>VZTA01014251.1:13806-64954 GCA_013398855.1 Mohoua ochrocephala | reverse complement strand
CAACCCAGGACATAGAATTAATCAGAAAATTAACGTTCGGTAAGTCCTCATGCTCCAGAACAGGAAAGAACTAAGCAGTTTCTTGCTTTGTCAATGTGCTGGTTTTGTGAAGAGCTTTAGCGGCACTTTCCTGTTCTGCTCTTGACTGAGAGCAGTATTCTTTGCGTCTTCAAAGCACTAAAAACTTTTGCTAATTTGGTCAATCTTAAAAGTATAAAGAAATCAGGCTTTGCACTCCCACAGTCCCCTCAGATTAAAACGAACCTTCTTGATTTTAAAAAATGCCCCCACAAATTTCAGCAAGGACTCACTCAAACTTGATCAAATTCATTGCGATTGTACTATCACAAATTTATGGATTAAGAGATGCATTCTTTTGTTGTTTGCACACAACTACTCATCAAATATTTGAAAGCACTTCTGTGAAATGCTCTCTCTGGGATGAAGTTAAAGCTAAATTTTGATCCTCTAATTCAGTAAGGAAATATAAGTAATTTTTTTTCATGGTAGTTTTAATGGTTTGATACCAGATAAATATGTCCGATACTTCCCATCGCTCTCATTCTTTGTACAGTGATATGATTGAATAGTGTTGTTTTCCGATGATATGCTTAAGGTGCTTTAATTAAGCTTTTAAAAAAATGTTCCTTAAATACATAATACGATTTTGCAAGCACATAGTCCTATGTCTTGTCTAAGCCTCTGTTTCTCCCACTGTGTTTTTTTTCTTCTAATGATAGCTGATAGTGCAGACAAGAATAGTCATCTCCTTCTGCTCAGTACTTAACATGATTCTAACCAGGGAAAGTCGGCATATCAAAGGGTTACAGCATAAGACAGTGTAATATTATACAGTATAATCAGGAGTTTATTTTACAGAAGAGCTCTAAATATGTCATTAGGCATGAAAGAGATTTTCAAAAGCACCTAAGCAGATTATGTATCTAACTCCCATTGACTTCAAGATAGCCAGATGTCTTTAGGAGCTGTGAAACTGAAAATATGATAAGGCAGATGATGTTTGAATTACTAGAGTAGAGTGACACCTCTAATATTATATCTAAAAGCTGATGTGTTTGGCTGGTGGGTAATGAAAGCTAGTTGGGCAGAAGTGAAAGGCCTGTGGAAAGATGGAATAATTTAAATGATAACTAATGAGATCTGTGCATGTAAGGTATGAATGAAATTCCTAATACTATTATAAATATGCTATGATGAATACCATGGCAATTGCACAAAGTCAGGATACAGTGCTCCAAGACTTTCACTTTTATCCAGTGTAATTTACTTCATGAAATTTTATAAACAATGACAATAGAGAAAATTAAATCAAAAACAGAAATGAAAGCTTATCACAGGTAACACAGGATGACATTTTCATCTCGCTGTAGAGACGCTAGCTTAAAACTAAGGACCAAATGCTACCACAGAACAAAGGGCTTGGTAAATTTTTGTGTGCAGTATTTTGTGGTCTCCCAATTTGCCATGCTGTGCTGTTGAAATCACACAAGTAGTCTCTGATTAAAACATGTCTAGAAGACAGAATTTTTTCTGGCGTTATTTTCAACATAATTCACAAAATTGTGCTCCTAGTTCCAAAGTAGTGTCCAGATGAGACCATGCTCAAGTACATTCCTTTAAAAACTTTCTTCAATGCCAGTCAGGGGAAAAAAAATAAAATAATCCTGTCTTCAAGATCTGAGTTTTACACATTTCAACACTGTGTCAGACAATGGAAATTTTCCCACTGTGGGTTTTTATTTGACCGTTAACCTACCCACTGCAACTGGCATAATCAATAGAATCTTAAAATCACAGTACTGTTCAAAAAAATGAATTAAAAAGTAAGCCAAATCCTCAGGTTTAAAAATTTGAGATAAAAGATCACTGGGATGAAAACCTGACATGCCAGAGACTGTCACCTTCTTTTTCTCCTTACGAGTGGAAACAATTCTATATGTTTCTTTCTGAGGAAATTTTTCTCTCAGTGTCAGGGACCATACTCATGTGATATTAATAAATAAGAGATTTCTCTGTGTTTTCTCACCTAAGAAGATAAATCTGGTTGAATACTAATCGTTGAATACTAATTCAATGATCTTCCTATTACAATAGTATTTTTAAAAACAGGCAAACAAAACCCATATAAATAGGGTCAAGGTTTCCATGGTAAAATATTCGACCAATGAGATACATGAAAGAACACCATTTCCTGTGTACTAACTCCTTGGTCTACAAATTATATCTGCTTTCTAACAGATATACCTGTTATTCTTGCAAAATTAATTAAATGAACACTTGGAACAGAAAAAAATGAGAAATATCATAAATTCAGAATTTTTCTGACAGAAGTTGCTCCACTTGGCTTGAAATCACAGTCTCATCGTAAGTGTTTAGCGCGGCACGTGGTGGGCAAGCGAGCGGGCAGCGGCTTGTTTGAGGAATCTCTCTCTCAGAGAAAATTCTCACGCGCTCGCTGCACTACCGCTGCCAACCTTCGCCTGCGCTGTCCAGCACCCAGCCGAACCCACATATGCTGATGGATCCACGCGCCACTAGAGAAGAGGGGGCCCGAGGCCAGGGAAGTCCAAAAGGTCTTTATTCGGTGAAGTCCCGATGCCAAGAGGACGCGTGGCCTCTGGGGACCGATGTAAAAAGAGTCTTGAGGGGGTGTGGTTACATAAACTTCAGCCAATAAGGAGAGAGGGGGAACAGGGGGTTGGGTTACATCCCTATACAGTGTCTCAGTCCGCACTTCTGGTTGGTCAGCTACTGCAACAGGTAAGAAAGCTTCAAAAATGTGGCCTTGAAATAAGACACGGAAAACAGGAATTCATCCTCACCTACCCCATAAACATGTTCACATCCATGTTGTTGATGCGCCACATCACTGATGAATTTGCCCCAACTTCCTGCTTACTGATGTTATGTGAGTACCTGGGGATACATGGTAGTCTGGAGGTACTCATGCTCCTCGGAATTATTTTGTGGCATATTGTTTGACAGAGAATCTATGTGTTCTGTATTTAAGGACATTGTTCTACCTTCAGACTAAAGAATAATACAATCCTTTTCTATTTTTCCTTTAAAGAGGTAATTTTTCAGATAAACCAATAAGTATATTATTTATAAGTATATTATAGTATATTTATATAAGCATATTATATTTATATATATTTCTACATATATTTATATAAGTATATTTATATAAGTATATTATATGTAAGTATATTATAGTATATTTTTAAGTATATATAAGTATATTATTTAGCAAACAGGATCCCTGTTTTATGCTGTCACTATTTTCTTCAAATAATATCTAGCTGTTGGGTCTGGACATACTCAGAAACTCTTTAGACAAAGATCCTTAAAGTGAAGGAAAGTTTCATACAGCCATCACGAAAATAAGATGTCATAGCTCCAGTTTTTCTTTCACAAGACTTCCCCACTCACATACCCACACATCACTAGAAACAATAGGTATCTTGCCTTTCATCTGGGATTTCATTAGATCTTATTGAGCTACATAAATCTGGAAGTCTTGCACAAATGGCCATCTGCACAGTTCAAGTGCATTAGGAGTGATGTATCTCATGCTTTTGAAGCAGAATCTGTGAATTTAGTGTGTTTGAGCACAATTGAAAAAATACAGTTCTTGCCACGCTCTGCAGTGATGCAGATAATTTCCTTTGTGGGAAAAAGACAAAGTAGACCAACATACAGTATAGAGGTACACGACTGGGTTAAAACATGGTGCTAATAGCACCAAGGTTGTGAGTTTGATCCCTGTATGAGCTGATGCTCACTTAAAAGATGGACCAGATGATCCTCATGGATCCCTCCCAACTCAGAATATTCTGTGATTCTGTAGAGAGTTTCTTCTTCGAACAACTGAAGGTGTTCTTTGTATGATTTAGATAATCTTTTTTGCCTGTTTTTCTATACTGAGAGTTCTGCCCCCTCCATCCTCAGTAGTAAGAGAATTCATTTGAGGGATAAAGTTTTCCCAAAATTTTTATATTCTTCACTTTCTCAAACAGCCAAAAAGTATTAACAAATTCTTTAAGATTCGGTCATTGCAAGCTTGGAGCATTTTATAGATTTCTTGTTTCTCCTCCTTCTTCTTTCTCATACCATAACCAGATATGACTTTTTAACAGTTTCTTTCCTTATTTCATCTGAAGTTATTTTGAAATATGATCTGTTCTATCTTTAAAATTATCTGTTGGTAGATATATGATCACATTTCTTTGAAATTTTTTTTTTCTTTTATATTCTGGCTAATTACCTATCTTGAGCAGGGGGGTTACGTGACCAAACAAATGTACTTTCATACTTAATGGTACCCCCACTGAAAGAAATACAGCTGAATAGCTTTTTAACAGTTTAAGAGATCAGGCACTGTTTTCTAAGCAGAGATTTTGCCAGCAAAGACAAGAATGAGAAAAAAAATCTATAGGTTTTTCTTTACAGTTAATTAACCATGTACAAGTTTTTGGTTTGGTTTGTTTTATTTTCTTGGTTTTGTCTCAGGAAAATCAATAGTGTTGCATGATGAAAAGCTGCTCACTGGTATATTTTTATTTTTGCTCCTCCCTTCCTCTTGTCTGTATGAATATGATCACATTTTTCATTATCCAATTCAGGTGCTTCAGGCTTCAGAACAGCTCTCTGATACAACAATTAATAGTCAATTTAAATATAAATATCAGGCTATCTCCAGTTCTGGCCAGAATCATTGATTTAATTTCCTAATGACAGAAGAATTAAGTAATAGGCCCTAAGTAGGAATGCAAGCAATCATGTGAAACCATGTGCCAAATTGATATTTCAGCAACTCTGATAACTTATTAGGATGACGGCCATGAGATGTCACAGAGCTGAATGATAAATCTTCAGTCTGCTTCTTTCCTATTTCTTCTTTAAAATAATTTTTCTATTGCAATATTAATTGGCATTTGTGTTGACAGTCAGTGTCATCTTTAGTAGTGTTTAAATTAAGAAGCTCACAATGTTACTAAATGTGAAAAAGTAAAGCAAGTAATTTTGCACAATAAACAAGCAGATAAAGGAGGGTGGAATCCCTTTCACATAGGGCCAACCAAAGTCTGACACATCATTAAAGTTCATTTCATGACAGGATACAGCTCTTAAGCACTGTAGAGTTCTAAAAACGGAGAATTTCACAAAAGAGGGTTAAATTGGAAAACTCTGTACAGAATTGTGAGCCTAAAAGCACAGATGTCAACAGTAGCAGAACAAAAATATCTCAAGGCTGAAATAAACTTCTGGCTGCCATGAGGATTTTAGGGAGGAAGTCAGAAACACAAAGTAGTGATGAATCTTCATGGTCATATATGTTTCAAGCGACTAAAAAGGGTCAGTAAGATTTTAGTAAAAAACACAATGTCACTCATGCCTATAGGCTAGATTTTATGTTTTCAAATTAACAGAGGAATTCTTTAAATGAATTAATTGCTATTAATTCAGTTTTTAAATTGCAGTTTAATTATCTCCCATTTTTCTCAGTAACATATTTACCCCTGATTTCAGAAGAATGAAAATGCCATATCTTACCTACTTCTGAAAAAATTTCACTGATCCAGTATAATGGTAACAGAAGGATGTTTTTTCCCCCATCCTTGTAGTACTCTAAACATTGACAAAACTATAGAGGTTTCAGCTAGTAACATCCAACTTGCATATACTTTACCAAACTGCCCACTCTGATTCAGTTCCAGAGAGCTACTATAGAGTGGGTTTTTTTCTATTCTTTGTGCTTAAGCAAAGGATGCAGGCTTCTAAGATAGTATTGAATATCAAACAAGCTGGGAATGTCCCCTGAGAGCAATGGTGCAGCTCTATTCTAACCTTAGGATTTTAAAACAGATTATGTATACAGAGGAAAAATCTCTGTCTAAAATACAGACAGTGTTACTCCTCAACAATACCAAGAATCAGGACCAGTAGTAGTCTAAGAAAGGATTTGCCAAGCAGTGCATGAAAGCAATGTAAGTTGCAGAACTATGCTACTGCTGTTGTTCTCCTGTGTTCTATGGTTGCTAGTGATTTCCCATGTTTCCTAATGAATCTGGTTTTGGACAAACAAATGCCTTTGACAGTTAATGCAGATGATGCATTTTGAAAATTACACTCTCAGGTACAGGAACTCCATAAATGAGATGTGTAACTTCCCTGAAGCATTTCTGTCCCAGAACTCATTTACAGGTTTGCAACAAGCTTTGTGTAAGGGGACCAAGCACTGTTCTTGCTGCAAAAAGAAGCATAGGGAGTCAGGGACTGGATTGCGAGGATGTGCAACTCACTGATGTGTGGTGGGTGAATGCGTATTCCAAAAGCTGCACTCCCACCCCCCACCCCAAATCCTATAAAACTAAACAAATGAACTAAAGAAATCTTAGTTTCTCTAACACTGTATCTCTGGGTAGTTGTGGCACCTTAACAGGTGAGCAAAACAATTAATCTGCAAAGTAATGCTTAAAGTACTTTAAATACTAGAAGTAATAAAATATACCAGTTACAAGGTTATGCTTTCAGACACATTTTCAGAGATTAAAAAATACAAATGGAGCTGGTAAATCCTATGTGAGTTAAAAAGACACTTGCATTAGTAAAAGAGATACCTAATGCATCCAAAATAACTGAAACCATTTGAGACATTAATGCTTTCCTCAGATACTCTAATGGGTGTATAAGAATTTTCTCTAAGCAGTAGAAAACTTTAAAATTTTCAAAGAAATTATCCCTATAATTTATTATGAGAGAGGTAATTCTAAATAAACAGAACAATTCAAAATGTGAACAAAGAACCAGAGGCTTAACCTTACTAAAAGGTCAAATTCTGTCTGCAGATTCATGAACTTTGAAGGAATGCTCATGGGCAGAGTTTAAGCCCTAATGTTAATGGTACAAATTTAGCAAATATATTATTGAAACTATGGCTCTATAAAGATATTTCGGTCATGTGTGTTAACTGTGCTGCATGGGGAATATGCCTTTGTGAGAGAATTCAGGAGAACTGAAAGTATTTTGCTGTTGGAGGTAATGATAGACCTGAGGATTTCTGACTGTTTATGGTGACATTACTGAAATAGTTTACTAACATATAGCTTACAATTACATCTATGAAAATAATTTGAGTGTGGAATTATAGAGACAGTTTCTGGTGCTCTTATATTGTGACTATTCAATATTTCTTTAAATCTACCATTTTTGTTTGTATATCATATTGTCAGGCTTCAGAAGTGTGGACTGAATATATCTACACTCGGTATAAAATTGGTATTTATTGTTATTATTATTATTATTATTATTATTATTGTTTTTTGAGCAAAATTGTAAAGGATTTTAATTTTTTATGTTTGGGTGAACAAGGTTAGCAACAGATGCTGCAGGTAGTTTACCTGCTTGATTGTTTGTTTTTCCACTACTCTTTAGAGTATGTCTCTTGTGAAATGTGTATCATCTGTGTGGCAGGAAAAATTCCGTGATCCGCATGGTGCTTTACTAGAAATCCTTCTCAACTCAGATTTATTTAAATAACTGGAATTTTTTATTTGCAAAAGCAAAAACACTGACAACCAAACAAAGCAAACCAAAAGAACAAACCAGAAACCAAACCAAACAAACGCGCGGGGAGGGGACATTTATCCCTGTGTATTGAGAACAGTGAGTGTTTAAAGTGTTCCAACACTGATTTCTGAGATGACTGTTCAGCTGCCTCATCCACTTGGGAGGAATTAAGATCCACATCATGGGGAAAATGCTTTAGGCAGAAAGATTTGAATAGTTTTTGTGTAGGGAGCTAGGGAGGAAGAAGAAAATATCTCCATTTGAAACTTCCACTGGGCAGTAAAAATGAAATAATTCTCTAGTCTACACTGTAGGGCACTCAATAAATGGAAGTTTGTAGGTCCCAATCCCCTGTTCAAAGTCTGACTGTGTAGTTTAGTGAATTATCTTTTTCATTTAAAATGCACAGCCAGTCACTGAAGCCCAGACATATTTGCTGGCTCTTTCCAGCGTAGCAGCAGCTGTTGGTCAATCCTCACTGATACTGAGGAAAAAAAAAAAAGGAATGTGGATTTTCTCCAGCATAAAAGTGAGTCCTATGACAGCCAGAAAACCATGAATGTAAAGTAGGGAACTCCACTTACACAGAAAAAAACCAAACCTACAAGGAAGTGGTAACTGTCATTATGGGGCTCAGAGGATGATAAGGGAGAGAAAAATAACACAAAACACGATAAAAACACAAAACACAGGCTGTGTGTTCTGGTTGTGCCAGGAGACAACTAGAGACAAGCAGGCAGGTAAACGGGGTTTCAGGATTTTAACCTTGGGTACTGAAATGGGTCCCATTTTAACTTCCTAGGTAATAGTTCCTTATAAACAGTTAGAAATGTAAGCCTCATTGGTTTCACTGGGAAAGAAGTTTTCAGATTCCTGCCTGTTCTGTGATGACCATCAGCTTCTGGTTTCTCTTTCCTCATGGAGAAGACCCACCTTTGTTTCTCCCGCATTGTGGGCCTTAGTGAAGTTTCTGAAATGGAAATCAAAATGAAGGTGTAATTATAATGTCATAATGTTCTTTTTCACACCCCTGTCTCTCAGGTGAAACCATGTATTCATTGTTCGTCATCATCCATTCACGGCAAATACAGTTAGACAAGTTTGGTGCTCCACTTCTGGTCTCCAGTACCTTAGATCTGATTAATACAGTGATGTTACTCAGGGATTCTGGGAGTACTTTAGAATGCTCATTACCTTGCAATGGTTGGCATTAGCAGAGATTCATTGTTTGCAGAGCAGAAAACCTTTATTGACAGATAGTAATGACATTAAGACTTTATTTTAAAAGAATTCATGCAGTCAATGTGTTTTAGCAATGTAGTATATCAATCAAGGCCATGCACAAATTATGGTTCAGCTGAAATAACATTATCTCTAGCGCACAACTTCTTCTTTAAAGTATAAAAAAATCAAAGGAAAGTTCTTTGTAGAGATCCATGCATTGATTTAAAGACAGCCTTTAACTTGTGATGGTGTTTTACCTGCTATGTATTCTTTTCAAGTTGAAGAAATATAAAGTATTTTTTCTAGTATTGATTTTTTTTATTATTTCAAGTCCCCAACAGAGACCAAGGTAGATATTTCTAGTAATGTATAGCACAATTTTACCATGGTATAATAGTGTGGCAAGAATTGTATATTATGTGATGGTTATGACCAGGTATCAGACAAGATGTTATGCTGTTAGCATAATCCCACTGCATTATGATACTATAGACTTACCTGGTAATCATATATTATTTCTTGGACTCTTTCTCTGGCAAATGTCTTAGCCTGTGCTTCAGCCTGCCTTCTACTACCATAAGCATTCATATCTCACATATATAATCAAGCAAGAAAACAGAATCTGAAAATACAATCTCTTGAGTCTTTCTACAAGTTAAATTTTAATTTGACTCTGTTACTCCTTAGCTTTACCATGCAGATATGTGAATACATGAACACCATCTTTTTTTTTAGTAGCATTAGAGGTCTCCAATACAACTGACTTTATTCAGCCTGCTCAAAAAGATATACTAGGTCTCCCAGAACAACCTTTTCTTGCGCATAATGACAAGATTAAAAAAAAACTTGTAAGACAGTCATGTGATTTTATGTAATATTTGGAATAAAAATAAAAAGGAAATGTAGATATCCAATGGCAACTGACTCAACTGTTGGTGTTTTGGGGAGTTATTGTGTAACAGTTTCCTATAAAGGTCTGATATACACATCCTGTAAGGTTAATTTCTGAAGGATTCAGTTATTATTCCATATGTTCATAAAACAACCTAACAATGTGTACAAATTATTTATCCTATGTTAATCAATAAAGAATAATTTCTTTTACTTTTTTCATGACATACTTTCATATCTAAGATTTGGAGCACAGCATTAATTCTAGGAACACTACTTACACTTTCATCTACCTGCTATTATATATTTACAGAAAAGATCCATAAATAATGCCAGAATTTTTTAACCTGATTCCGCCGCGTCGGCTCCCCTCGAGCCACCCCTCTTGGAGGGAATCTGCGGCTGTCCTGCAGCGTCCCTGGCCACCGGGGCCGGCCACTGCTGACAGGAGCTGGCTGCTGTCATTGCTGTGCTGTCCTTCCCGAGTGGGGAAGGGACTCGCAGAGTGTCAGCTGGGGAGGCACCGGAGGCAAAGGAGGAGGGAAGGGTCTTCGTGTGGGTTCCAGCAAAACGGTTTATTGTGGAGGCTCCAGGGATGAAGACACTGGGAAAGCTGAAGATCCGGGTTTATAAGGGGAACAGCACAACCAATCAGGGAAAGGCAAATGGGCGGAGGGAAACTTGAGGGACAACCGGGGAACAAATCGGAACTGGGGAAGGAGGGACTGGGCAGGGAGGAACCAATGGGGTGTCGAAGTGAACAGAACTTTCGAGAACATAATGAATATTTAACAGGGGACATACATATTGAACGGAGAACATACATAATAAACAGGGAATACAAACACGAGAGGGGAACACACATATGTGGCAGTGGTCCGATGACCACGAGGGCGCTGCAGCCCTCCGGAGGGCTGAGGCACCGCCACATGATTCTTTTACCATTGTTGAGAAGCTTTCATAATATTTTCCTTCCCTGCAATATGATAACTTGGCAATATTTTTGTCTTATTTGAAGATCTGGAACAAGTGCATTAATTATAACCTAAGCACTAAGGCAATATCTGTTTCACGGTCCTTTTAACATACTCTAATAAACTGAATTAATCTTAAATACCAGAGACAGGGCAGAGCCTATGTTTGCATTTGCTGTTGCATTTTATTTTGCCTAAAACATGATGTCTCATTTGACAACTACCAGGTACCGAGCTGTCCATGACTCCACTGATATGCATCCAGCAGGAAAGAATTCCTCCTTCTTAGCCTCAGTCAGTTTGCAGACAACACAGAGCCTGGCAGGAGTGTTGGTCTGCTGGAGGGCAGGAAGGCTCTGCAGGGGGATCTGGACAGGCTGGATTGATGGGCAAGAACAATTGTATGAGGTTGAAAAAGGCCAAGTGCTGAGTCCTGCACTTGAGTCACAACAACCCCATGAACGTGGACCTTGGGGCAGATTAGCTGGAAATCTGCCTGCGGATAAGGAACGTGGGAATGCTGTTTGACGGCCAGTTGAACATGAGCCAGAGTGTGTCCAGGTGGCCAAGAAGGTCAATGGCCCCCTGGTTTGGATCAGCAATAGCGTGGCCAGCAGAAGCAGGGCAGTGATCGTCCCTCTGTACTTGGCGCTGGTGTGGCCGCACCTCAAGTCCTGTGTCCCATTTTGGGCTCCTCATGACAAGAAAGACATCGAGGGGCTGGAGCATGCCCTGAGAAGAGCAATTGAGCTGGTGAAGTGTCAAGTCCTGTTGAGGAGCAGCTGAGGGAGCTGGGAGTGTTCAGCCTGGAGAAATGGAGGCTGAGGAGGGACCTTGTAACTCTTTACAACTTCCTGAAAGGAGGCTGTAGCCAGGCAGGGCTTGGTCAGTTCTCCCAAGTTCACTAGCAAGTGACAGAACAAGAAGAAAAGGCCTTAGGTTGCACCAGGGAAGGTTTAGATGGGATATTAGGAAAAAAGTCTTTGCTAAAAGAGTTGTCAAGTATTGGATCAGTCTGACAAGAGAAGTGGTTGAGTCACTGTCTCCAAAGGGATTTAAAATATATGTAGATGTGGCACTTAAGGACATGGTTTAGTGGTGGAGTTGGCAGTGCCGGGTTAATGGTTTGACTTCATGACTTTAGAGATTTTTTTCCAACCTAAAACATTCTATGATTCATTATATCACTGTGAGAAGTGGCTTAAGAGAAAAATTTCTGTTTGGCTTATGCCAGAGACCTGATTTTAAAAAATTAGCAAACAAACAAAAAATCCAAAACATAAAATTGGATGAAAAGCTTTTTAAAATATGCTTTTAGTTGTTTATCCTGAAAGTATTTAATATTTGAAAATTTAGAAATGTTCTGTGACAGAAAAATAATACTATTTCCTTTTAAATAACTCAATCATCTCAGGAAAAATAAAATGTCCTGAACTGCTAGGCATTTAAGTACATAGAATCAATATTTTTCAAGCAGCTTCACAGTTCCATCTAATAAGAATGTATTTCATTGTATTCTACCACCTGAAAGTCCCATCTCCATATCGTTTGTGAATGGATGAAAATGCCTCCAGCTAACACTGCAGTCAACAAACTGTTGAAGTATGAATTTTGCTTTAAAACACACAAACTGCTAACATTGTTTATGTGAGTAATATTAACCAAAAACTATATAAAGATTCAAGGTTCACTCAGATTTGCTCATAAAGGAACAAATACTAGCAAGGAATGAAGGAGGGAGATTAATAAGGGAACCCTGAGTGGGAATGGATATTTCTGAGAAATTTCAAATCACACACTGGCAATTTATAAAACAGCAGAATGTATGGAAAGTCCTCGTTAGATTTTTCGATTGTCAATGTAATTTGGATGTAAATGTGGGGAGTAATATTATGTCATATAAAGACTTCTAAATCAGCAATGCAGTCTAGCGAGAGAGCAATTTAAACCTCATATTTTTGTTTGACTATATGGCTGCCACTGCTTAATCACCTGGAGCTATTCTTGAAATATCTATAAGAAACTATGAGCTAATTTACAAAACATAATCTGAAAAATATTTTGTGATTTTTTTTAGTTTAATGGAAACAAACAAGCAAAATTGAGTGATTACTCAGTTACAGTATATTTTGTAGTCCACTGCACACAAAAATCAGCAAAATATATTTGTTTCTACACTGATGGGGGTCTTTAGAGAAATTAAAACTACAGCCCCTAGTTGGAATTATGGTGCGTAGCACTTCCTTTAGTGCTGCTTCTGGGTTTTATGCAACATCTATCTGAGGTAACCTACATAAATAAGGGACTGAGTTCTCTCCTGTAAAAATTTACTTCCTATGAGACATAAAAAAAAGATGCTGATTCTCATTTTTTTTTTCTGTCTTTGTTCAAGGAACTTGCTTGCGTTCAGCATAGCAGCATAGCTTTTAGAAAAGGGAGTCTTTTAATCCCTTCCTGCTCTTAACTCCATTCTTGTCTTCAACTTGATGGTTACAGCACTCCGTTCCACGCCAGGAGGCGTGGGTTCAAATCCTGTCAGACTGAAGTGAGAATAAAATCAAGTCTTCCATTTCTTGGAAAAGTGCACTAACCACTATTATGAAAATAAACTGGTGGTACCAGCAGCATTTGAAAAGAAAGCAGCAGCTACTGCAGAGTTGTGTGAAGTGCCCAATCTTGTTACTATGTGTTAGGGAGTCTCTGAAAAACACCGTGAGGTCAAGCCTCTGAGGGGACTAGTGCACAAACGAGCTGATTTCTGAGCTGTAGTCAGACAGAGACTCTCATATCTCAGTAATCTCAAGTTTGAGAGACCTATGGCCATACTCAGGACAAAAACTTTCAGGTACTTAAAAAGCGCTTAAAATTAAAGTGGCAAAAAAATAGATAAAAATGTGTAAGATGCCTAGTTTTAGATGGATCTTTGAGTTTTCAAGATCACAGGTTTTGACATAAAGTACTATATTCTATCTAGCTATCAGGGTCCACATATATAGGAAGAGGGGAAAAGGGGTAGGGGGCTTAAATCTGTGCCATTGTTTTACTCTGGAAAAATTTCAAATTCCTCACAAAATTATTTAATATAGTTAGCTAAACTCTCAGATTTCATGACCCAGTTTGCAACTTGATGTAAAAATACACATTTCTGTGTATTATTACTTTGATTAAAGTGGCTAACCAAGAAAATATTCACCTAAACAAGCATATTAGTACAATTAATTAAACTAATTATAGGCAGAACAATTTTAATTGAGGTCACAGTAAAAATGGAGCCAATAAATTATTGTTTTCAAACATCTAAATCTTCAAATAAAACAGGTAATCACTGAATTATGGGTTTAACATGAGATGAAGTTATTTTATACTAAGCTTGATTTACAAAATAGAATTCAGAATCTTTAAAACTGGTGAATAAGCAATTCCAGTCACTGCAGTTATAATTTCCTACCAGAGAATTAGCAAAGAAATTTACAAGATGTATGTGTTCCTCATTTAACTGTCTCTTCTGAGCTAAGCTACTTGAGAAAGGTTTTAAATTTTTAATCAAAAGAATTGTCTACTCTTTCTAGACTTGCTAGTTAGTCATTAAAAATATTATTTTCTCCTTAAAATTATTTTAAGTAATATAATCTTTTAAATCCTGTGTTTACTGATTTAGTTATTGGCAGATGCATTTATTTTACAAAACTACAAATGGGGTTTTTCTTCTATATACCTGCATTTGTGCATGGCTATGCAAAAAAAAGTAAACCTGATTAATGTAAAGTTTAAGTTTCTTCTGCTTTGATTCTATAGAGAATAGGAGATATTTATGCAAATAAAGTAAAAGTTTGGAGCTACATTTTTGTACTTGGTCAGAGCTGTAAACTTATTTCAAATAAATTTAAGAAATCCTGTTAAACTTGGAAGTATTTAAATTTAGACATCACAAATGGTACTGTGTCTTTTTCTTACCTTTGTACTGGAAATTCCCTTTAATAATCTTTGATTCTTGTTTATTAAGAAGTTATTAAGTATTTGCCAAATCAATTAATTAAAATATTTGTTAATTTAAATTAATCAGTATGATTATTTTGGTGGTTTAGTACCTTAAAACTGATGAACTTATCAAAGTAGTCTATTTTATTGTTGTACTAAGCATTTTACTACCGTGAAAAAAAAAGGCCTGCATTTACATTTGTTACATCTCAGAAAAAGGCTAGGCTTCTTTAAAAGTTTAAAGAAACAAACTCTTTTTCTTAGGCAAGTACAAATATTATTTTTTCATGGCAAAGAAGAAGAACGAACAGAGGATCTGAGTGTGCCCATGAGATATTTCTGATGTCAAGAAAAACATTATTGTGTCTTACTGGAGCCACGGAAAGCTCCAGTAAGGAGCAAAATGGGACCAAAGAGAGGAGGGTGAATATGTCTGCAGAAGGGGAAACCTGACAAACACGAGTGTACCTCATGCTATGTCCTCCTCTGTCTAACCTCTCCACTCAGAGAATTATGAATCTGCCACATGTAATAAGTTTTAAGCATCTGTTAGGCTCATTTTGGAAAGGTAATGTAATTCTTTGAATTGAAAAATTTTCACTGATATAGACAATAGTAATTTATAATATACTGTGTCTCTAATACAATATAATATAGTGGATCCATTGCCGTATACAATAAATATCAAGAGTAGGACCGGCATCTGCAGAACCTCAGACAAAATTCTGACCTCAGACTGAAGAATAAAGGCTTCATATTCATGTGTCCCAAAGGAACTTGTATTTTTACTATTTTCCCTTGCCTACACAAAAAGATTGTTTCTCCTTATACTCACAATTTAATTTTAGAATGAGAAACACAAAATTTAGTAATTTGCTAGTCATGACCAACATGAAAAATGTTAACTTTGTTGCCATTATTTGGACCCCCTCCTGTAATAAACATAAAGTGCCATAAGCCTGATTTTTGCCCTGAAGAAAAGCTGACACTTTTAGCTCTGTCCTGTAACAGAAAAGAAGAGTTCCATAATCTCTTAGATACAACTGTTTGGGGATGAAGGCACTGACAGAGCGTGATTGCAAATGTTGGCAACCAGAGCAACGTGTCCAACCCAGAACACTGAATTTTTGCGGTGTGCTTTAACCAACAAACCCTTGGTGAGGATGGGATGGCATTTGTTTCACTACCACCCGCTGCAAATGTGTCATTGTGAAATGAATGCAAGACCTGAAAAAGCAGGGAACAAATAAGTGACTTACTAATCAAACAGAGGCTGCTGAGGACACTGCTACCTTCCTCATTCTTTTTCCATCAACATAACGCGCACGTAAATACTCCCCTTACTCTCCTCTACCTGCTCCTAATTAAAAGCAAATGATGATTCTGGTACAATGATGTTTTAAATGTCACAGTCCTGTAGAATTTCAGCCGTTCTGCATTTTTTAGCAGCTTAGAAGCTCTGCAGAACAATTTCCGATTTGCATTTCACCACTACCTTAATGGAGGAACAGCAGTAAGCTTACGAATTAAAGCTGGCTAGATTAGGGAGTTTGTGCACAAGATTTCAGACCTCTGGTGAATGGTTTGCTGCAGCACTACAAATCATTCTGTCAAACCAAATTGTGCTGTTAAAATACGCATTTAAAACAACGCTCCCCAAATAGGTAATATGGACGTAATTGAAAAACTCAAAGTGCATACAAATAGTTGGAAAAAGTGAGCAGTGGGAGAATGAGAAACCAAAGGAAAAAGGGAAAAGGAAGCAGACCGCAAAACCAAGGCATATTTAAATAAACATTACTGTAGGAAAAAAAAAAAAATTACTTTGTCATCAATTGCAAATAAACCACATACTTTGAGGCTTAACATTTCACCTATTGTGCTCACAGTGCTATCTACTGAGATGTGATGGGGAATCATGGGGAAAAATAAAGAAAACTTTATGCCTCATAAGTCTCCCACTGAAATACACTGAGAAATATGTAATCTGCAAATGCCCGGAAAATATCCAGCTAGGAGTTCTTCATTTCATTAAATAGAGTCATTGATTTCCATGGGAAGTTACAATTAAAACAGAAAATAGAGGCCAGTAACAAATGCTAAGCCTCTAACAATTTTTAAATCAATGAGTTAAATATAAAACCCCAAACCTTCAGCACTGTAGAACTCAACCAAATGAGTGTACAAATTTAATGAACCCTGTTGTAGGCCATGCTTAATAAAAAGATTTACCTCCTCAAGTATTCATCAAGATGAGCTCCATAAGTTAGTGTATGTGCATACCAGTGACACTCATCATGAATGTTAAGACAGAATAAATTTGAAGCAGTCTTCTCTGCTCCCCTCCCTCCAGCATCAATCTATGTATTAACAAGCAGGGGAGATACTTAATAAAATCAGCTTAAGAGACTTTTAGGTTCAAATTTTTAAAATGAAAATATGTATACTGAATATCCAGTTCAACTCTATGTGATTACGAAAACAAACTTTTAGGTTAGATAAAGATGCTAATTAAGAGTTCTGTTGAGTTAATCTGTTTCCATGAAACACCTAGGCCAATGTGGATTCTTTCTTCGTATGCAGGAAAGGAAAAGAGAAAACCTTAATAGAATATCATGAGCAATGTGTTGTTATGGATTAAATTGAATTTTAAAAAAAATCCATCAAAAAACCAAAGCCACCTTTCTTCGTCGAATGGAAAATCAGTTATCTATACATACCCATGAATTAATACTGAAATTCCCTTCTGTCCCACATGAATGTTTGACACTTCATTTAAAATTTAAAAAAAAAAAAAAATTGAACTAAATTAATCCTTTGTGACCTTTTATCCCCAGAGTTCTTAATCAATCGTCTTGTTTGATTAATAGGTCTTTATATGGCCCTAAATTATACTGCTCAAATCCTGTGCTTTTCTTCACTCTCTTGAAATATCAAATAATTCCAGAGCAAAAAGACTATCACCAAAATATTTTCCCATCCTCTAAGACAAGTCTCATGCCTTAAAGCAAGGTTAGTGGAATACAGACAACATAAATTCTGAATTTTTTATTGCAATCACTTCAGCAAAATTGTCAGATGACTTTTGCTAAATGTAAAGCACACACATTGTTCTTCCTGTCCTCAGGTGTGCTTATTTCATATTTTACGTTTCGCATTGCATATTTCGGTCTTCAGGAATTTAAACCAAAGATTAGTTCTTGTTGTTTGGTTGGTTTTGTTGTTTTGTGAGTATTGGTAGAGTTGGCATACTGCCATTTACTTGTGAAGAAAATCATGTGATTAAAAGATATAACAAGAATTACAACTTCTACATCTGGAAATACTTCTACTTGGATCACTTTGGAAGTCCAGTCCCTCAGTACAATTTAAAATTGATTCTCTTTTATGCATGTAGGAAATAATGTCCTGAGGATTTTGGAACTTTTTCCACTTGTTTCCTTCACACTGATAATTAAGGTGTAAAACATCAAAGAAACATGTCTTATTTGCTTTTTCATATCAATTAGAACTTCATTTTTGTTAAAATCAAGGAACAAAACTTGCATGAAATCAGTTTTTTGACAGAATCTGCACACACCAACCCGTGGATCTTGTAATGACCCAGAATTTTAACACTTATAATTGGTCACTTCCAGATGAAGCTATACACAAGAATATATTATTGATATGTATATTATAGCCTTTCTTCTTCAGTGCAGTAACTCCATCTCCTTAACCATCTATGGAACACTGTGCAAGAAGGCAAAGTATTTACATAACTCTTGTAGGCCCACATACCATTCAGATATGACAGGTAAGCATATTTTAGTCATGGCAATAGAATATTAATCCACAGTCCTCTTTCTCCTCCCCTCCTTTTTCCTTCTTACGCAGACCATAAACATGTTCATATCTGTTTACTAATGATTTCTTTGTTCATGTAGATTCGTATTCCCCTTTAATGCACAGGCCAAAAGCATCTTAAATGTAGCATGAGGAAAAATTCAAATATGGAAAGAATTTGAGTGGAAAGTGAGAGGAAAAAGAAGAACTTCTATAAATAGTTAATTAATTAATTGATGCATTTCCAGATAGGAAAGGAAGCATAATGAATATTTATGACTATGGGTTCTGCATTAAATCTATTTTTCTCTTTCTCAGAGGAGTAAAAGTATTTGAACCAAACTTGGTAATGTTTGCAAAGGGGTTTGGTTCTGGGTTGGTTTGGGGTGGTTTTTATTGGGGTTTTTTTTCTCCTACCTTTCTGTGCAATATATATTTGGTTTATCTCTTCTCGTTTTTCTTGAAATTTTGCTGAAATGGAAAGTGAAAATAAACCCTAAACAAGCTTGAACTGACAAATAGAAAGACAAGGCCATAAAGAAATAAAGTAAGTATTTTCTGTGAGTACAACAAATCATGTCTCTTGACCATCTTACAATGTCTTGGATCTGAAGATACCAACCTTAAAATTATGTGCGTGTTTAAATGGTGATTTGGGATATAGGGACACCTCAGTGTAGTCCTTGCTATAGCAGTTAAATGATGAGTTTAAATAATAAAAGGTATTTTGATATAATGATGACTGGAGTTAGGTAAACTAAAACAAATACTAGCGGCATTTGGGAAAAATATTCCCTTTCAGAATAAGATCACGTTTTAAGGTTGGGTTTATTTTAGCATAGTGATCAGTAATTAATTGTGAATAAAATTGAATGTAAAGGGAATATTTGGGATAATTTCAAGGGTTTTGATATTTACAAAAATTGATAATTATTTTGAATGCACACCTACTTTTTTAAAAATTGTACTCTTAAAATGTCTATATTGTTGATTTTATATGTTTAAGATTTGTATGCCTTCTGAAAGCAAAAACATGTTAAACGAGTATATATTTGGTATATATTTGCCAAAAGTACTTCATACACTTTTCTTTGTGATTCTTGAACAGTAGAGCAAAATCCTTCAAAAATAAACAGGAGGGTGTCATTTCTTAATTTAAGACTAAGAAATATTTTCTTAATACCATGGAGAATCAATAGGTAAATATCTACATCAATTTGTAGGTGTTTCTGAGTGATATTTGGGCTATCTCAAAGTGAGGAGCTCTGTTGGAACCTTTAACATACTTTGCGGGAAAAACATCACCTACTTATATTAAAACACAGTAAAATACAAGTAGGCTTGTATTTCAGTTTGGCCTTCAACATAAAAGCTTGATGTCGTTTTGCTTAGTTCATTGCTATCTTTGCTGTCTCCAAGTGAAAAATTGGCATCTTCCTACATGCCAGGTGAATTTAACTTCTAGATATGATGATCTCTTTTCACTTGAAAAACAGTGTGGAAAACTTCCATCCTCAGCGTAACTGGTCACCAAGCTGGGCAATACTTAAAGTGAATCTATTCCCTTCTTTCCCTTTCAAGAGATTTATATAGATATTTCTATAGCTATTCTTCATTCTTCCCTCAAAATGTTAATTGAGGAATCTAAGAGATAGTAATGATTATCTGTTGTATGGCTGCATCATCAAAGTCCATAAAATAGGGACTGTCATCAGATTCAAAATTTGAAAGGCACTTTGAAGATAAAAAGTCCTCTAGAAGTGCTTAGTTTTAAAAATATGTCAGAGGTAAAGTGTTTTACAAATGATTGAATAAGCCATAGGACTGAGACAGACCCTTGTCATTTTATATATGTCTACTTTATCCCTGTTGTACACGTATCTGGAATTTAGAGCTCTCTCTCTGAATGTTTACTCAGCTTTCAGTAATTTCACAAGTTTCACAGGCACCAAAATGTGTCTCCCTCTTCATCTAGCAGCTGAACTGGCAGATAGGTCAACTCATATCTGAGCCTAAGTAGAACTTTAAAACCAGCCCACTTGAAGTATGAATGGAGACATGCTGACAAGAGCCAAGTTTTCCCCAGTACACAACTGCCTCCAAGACTGACAGTAGGGCTCATTTCTTCCTTCTTCTTAGTCAGGAACCCTGGGGAAAATACACAGGGAAGCAGAAAGAGAAATGGTCTGAGTGTTCTCCCTTGACCATAATTTGCACCATTTTTGGAATTGCCTAGTCCGATCACTAAAATGCTAAAACTTCTGCTGTCTGTATAAAAATTCCCTAAGTCTTGAAAAGGAAGAATCTTCCCTTCTAAGGAGGTGCATTAACTGGGATATTGCCTGCAGTGAATTTAACATTTCTTTTTACAGTGTCAACACTGATAAAGCACCTAGTTTATTATTTGACTGCAGCAAGTGTATGCTTAGTCATCTGGCTACAACAATCTCTCTCTCATTTCTTCATCACAAGAAAGAGGAGCCTGACCTGAGCATGTAAGTTCAGGACAAATGTTCCCAAATTCTCTAAGATTTTTGAGAAAAAATAGGTCTCCAGATGTTTCTGTAACAGAGTCAAAGACTTGGCTTTCCACATGGGCAATCTTGAATAACCTGTGCAGAATGAATGCTCTTTGATAAAGTTTTCAGTTGTGTAGCACCTAATAATCAACACTTGATTTACTGGATGCTTTGTGTTCCTTAGGAGAGGTGGTGTCGTTATTGGCACTGAAATCTCGTTGTGGGTTTAGCTCTTGGCACTGCTATAACCATTCACTTTAAAAGGACGTAATTCGGGATTACAAAAACTGTCAACCACATTCTATAATTATTCTTGACAGAGATAAGGATGTCCATAATGACATTATGCTGAAGATGGGACATTTGTTAATGACTTTCAGTGTAGTTTATGCTTTGAAACTCAAAACATAAACTCAAAAATCTCAAAAATGTGTTGGTTGTGCTACCTCGAATCTAAAATGCGAGTGTGTTCACCATTGTGTTATAAATTCTTTTTCTATAGTAGAAGACCAGAAATTTGAACTTCGTGCTTTAAGCCACTTCTACTAAGAAAAGCAACATATTTCATCCTTTCTTGGATAACAGTATCAAAGAAAGTGTTCCTCAGAAATACTTCTGTGATTGGCATTAGCAAGGCTTTGATACATACTATTTATACAAAAAAACCTATTATGCTTCACTTAGTTCCTTTGATGTCCTTGAAAGAGATTGCACATAATTCCTCATGTAGAAAATGTGCCCAGCGCCTTATAATGAACAGGAACAGTTTCCTTTACACACGGTGGAGTGTTTCATGTGCAGTCACTAAGATTTATGCTGGATGTTGAGACACTGCAACATGATGGTAACTTTGTGGTTAGGCGCCGCGTCGCTTCCCTCGAGCCACCCTCTCAAAGGGAATCTGCGGCTGTCCTGCAGCGTCCCTGGCCACCTGAACTGGCCACTGCTGTCAGGAGCTGGCTGCTGTTCTGAGCTGTGCAGTCCTTCCCGAGTGGGAAAGGGAGCTCTCAGATGTTTGGTGGGATAGCGCCGGAGGCAAAGGAGGAGGGAAGGGTCTTCGTATGGGTTCCAGCAAGATGGTTTATTGCGAAGGGTCCAGGGACGAAGACACTTAGACATCTGAGGGTCTGGGTTTATAAGGGGAACAGCACAACCAATCACAGTACAGTAAGACATCTGAGGGACAACCAGGGTAACCAATAGGAAAGGAGGGAGGAGGGATTAGGGAAGGATAAACCAATAGAACATTGAATAAAGACGAAGGTTCCAGAACTCAATGCATATGAAACGAGGGGATAAATATTCAACATAGGGGGGAAATATATGCATCGGGGATATAGAAACAGGGGGTTGTTGGGAGATCACCCTAACCAGAACCTGGGTCCTCTTCCTTAGGGTGTTCCCACCATTGTATGGGAAGAGTTTGATGTATCCCAGGGCTCCTCAGCCCCTCCGAGGGCCGAGTCACCCCAACAGTTAGGAAAGAAAGCAAACTGCTGCTTAGGCTATCGGGCTTCATATCTTCTGGCTCTGCATATGACTCTTTATGGCAAGTATGGTAATAGATGATTAAAGACTGGACAAGTACGATGGTGTAGTACGGTATTTAATCTGTGTTTTTTAATGTACACTTGCTTGTTTGTTCACCGTGCGATAATTAACCAATTTGAATTTGTAAATCCAAAAATATCTCTCAAAATTTGCCTTCACCATTGATAACAAATAGGACAATTCACTTCACAGATTGACCTGTTTTGTTTGTTTTTATATCTCTCATCTGCATATGTGTGACCAAAGAAGAATAAATGTCACAGAAAATTTTCTACCTTGGCATTACCAAATGTCAGCATCTATCCCCATACCCTCTTACTGTGTTGTCTGATTTATACGTATTTACTAGCGATTCACTAAACTGTTTTCCATACAAAGTTGTAGAGCTGATACATGTGACTTTAAATACTGCATTATGTTTTTACTCTTTGAAAAGCTGGGGAACAGCCAGCTGTGCGAAAAACAGCTGTCTTAGAAGAAATAAAAATAGTGTTTTGAATTCTAGCAAATTCCCACTTGCCTTTTCTTTTGAAAACTCTCTAGAACAGGTGATATATCAATACTTAAAACCAGAGAAACAATATAAGAGAGATGAGGAATTGCTTAGGATGGTTGCCTGAAAATAAATAAATAAACAAATAATGAAAAACTATGCTGAATGAAAGTATGATGGAACTACAGAGGGTTTATGAAAAGCTGAAAAATATACACTGAAAAACATATCACAAAGAATTTTTTCAGTAAGTGCTAGAGAATTTTATCATGATTGGAAGCAAGCCTTTGTTATCTTCCACTGTATTTGGGTAAAGCTGTACCAAGCATTTTGCTTAGGCTATGTTTTGGTTTTGCTTTAATAACCCAAACAGTGCTGACTTCACGCGATACATCCTCAAGACATTTTCTGCTGTAGAGGCTTGAGATTACTATGATGGATTGTGATTTACTGTACACGAAGCAGGGCCTCACTGGTGCTGCTATATTCTCACAGAGGTTAAATGCTATTCAGTATGGAATACTGTCAAAAATGTTTTCTTTTGAGACAAGAAAACAACATAAAAAATAAAGGAGCACCCACACGCTCAGGCTCCCTGTGTCCAGTCTACTTTCTACTAAGCATCAAATGATGGAGACAGCAGTTTGGAAGTGAATTCCCTGGTGCTGGGTAACAATGTAGTGGTGTAAGTTCAAATTTTTTAACACATTTCTTTATTCAGTTGAAGTAAAATGGCTGTTGGAAGTATAGAAAATAAAAAATTATGCTATTAATTCTATGATTTTAATTTGCCATATTTGGGCTACTCCTGATTGCCAGTGTAGTACCTTGGTATTTAGTTTTTAATTTCAGAAGAATCCTACACCATGAATAGAGAGACATTAGTTCTTCTGTATCTATTCAATGCTTCAGTAGAATGTTTTAGAATATTACTCTAACTTATTTAATTTATAAACAATTATTTATATGTGGGTTGTGTTATTAAATGATATTCTATATATTTTCTTGAATGTAATTATTTATGTTATTGTTGCAAGAGTAAATAAATCAATTTCAGTACAAAACTGAAGCAGAGAGACTGAAAAACAAGAGTGTAATTCAGATTAGTTTTTAGATGAAACACTGGCTGTATCTAGAGAAAAAAAGATGTTGCTAGCACAGTTGTCACAACAACTTGAACCTGAATGGCTTCTGCATGACTCATGTCAACAAGTGATTCACTTGTGTATTAGTTTTAAAAATTGTGTCTGACACTTTTGACATATCATGTCCTTTGAGTTTTCCCCTCTTATTCAGAAATCAAGGCAAAAAGTTCACTTCATAAAATATTAATAGGTGCAAGTATTGTCTCTGACCTTACTTGATCAAAGCGATTAGTGTCAAAGTTTAATTGCATTTCGTGTGTCTTAGTGACATCTCTAAATCTTTCATGGAGTCAATAAATTATTAGTATCACAAGAAAATCTCAGCCAGCCGTAATGTAAAGTAGGAACATTCTGTAAATTGATACTTGAGACTTAAATGAAAATTTATTTTATTTAAGCTTAGTATTTTTCTTCAGTTCCTATTCAAGATCAGAGATCAAAACCTGAATAATTCTGTGAGACATGGAATATTTGATGTATTTTTATCACTAGACTTAGAAAAAGAGTATGCCTTAATTTGAATAGATACTGGGATAATGTTAAGATCCCAAAAATTGTTTGCTTCTCTGGAATTTTTTGCAAGACTGGTGCAGACCTTGTGGTTTATGGTCAGAAATCAGTTCCTGGTCCTGCTACTGACCAGGCATGCTGACATTCAGCACAGTTCTTTCTCTTCAGTTTCTGTCTTCCAGTAGTTGGTTTCCTTCTCTAATAATTTTAATGGCAGTATTAATAATACTGTACTCTCCCGTCTAAGACCCTCTTGGATTTGTGGTCGACTATGCCAGTCATCCTCAGCCAGTGGTGGCAAGTAGTTGCCATTAGGGTCCCAAAGCCTTTTTTGGGAAGAGTATAACACAGTGATTGAGTTCCTTTCTCCTCAGTACATTTGAATTTTTTTTTATATCTTTCTTGCTCTAAGTTCCTGCCTTCTGTCTGCTCACAGCTGAGTGTAAGCATGGCCCATTTCACAGCCTCCCCAGCCCCAAATCTTCCCCCAGGGCGATGACGCCCTGGATTTGCCAGACTCTTCCCACGTAGACATTGGCACAGCTCAGGCTCAGGCAGGAGAGGCAACAGGCACTTGCCCCTAAAGCAAAAGGTGAAACCAGGCCAGTCCTGAGACTGGAGCTCTCAGCTTAGGGCAGAACCTGTGGCCTTCTACTAGGAACAGCAAAAAAATCCTATTCCCTGCACTACAGCAGTGCAAGTGGAACTGCTTTCTTGGAAACAAAGCTCTGATGTGCTTCAAAAAGATTGCTAGTGGGTTTAGACTGCTCAGTCAGGAAGAATGATATTACTTCCTCACAAAAAGAATCTTTTGTCACAGTCTACTCATGTTGAAGAATTAAAAGAAATTACTCTGGCAAACAGTTTGTCTTTTGGCCATCTCTTCAGCCTGAACTGTGCCTCTATTGGATCACTGACAATAATTTTTGACCTGAAGAAACCAGTCAGAGAAAGATTCCACTATCAGCTTTTGAGATGAAAGTAAAAATACTTCAGCATTTACCTGAGCAGACAGCTCTTCATGCCAGTTTTTATGGCTTGCAAAGAGCTGTGCAAGCAAAGGGATCATCTCTGCCATCGGGATGTGGCCAGCAATGTCAGCTCCTCTTTCTCTAGAATGCACTTGTGATCCACGTCAATCCACCTTATATAGATATCATTAAGGATTTCAACAGCAAGCACGTGTCTTGTGCATAGCTTTGTTCAGTTGATGTCAATGTTCTTGAATAGTAAATGATAAGCACTTCATTCCCATCTGGTTATGTCTAGTGGAGATTTATTCCAGTGCAATAGACTGGAACACCACAAATGACAATCAGCAATGTCTGTTTGTCATAGCAGATGAGTAGAATTGGATGTCAGTCACCTGCTCATATTTTTGAAATGTTCTTTCTGCCAGAAAGTCCATCACCATTGATCTGTCTTTTCAAAGAAGCAGAGAGGAGGTTTGGTGATCATTGATTTTTGTGGCAGAGAGATGTGCCAGAAGTTCAAAGAATATCTAGAGATCTTGCTTACGTTTTGACTGAGAGTAAATTGCCTTCGTGTTGTCCTGTGAAACATTTATGTATCTGTTTAGCATCTCCTATAACTGTAGTACTTAAAAAAGTGATTATCCCTTAGTCTGTTCTCTGCTTTCACTGTTGGTGGACTTCCATGGGATGCAGGGAGACAGCCTCTATCACTATGGTCTTCTCCCACAGGCTGGTCTGATGCCTGGAGCACCTCCTCACACTCTTTCACTGATCCGGACTGTTTCACATTTTTCCCACTCCACTTCTTCACAGTGCTACTGCAGTGTTCTTCACCCTTTCTTAAATATGTTATCACAGAGATGCCACCAGCACCACTGATGGGCTCAGCTGTGTAGTGGTGGGTCCATGTTGGAGCTGGCTGGAACGGTCTCTGTCTGACATTTGGAGACCCTGTTTTTTTCTCACAGAAGCCACCTATGCGGCTACTACCAAAACTTTGCCACGTAAACCCAATACATATCTAGCTGTGCTTTTGTGAAATTTTTGTTCTTGTTCAGCAGCTGTGACAAGGTTTCACACATTACCTCCTGCACTGGATGAAGCTCAATGATCTCTGCTGTTTATTCTGAAACTTCAGCAGATGATTGCCATTCTTGTGGCCAGAAATTGCAGTTTTGGTTATGTGACAGATTCATAGTGCTGAAGGTCATCAAGTGAATCCAATTCCTTGTGATAACTGGCCACGTGAACAATCACACAGAGGGACCACCTGATTTTCTCTGGCTGCTACCAGTTAAATAGAGGAGGAGAGGGAGAAGACATGATGTCAATTCTTTCTTCATCAAGAAGAAACAACCTCCTCTGAGCAATTCTTACTGCACAAAATGAGTGCAGTAACCCTGCATCCTTGAGCAAATATAGCATGCACTCTCACAGGACATAAAGCAGAGACAGGTGTTCTGCCATTAAAGAAGTACAAAAAGATAGTTATAGGCATGCACTGCAAAACTGATGGCTTTCCTCCTCTCCTACAAATCTTCTCAATAAACAATTCATTTAAATATAGCTACTGTAGCCTATACAAAATAGTGTCTTCCAGCACCACGTTTATCTGGTAGAGGAAATTTCTACTGCTAAAACAGCAATCCTGCTAGAATGTAGAAGTTTTACAACTTTGTAGCTCTTTGTTGATTCAGGGTATTTCCGCCAGTCATATGAAAACTGTTTTCCTTATTTAAAAATGGGTTTTTTTTCAATTAGCCTATTCAAAAAGTAGTGGTGAAGAGACTTCAGAAATTCTGTACATCATTACCTTTAAATGAAAGATTTTGACTGGTTCTCCTAGACTTATACCTGATGGATTGTACAAATATTTGAAACAGGGAACCAAGTAGATCTTTTTTTACTCACACAACCATGAATACTGGTTTCACATGTTAGAAATACCAACCATGTGGTGTGTTTAAAGCCTATTTCAGTATTTCAGCTTCCTTTTCATCAGAATATTTTTTTCTTCAAGGAACAGAGCTGTGCGTTTTTCACTCTGAAAGCTGATATTTTAGAATGTTTTCATTCTTTTGAAGAAACAGTTTGAGAAAATGGATATGCAGAAACATACATGACTAAAACCCAATTACACCAAAATAAAATTAAAATTTGAATTGTGAAATATAATTTAATGTCAGAGAAGCCTAGAGCATTCACAGCACCATTCCAAGTGACTATTTCTTCCGTGGTTCATGTCATGTATAATTCAGCAATGCTAAAAGCATTTCTGTATATTCTGTAAGCAATTATAAACAGTAGTCAATGCACCAATAAATGCTAAAGTGAATTACTTGCATATGATTCTCTATGGGCTAAAGCAAAAGCAAAGCAAACAGAAACCATTCAGTGCTTGCAAAATTGATGTGACCACGAAATCTAAAAAGTGTTATATGGCTACATTTTTAAAAAGCATAGTTTTTATAGCATGTGGGCTCAATGTTTGATCCCTGTTTCTCCAGAAATACTAGGTTTCTATGTAATTTTTCTATCAGCTCAGAACGGAATGCCTGTAATCCATCTAGTATCACAAGAATAAAATAGAGTTAGTCTTGAGAATATTTTTTCCAATTATATGTTATTTACATAAAAGTCATTCTGAAAATAGGCACAGTTTAACAGTTGCTCAAATACCCTAAAGGCTGCCCTTCCCAATCTTCCCTTAAACCAAGGCCCCACACCTGCAACAAATAAAAATGCTTGCAGCTATAATAATTGTACATAAATTGAATCCATTATCTTCAAAAACAACTCATATTCAATTTCTTTCCTAAGCTTTTGTTAGCTTTAGGTATACCTGAGACATATTTGTATTCAAGAAACTTAAAGACAATTAGGTAGATATAAGAAAAGGAAGTTAACACTAGAATGGTACTTGTCAGCTGGCTAAAAGTACAATGAGATGTCAGTATTACTAAAAATACACAGTGCTTGATCTTAGACTTCATTGTGTGAAGACATATTTGGCCAGACTTCAGTGTTCATCCTGAACCTGAATATATATAATTTTAAGACTCCATGTTATGCTGCATATTGATGGAGAAATATTTAATTTCAATTCTAACTGCATTAAGTATTTTATCTTGGAACGCAGAGGTTGAACTTCTACTTTCACTTTCAATAGAGGGAAGGTTTTCCACCTGTGGAAAGAGTCATTTTCTCTGAGTATACATAAATGCCATAAGAGCAGTAAAACAAGAAGGTGGCATAAGTACAAAAAAAGAGATAGATTCAAGACAGGAGAAAGAAAAACGAAAGAGAGGAAAGGAGGGAAGGAGGGGAGGAGGCAGGGAATTAGGGAGGAAGGAAGGAGGGAGGGAAGGAGAGAAGGAAGGAAGGAAAAATATATAGTATTCTTAATACTACTACAAAAAACATGCAATAAAGGCTGCATGAAAAGGTTATTAGAAAAAGCATAAACTCTTCTAGAAATAGAATCCATTATTAAATGAAGAATATTTGAGCAAACCTATGTTCTATGGTATGTGTTTTGTAAGTCTCGTGTGTAAAAAAGAAGAAAGCAGAGAATTGTTTAAAATAACTTGTTAATTCTGTTGGTTGAGAACAGGCAATTTGGAGTGAAATTTGTTCCTACTTGAATAACAGACCAATGAATTAAAAAAGTATTTTAAGCTCTTCAAATAATTTTCTTTTATAAAACTACAGAACTCTTTTAATTTAAGTCAGATTAATTATTTTCTTTTGAAAATGTTATATATATACAAACATATATATACATACTTTGCTAATTCATCATTACAAGATATACAATTAGCACATGCAACATTTCAATTTGGTCGAGTTTATATATATTCTGACAATAATGCAGAAACTTTTACCAATCATCTTCAGTAAATTTGTGGATTCACATCCCTCCCCACACTAATAAGCCTGCATGAAATAGGGAGGGGAAGAGAACTGCAGAGAAACTGCTGGTGAGTGACACACAATGGGTGTTAGCCAAAAATTAGCAAAGTGTTTGTTGAAGGCACCTGCATCAAAGCGGTCTCAAAGGAAAGAGCTGTTGTCTGATTGAAGGAAACAGCACGATTCCCATTTTGGTGGAGACAGAAGCTTTCTCTTTGCACTGACATGTATTCCTGAGCTCAAACCCATGTCTCCCACTGCCTTAATTTCTGTATAATGTAATGTTGTCAGGTCTTTCTATTCCAGACAAGTTTTTTCAACCGCACTCACTTAGAAGCAGGCAGAAATAGAAGTCTGTTTAGCAACAACAGTTAGCTGAGCTGTTCTGCTCCCTAAATTCCTGCTCATGTCTCTTGACACTCTGGCAGATGTGTTTTTAATTGCTATTTAGTGACAATGGCATTCAGTCAGAGTTTTATAATTGTCAAAAGGCTTTTTTAAATTTTACAATACCTTGTCTTACCAACTAGTTTTAGCTTTGTCAATCAGTGAAATTAGAGTACAAGTTAATTTACATTTCAGCAAATGTGTTAAGACTTTTGCAAAAATATCTCTGTAACTCAACCTTAATTTTGTCCAAACTGTTCCACACTGGAATATCATCAGTCAGCAGATGCTGTAAAACCAGTTGACACACTTGTGAAATGCAAAAAAGGAAATGCACTTTTTGTGCCGTATGGGAGATGAAGTATGTATGTGCACGAAGCGGGGCTGAGCAAATCTTGTCAGCGTTGAAGCCAGTACGAGACAAAAGCAGGTGATGTGAGTGGGAGAGAGCACAGAACTCACAGTAAATAGGTGCCTACGGAGGATGCACATGCTAGAAATTATTTCTGTCTCTGAATCCTAAATGACTTCTAGTTGGATTGGGTGTCTGTGTTTCTGTCTCACTGTCTATATCCTGCAGATGCCTACATGGTAAGAAAATGTAAAATAAAATTGAAGGAAAAAGCAAGTATCCATACTTAGGCCACAAAGCCAAAAGGATTTAAAAAGAGGCATGAAAACAAGGAGGAAATTAATGTGAGAAAAAGTGAGTTATTAAAATTAAAAAAAAGAATTTTAAAAGGACAATTACTTACATGGTTAAGATGTCAAATATAAATTTTAAATCAATGTTTAACAAGAAAAATAAATACAGCATTTTGTAAGTCATGAAAAGCTCTAAAAAAAGGCTTTTGAAAGAAGAATAGTGGAAATGATTAAAGGGATGAATAGACTTACTTATTAGGAAAGATTAAAAGCATAAATACAAATAGTTTAGTGAAGTAATTAGGTTAGAGAAGAAAGGAGGACATAATAAACTACAAACATCTGAAGGCAGTAAACACAAAGGAAGGAGAGGAATAATTTAGCCTGATACAAGAGAGTGTAATTAGAAGTAAAGGAATTAAAGTTAAAAGGCAAAAAAATATACTGAGCAGAAGAGAAAAGCACTTGCCTACTAGATGAAAAAAGATCGAAGAGGTGAGGGTCTATCTCTAAGAGTAAGTAGATAAAAGGATTGGAAAGTATAACTAAACAAAACAATAACAAAAAGGTAAAAAACAAGTTCTAAAGGGCTGCATGCAACTGTGATTACAAAATTAACATTCCAAGACATTGCTTACCTTCTAAAAACAATACTTTAAAAAAAAAATAACTGGGAAGATTCTTTTAAAGATGATTTTCACTCCTCTGTAAGTCTTTATTAGTGCCTGTCATCTCACTGAGCCTTTGTGGTTTGGTTTGGAAAGTCCTCTGGGAAAGTGAAGAAAACTACCTGTACAATCACAGTGAGCATCTTCAAGACATGGCAAGCCCAGAGAGCAAGAATTAGGTTTATTCCTAAAACCACTGATGAAGTAATGATCAGGAGGACGTGTGAGAGGCTCAGTGCTTGATCTTCGTCTTGCTTACTTGTAAAAGTTAGAGCTTTATGGGGAGGCTGTGTCAGCATTTCAGATTTGGATTCTGCCGTTCCCTGACCAGGTGTGCTCCATAGTCTTTCTGTGTCTCTCTCCTATTCTCTGTCCATTTCCTATCAGTTTCAGACTATCACAATTCCTGTTGTTTTCTTTCATAGCTCTCCTTCTGTCTTCTTGCCCCCCCCACTCCCCAAATAATTTCCTGCAAGTTTCCCTTTTCTTTCCTTGCAAGTACACCATCTTCTCTTTGCCTCCTTTCCACTTTTACTTCTCCCAGTAGAACTAATTCCTGCCTCCATTCTCTGCTAGTCTCCCTTAGGGACGAGTGACATGGAATATCTCAGTCCCACACTCTCTCCCTTATCCTCCTTCTTCACCTTCCAAATTTCCTCATTCAAAAAACAGCTCTTATGAGAGGAGAAAAGAGAGGGCAGTTCATATTTTCTCTGTTATATGTAGAAATAATGTACAACCATTATAATTTCTACTATAATATAAAAAGTAAAAAATAGATTCCAAAGGAAAGCCACAGGTCCAATTTTAAATGCTATTTTCAAGCTACTTTTCTGATTTTGACAAGAATAAGGTATGTCCTGAGACACTTTCTAGGAATTCATTTCTTTCTAGAGGCAAAGAGGAAGGCAAAGTTACAAAGTGAATAACCTCATATTACCATGAGTTTTAACTGAAGCACAAATAGAGTAGCTGTTACTAGAGAATAGCCATATATTGGTGTGTGGCTGAGCTCTAATCTGTCTTTCTGTCTTTAGCTTCTGTTCCCGGGACTTTTGATCCAGTGATAAAGACAGTAAAATATATTTTTACTGTCTGTTATGTTTCCCTAATGCTCTCCATCAATCCTGGTGCTCCTTTTCCTAAGTACTGGAGGTTGTTATGCTGTCTATCATTATTCGGACTTGTAATTATATTTTAAAAGCATCCTAGTTTGTAGTGCTTTTAAAAACTTTGTCTACACATTTAATGCTTATCTTCCTATTGAGAGATTTAAGATATAAACTAAAACCAGAGATATGAAAGGAAAATTAATTAATTAAGGCTCCTTTTCCTCTCTCTAGGTTCAGAGGGGATTTTTTTCTACTTTTTTTTCAGGTGTCTTGTAATAATTATGACAGACAACATCAGAACTATATATGTTAACTTTTAAAGGAATTACATGCACTGTTGATGGATTTATTAGGTTATTATCAGATCAATTTTGAAACAAACTTTAAAATAAAGAACGTCTTCCAGATTCCCTAACTAGTTTGACTGTTAAAGAGGCTACACTGCCCTTGGTATGATACATAAAAGAACTGGACTGGCTTATGAAAGGACCCTAAAGGTTCTGCCTGTTCCTTTAGTTTGAGCAATTGGAAAATATCTGCAAGAATGCCCCACAGAACTATTACACACAAAGTGTCTCAAATTTGTTTCAAGTAGCATAGCTGTACAGTTCCTTTCCTGAAACTCTGTTTTGTGTGCTGCAGCTTTAGGAGATCACTGCCCTAAACTTCACTGAAACAGCCAGGGGAAAAAAAACCAAAAACACTGTAAAAGTAGTCCCTGAACTCACTCGCTTTTGAAAAGGGTACCCAAAATATGCAATTTAGAGGATCACATTATTTTTTCACTTTGTCCCATTTTAAAAATCAAAATTAAACTAAAGTCATGAATTTCCTGATTCAAATGCTGTTACTCAGTTATTACTCTAAATGTCCTAAATGTGCAGCTCAGAAATATTTACCCATAATCTAAAAGTAAAGTGTGCTCATGTCCTCTTTAGAGGGAGTCACTGGTTTTGTGGATTTACACTAAAATGTATATATGCGTAGGAGTGTTCGCAAGTGATTTTCCACACGATGAATATAATGTTTAAAAATGCATTTTCATTTTTTAATCAGCATTTTTCATTGATGGAAAGCTATGAACTGGAAACAGAGTTAGAAATCCCCCTAACCCTAAAATTATCAGATTATGTTGAAAAACTTAATAATTGTTTTCCTTTCAATTTGCCAGTGTGTCATTTTCTGATGGCTCAAGTAACCGTTCTTTTCATGGTGCTCTTGATTCGATGGCTTAGGGGTAACTCACAATGTATGTTAGAATGAAAATTATTTTCTAAGCCATAGGCTACTCCTGACTGGACACATTAACAGATCACAGGTCATGTGCTGAAGGAAATATTACTGTGAAATGAAACTCACCTGTTTGCTTTGATTTGTCACTTTAAGCATGAACAGTGAATAGAGTTATCAGTATCACCCAGTCCACCTGGACTTAAAAACCAGTTGTAATCATATAGGACAGTAAAGCATCAGACTGAATCTGCAAATAAAGCAGATTGGTGGTATGGAGGAAGCAGAAAATGTGTCTTTATAACCAAATAACAGATTTCTTTTTTTTGTTTCTATTGTGAATGCACTTAAACATTCATGAGACTCTTACATTTTCTTTTTCCTTAGGTGTTTTATATCCCATGCCATCAGGAGTAACAGCTAAATGTTTGCCATATAACTGAATATATGCACTGCCTTATCACACAGTTCCACACCATTCTATCTCCATAAGCCCAGTCACAAAGCGAGTGCTAATAAAAGTGCTTCTTCACTGAACCACAAGGTTCATCTCTAGACTAGTACATTTTAGACATTTTTGTTTTTGTCAGTATGACTCTGATTTGTTCAGGGTCACACCCACTCGAGTCCTATGGATCAGAGCACATTCTGGGGACACACACTGTATCTTAAAAGCGTCTTCATCATCTCAAAGATTTTTCTCAAAAATAACCCTCTTCACCATCTCAAAGCTTTGGACTAAGCCTCCACAAGTCTCCTCTGATGCAGGCAATACGTGTAATTAGAAAAACCAAAAACCATTTCGCCACTCTGATGGTTCTCAGAAGTTGCATTGACCTCTTTAAAAGACTTCTCAGAACAACTTCTTTATGCCTGATAAACGTAAGCGTAGTTACAAAATCCAAAGGACAGTATGTCAGTTTAAAGCTGCTTTTAGTTAAATGCCTCTCACATCTCCTGCCAAGCACTTCTTTGTGGGACCAACAGATAGCAGGAGTACATGTTGTCACTCTCTCCCTCTTAATATTTTCGATAGGGTTGTAGGAACATGTCAGAATCTATTTATGAGTGGCTGCCACTACTGACCTTTTTTATCCAGAGTGTTTTCTAATAAGTAAAGAATTAGCACCCAAAGAGTAGCAGTTTGTAATTTCCTGGCTTAACTGTGATATGAGCATTACCCTTTTGAACTCTATCATTACCCTCTTACTCATCTGAAAATTATACATAAAATTAAAATCAGTAGCTGAGAATATAATTTGTTCCATTCAAGCAATAGAAAAAAAAAAAAAAACCAGTAAGAGAGCTTGAGTTCAAACTGCAAATTTCAAGAACATCTTTCACTCAGGTAAGTCTGGATCCATCTATTTTGGCTGTCCAAAATCAGAGAAAACCAGTTATGTTAACACGTTATGTTACAAAATCCTGCTTTCTATGTCCTTACAAAATTATTTTCACATGATGGAAAAGATAAAAAATGTTATGTTTTTGTGAGCTATATGTGTTCTATCATACATCATGTCTCATCCTATTGGTAATAAGGTCCTAATTTTTAGTCAAACTCATATAAAAATGCCCATTGTTTTGCTTTGCTTTGTATTGTTTTATTTTCCCCTGTATTTAACATTTACTCTTCATGTTTTTATTAACCAGTCTGATTTTTTAATTTGTGCTTCTTTTACTAAAATGGTTTAATATTTGGCTTTAACATTGTTCAAGCATTTATTGTTCAAAGTTTAAGTCTTCATATCCTTAAATATGACTTTTCCATTTTTCCTCTCATAAAACCACTCACCACATTTTCTTACTCTCCTGCTATTCAGGGAATTGGAGAAATACACAGCTGAGTGGCACTTGAAGCTCTCAGACTGTCCTGACTTTGGCCAGGAGTCAGGAACAAACACAATGGTATGCAGGGGAATCTGTTCTTTGTAAACAGACCGTCACATGTAGTGATGCTAGTTAGCAGCTCAGTTTTCAGGTGTATTTCTCCAGTCTGGAACCTCCAGGATCACAGTGATTTTCATGGACTGACTAATTTATCTTGAGATTTCTCTTAAAACCCTCCATAAATCATAAAGGTTTCTCTTATTGCTGTAAGGAATGATTCTCATTCCTCTGTATTCTGGCATTCAAGAATCTTCAAAAATAAATAAAGAAATCAATTTCAAGTGGAAAAGTTAAACTATATACTATTTTGAGGTTGGTTGACCTTATCTCGTCTCCAGGTGCCCAGCCTTTCTATTACTACCTCTCCACAACTGGACTGAGGAGAAAATGTGACAAAAAACTCCTGTGTCAAGATAGCAGGGAAATCACTCAGCTATTACCATCATGGGCAAAAAGGAATCAAATTGGTAAAATTAGTAGAATTTATTTCCAGTTAAAAAGATAGGGTAATAAGAAATAAGGACAAATCTAAAACATCTCAAAAAATGTAAAATCAATGCTCTAATTTACCCCTCTGGCTAACCATCACAATCCAAACTACCCGCCAACAGGGACAAAATAATGCAAGAAAAGTTATAAACTCCTGGTCACTTTCTTGGGAGAAAGCTGAACTTTATCTGTGTAAGGAAAGCCCACAGAGGTCAGTGATTCAAAGAGGTGATAAAAACACAGCTGTTATAAGCAGCTATTGTAAAATTAAAGATTTTTTGGCAGTACCTTTTAGTTTCAAAGTTAACCCACAGCAATCAGAAATGTAACCAGAAGCAATGAAGTGAAAAATGCCACTTACATAGACATGGCTAACTGGACATTTTGGGATTCTAGAAGAGGCTGGAATTTTTACTTTGTAATTCTGGGATATATTATCCAGAATAATTTTGAAATCCATTTACCTCAGGAGTTCATGATATATACATACCAGTGACATGTATTGCTAGTGTAAATACTTAAGACTTATATACACATTTAAGGCATAGGAACAACATCCACAAATTTCTTTCATAATTTGTGTGTCATGAGTATGCCTACAGTAGCCTTTTTCACCCAAATATTTTCATATTAGTAGAAAATTTTAATTATTAGACAAAACATTATTATTAATATTAACAGAAGCATAAAATTAAAGAAAATGCCACTTATAATTGCTTTGATTATAGTTTTGAAATTCTATGCAAGACAGAAAATAATCTAGACCATTTTTGCTAGGAGTAGATGTTATTAGAAGAATACAATTATGGGGGGGAAAAAAAAAGGAAATAAGGAAAAAAGCTTTTCTTAGAAATGCCACCTTAACCATTAGCAGAATTAGCAGACAAAGTCTGAGAAGGAATACAAAGATCTGTTGCATGAATAACTCCCAGGTTCAACACTAGCAACAGTAGGTGACACATCTGCCTGTGGTAACAAATCAGTAGCTGTTTCTGTGCTAACTCATGTTGCCTGTTTGAGTAGTATTCATGCCATAAGAAGAGGCACACAGTCCTTCAAGAAATAATGAGTTAGAACAAAATGATATGTGTCCAGATGCTGGTGTTCCCTATTCTTTTTTTTTTTTTCAGTCTCTGAAAGCCTGAACTAAGTTAGGCTCAAAGACTTGTATATGTTTTGTAATAGCTTTCATTTAAACTTTGCAAATCTCTCATTTCTTGGGATAGACAGACAGATAGAACAAACCCTATCTATCTATCTATCTATCTATCTATCTATCTATCTATCTATCTATCTCTCAGAGTGTATAAATATCCTAGAACAGAATAGTTATTGGCCTATATTTATTCACTCATGAAAGAACATTTCTGAAACGCTCATAGATGTAAATGGTTCTATGAAATCTCATCAGCTTCTTGGGCACTTTGATACATGCCACACCACTCATTACTTCTTCAGCAATTTGCAGAGTTGATTCCTTCCTAATTTTAGCATGTTATTTCAGTATCTCAGCACTAGCTTACTTTCCTCTGATTCTCTGACACTGATTCTTGCTTTGAAGCATGCAGTGCATTAGCAGAAGCTGTGATAACATAGATTTGATATAATTTAAAGTTGGGCATACTGCAAAGTACAGTCCCTCACAAGGGCAGGTAATTCCTTTAGTTTCATTCTGGTCTTTTGTTAATGTTATCAGCAGATTTGTTGTTGTTGTTACCAGATTTATGAAGCAATGGAATAGTCTCTGGGGATAATTATTACAACTGTTTGTGATAAATAATTAAACTATAGGGCAGAAATAATTTTAATTACTTTTGCTCTACATCACATGGGAAGGCTGAGTGTTTCCTATTTCCAGATGTCTTATGTGATTTTTTGTATAACACCTCCACAATTATCTTCATCCATGTTCTCCAGTCCTCAGTTAAGACTTCCTCCTAAAAGGACTTTTAATTTTCAGCTCGGTTCATATTACTGATTTTGTTCCAGCTAGAAAAGGAGTAGTATAAAGAATAGGAAAACATGATTAAATTTCTTTGCAACATACAGAATACTAAAATAGCTTTGTTGCTAAGAGCTTGTATCTAGCCTCACTTTTGCAGCCCAATGTGTGAGTCAGGAATGTTTGATTTTTATTGTTTTCTTTCTTTTTCTCCCCTCCTGTCATTTCTCAGCACTAAGCTGTTTGGATTCACATTGCTGTAATTGCTTTTAAAACAGTGGTTTTCCTGCAGAGGGTGAATTTGGCCACAAATGCCTAATTAGCAAGATGTAGTGTTGCCCACAAAATGCCATGTTATAAAAAGATCTACATGCTGTATTTAAGTCAAGTTAAAACAACCAACAGAACGGGCACCACTATCCAACAACCTGGAAATCATACAGAATTTATATAATCACTTAATTTGACTTTTTTCTTCTCCAGTTTTCTATTGTTTTGGATGATTTAGTTGCAAATCATCAAGAATTTGTCATGTGTAATTTAACAAGGCAAATGCCAAGTTTCATGAGTCCTTATCTTAAAAGTAATTTTCATAAAGAACAAAAAGTTACAGATTTTTGGATTGAGATGAATAAAGAAATGGCTTTAAAACAAAGAGCTAAAGGCGTGTGTGGTCATTCTTGATAATTAAATAGATCTAAGGAGTGATACATAGCTAGAAATTTTGCATGAGCGTGACTGTGTGCTTATCTGCCTATGGTGAGAAAGAGGAAATCAGAGGTACGAAAGTCTTCTTCAGACAGCTAGAAAAAACACCTTATACCTGTAAGGGACTTTAACTACCTCAACATCTGCATAAGGACAATACTGGGCACAATAAAGGTGGGTTTTGGAGAGTTGAAAATAATCTCTAGACACGGTGAATTCATGACCTAAGTGAGGCACTTTATTGGACCTTATCAGATCACAGGGTTTGGGATCAGATGATGCACGGCGTCCTTCCAAACTTACTTGAAAATCCTCACAATTGACAAAGTGAAGAACCAAGTATTTTGTTTTATATAGTTAAAATAAGCATATGCTTCTGTATATGCAGACATGCATTCCATTTTTCTAGCATAAATTATGTTAAAAGAGTTATATTGTTTCCCCACCCTGCTTTTTTTATTTTCCATAATTTTTAATAATTTTCATCATAGATTTTATTATGTCTGCTTGAACTTTGACAGACCTATATCTTAGTTTTTCAGCTATTCATTTTTTTCATCCTTAAAACATCACAGAATCAAAAGATACCTGCAGTTGGCAAGGACCTCTGGGCATTGCCTAATCAAACTCATCTGCTCAAAGCAAATTCGGTCAGAGCAGGTTGTCCAGAGCTGTGTCCAGTTAGCTCTTGAATGTCTCTGCAGATGGAGATTGCCCATCTCTCAGCAAGTCATTCCTGTGTGTGATGAACTTCACATTAGAAATATTTTTTTCTTATGATTAAACTAATTTTATTGCATTTCTATTTGTGCTTATTGCATTTCATCCTGTCACTGTATACCATTGGGAAGACGCTCTTTGCACCATCCTGTCAGATATTTATATCGATATTTACATAGGAAAGAATGCTTGACTATTATATTGCAAAGCTTTATGTTAATTCTACTTTTAAATTTCATATTAAAACTTTAAAAAGAGGGGAAGAAGGAAACTAGGTTGGTTTTGTAGATTTTTTTTCTTTCTTTTTGATTTAATTAACAGATGGAAAACCAACTCAGAAATGCAAATCAAATCCATTCAAATTCTTTCAGTTAATTTTACAAATTAAAATGTTTTGGAGGTTAATGGGGAGGGAGTATTCTGCATATATTCCTTGTGTGTTTGTGCAGAATTTCCTGCAGAATTAGATGAATAGTATTTCATTTCAAAGAATATATTCCAGATAGTTGAACAGATATTAAATCTTTTATTTGTTGATAATGTCATTATAAGTTTACATTATTTTTTTTGAGGCAAATGTAGTTCAGGGTCAACGTTACCATTTAAAATTAATATTTTTAAAAATACCTTTGCTCACACAGATAATACTTTGGTATAGTCTTATAATCAATGATTGCTATAATACTTTCATTTGCAAATCCTGGCTCTTCATAGTAAGCAATATTTTCTGAGAACTGACAGAGTAATGTGTAGATGAAAAACCAAGGTCTTGTTAGTAATTTCTCTGCTTCCAAGAGAGAGAATGAGTTGTTCATTTCTAGTATTTAATTTCTTTGAAACCTTTTCCATGGGATGCTATGTAGAAATGAAGAACATCAAACTAAGAAACAGTATAGACCCACCTCTTTCATTTATCAGATCTGCCTGAAAAGCTGTCTCACAATTCCTACAGTAAAAGGGGTGGCAAAACCTCACTATGTCTCCAAACTGTGAAGTCTTGGGGCATAGCTTATATTCAGTTTGGCTCTCCTTAAGCACCGAGATTGGTCATTTACTGCATTTAGGCATCCCAAGGTTTTGCTGGACTTTACTGATCATCTGTTCCTAGATAAGACAGCTATTAGGCAGGACCCTGATTCTCCTGTCCCCATAGGAACCCAGACTAAAAGATCAAACAGAAACCAGTCCAAGAAACTCAAGCAATATCTTTAAAGTCATATGCTCACAATGATATGTGGTCACCCCAGTTAAGTGGTTTCTCTTAGTGAGGCACACAAAATCTCTGTTGATTTGCATGGAATTTCAGTCTTCTGATGTAATTGAAAATTAATCTTGCTCACATACATTTTATGTAAACAACTTCATATCCTATATAGGGAAATAAAGGCTGAAGTCTTTGTAAGGAGTGTGGACACTGTTTGAAAGTTAAACATTAGTCTGGCTTCCTTTTAAACTCAATAAACTGAATGCACACATCCTAATGACACTGTTGTACTTAGCTTTAAAACAATTTTATTTAATTGTAATAAATATTCCACATATCCTTATAAGAACAAGAAAATTGCCATCACACTAATCATCTTTCTTTTATGAGCAGATATGTTTTACTAGCAGATACTTTAAACAGAGAAAAACAATCTGTCACCAGATAATTGCTAAAAGGATGGGAATAAGTCATGTTGTTTGTCTAATTCTTATGTTACTGGCTTCTGGCCTAATTTAATCTATTCTGAATGCACAGTAAATGCAACACAGTGATTTTAAAATCATAAACCTCTCAGAAAAGCCAGGCAAAGGTCTGCTAATGTGTTAGGTGATGGATATCCTGTTCATTATTGATCTCTGAATTCAGAACCAATCCATTCTGTACCAGCAAACATTTTTCATATATTTTTAGAAAATATTGAATGGCTCTTAATCAGTGACAAGACTGTTGTGTGTCACTGCTTAAAGTAGATTAGCAACATTGTGCAGCATTTCACCAGAAAAACAAAGCTTATAGAGGCTGAATCTTGCTTGATATAACTTGAATGAACTGACTTCACGTTTAGACATCCTTGAATTAAAGGAAAGCTCAGAGTAAGCAATCCAGATGTAGTGAGAAATGTGCGGTAGGAGTTATACATGGAGATCTACCCAACCTTATATTGTACGGACACAGCATACATTGTAGTCTGAACCATTTCTGGGGAGGATTTAATTTAATTAGCTACTTGATTAGTTGGTTTCTGTGTTATCTGTCTCAAGAATCTTCTGTCTCACTTCTACTCCATTCTATTTTCTCTTCTTTAAACTACCCCATTGCAATGACCAAGTTCCTCTATCTCCTTCTTTTTTTTTTTTTTTTCTTCTATTCAAGCTTGAATGCAGAAATCCCCAATATACTAACGTAATCTCATTTTTGTGCTCATGGGCCACTGCCATCCGCTTGGATGACAGTAAAACAATATCATACAACCGGTCTAACTAAATATGGAATACAAGTGGGTGTGTACTTCTATTTAATAAATTAATATAATCAGTTTCTGACTCTTAAAATCTTTCAGAAACCTTGTCCTGCTCTTGAAGTCTATTACTTCCTCCTTTACATCTCCTTAACAGGCTTTTCCTATAAAGACTGTGTTACTATACTCTGAGAAGACTCAGAAGTGGCTAAGAATAGAGGGTATGAATATAAGAATGCGATTCAGTTCACTGATTAGGGACTCTAATTTTAAGTATCTATCAGCACATCTTTGGTAGATGTTTATCCTCCTACTATAGCCAATAGAAGTTGAGGGTAGGACTGAATTGTGTAAAAGCAGGTATGCAGCACCACACAATTTTCCCTAAGATGTCCAAGGTATCCACACAGGACCGGCAGGTAGGATAGATAACAGACAGGAAGCCCCAACACTTCTGATGCACTAGAAGAATGTCACATAGCATATTCTATGACATTTCAGATGCCTCTTCACTCTTGTTTTTATTTCCCTTGTTCTCAGCATATCCAGTTTATCATAGAAAATATTTGGCGTCATTATCCCCTAGATAATGTCTACCTCAGAATAAAGTAAATCCCCTCAAAGAATTTTCGGAACAAAGAAACAACCCCCAAAACAATAAGCAATAATGATGGAACACTAGCCTCTTTCCAAGGCTTATATAAATGACACATTTCTCTTAGTTGTACTCTTCTTTGTAAGGGAAGGGCTTGTCTCTGTGCATGGCGAATGGCAGATACTGGCTGAACAACCAAACTGCAGATGCTACGTAAGAAAAGCAAATTCAGTGAAGTGTTTCTGAAGTTAGCTACCACATCATGTTCAATTACAGGGGAGTCAGGCTGTGTATTTCAGTTACATTTCTTACATTAACATTCAATAAAAGTACCAACTTCTAACCCTAGTATAATGAGGAAATATTTTCTACCATCAGTCCATAGTCAATTCATTAAAAATTATTGCAGTTTCTGATAATTTAGTTTTCCAAATGCCATTCAGAAGGCCTATGCACATTAAGAGTAAATGATTGCAGTCAGGAAAAATAAGTATAGTGAATATTCTGAAAGCATGAAATCTTCAAAAAGGTTGTACTCTATCTTACTCACTTTTTAACTAATTTCTAAAACAAATAAAAAAAGAAAAATTTTGAAAATCCTGAAGCGGACTTATGAAAATCTTTTAAATGTCAGTCCTCAATTTTTATTCTTTTTATAGATTGAAGATATGCCAAATTGAATTGATTACATATTACTTTTTTCCTCATAAATGTCATGCTCACAAAAAACCTTCTACATTTTTATCATTGACATTAAATCACATGAAAGAAATAGTACTGTTTCTGGCTTGAAAATTCCTCTAAATCAGCCTACAGAGTAACTCTTCTCTCTGCTGTTAAATAGATAGAGCAGAAATTTGTTCCTCATCTCCCAGCTATATAACTATACCAAAATTAATGCCAGCTAGTATCAGCACTTTCTTTTTTGACTCTTCCAATCATTAAGCATTGAAAGAAAGTTTTCAGGTTGAAAGAATGCAAGTACCACAATAATCTGAGTTTTCATTACGTTTCATTACATTGTCTTTTTCTTTTTTTCTGTCTTGATAATACATTTTAAAAAAAAACTTCCTCTAAAAAATAACTTTTCTGAAACACAATTCACTTAAATAGTTTTTTTGTCATAGAATGAAAACATTTGAAGCTTTTAAAAGTATTTTGTCAAAATATAAATAGAAGTTTCCTTTCCAAAGTAATTTAGAAGGATTTAGGAGGAAAAAAATGAAATCTTTTTCCTAGAGTGACAAAACATGATGTTTCAATATTAAAACCTTGCAGATTTTTTTTCTGTTTTCCTTTTAACTTATGGATTATCTCCTAGGAGAAGACACTTTACATTGTCAAACCAATTTAATACAAAATGATCAGTACCGCCTAGACTTATTTCAAATAAATGTGAAAGCCTCTGAAGACTGCAATCTAAGCAAGCTGCAAAAAATACTTCACATAGTGATGCCCTGAATAATAAAGGACAGTTATCTCTGCTGATATGGCTTGATGTGTCACAAGCTGTTTCTCAATTACCTGTATGCAAGATAATGTGAGGCTGGACTTGGCTGTCCCTCTTACTGTCAGCCAGCCACTTACACTCTTTCCCTAAGAGTGCTGATCTCCAGTGTCCTACAGGACACTGGCATGTCTCTTTTTTGAAGGGCTTTTCCAGAAGTAAATAATTTCGTATACCAGACTGAAGTGAGACCATCACACACAAATTACAGACGTGGCACCAGTCAGTGGAGGGCTCCTCAAACAAGTTATAGGCAACAGCAGCAGGGAGAGGAAAATGTTTTCAGAAACTTGGAAGGCTTTAATTTACTATATCTCCTCATTATAAAAGTAATAGAGATTTAAAGGATTATTGAGTTCATCTCTGGACCATGACAAATAAACATACAACTTTTTCTTCTGCTATATGTCCTCAGTGGTAGACTTTTTTTTTTTACCTTTAATTTAGTTATTAAAATGCTTTCTCATGTAGATAATGCAAAAGACAATTGGAAATTCCAAATATATACTATGGATCAACTCATCTTGAAAATGAGATCTAGAAGAAAAGAGTCTAAAAAAAACTCCTCTTCTTTTTTTCTGATTTCCTTATTTATTCAGGATTCTTAGTCTGGTTCCCAAAGAGAGTGCAATCTGGAATGAGATAACGCTACAGAAAGACTTACTATCAAACTTGTAACCATAACTCTTTGTAGGGCCCTGCAGGACTCGTATCTATCTACAAATAGCCTCCAACCCAATGAATAATGTTACACTTTGAATAAACTTAAGATACTACATTGTTTGTGAGGTTAAGGATTGAGGAGGTGGGAAGATAGAGTACATTTTTAATATTTTCCCCTCCTCAAAGGCAGCAGAAGCTGCAGAAGACTTGATATGGGGTATTTGACTGGCTGGTGCATCTAAAATTTTCAAGTAGGCGAAATTGTAGTGTCATGTTCTTCAAAATAGCTGTACTTGCATCCACATTATGATTCTGCCTAGACATGACATAAAAAAAAAAAAGGAGGGAATGAAAGTCTTATCAATGCTTTGAAGCCTATAAAACCATGAACATCATCTGTTAATTATTTCCTTATAAGCTATTTATGCATGAAAAGATATTTTTCATTATATGTTCTATGTTTCATTTGACCTTTATTGTATCTCCACTCTTCTTCTGGATAATTTTTCTAGGTCAGAAGTAGTTCATGAACCATGGGGTTTAGGAGTAATGGATTTAACGGAAAGACATTTTATTTGAAAGAATAGGAAATCAGGTTAACAGGAATTGTACTGGAACACTGTTACAGGAATAAACCTCTCAGTTTGATGCCTGATCGTCCCTAGATCATAGATTACTAAACCAATATGGGTTGACATGGTCAAATTGTTTATTGCCTTGCAGACAGTGAACAGGGTGGTATATATTACTAGAACTTTTTTCCTGCAAGGAATGAAGCATCAAAGATAAAATAGTCTGAGCAAAATGGAAGAACAGAGATGTGAAAAGCAATGAAAGAGAAAACAACACAGAGTTCAATTTAACCTCTTTGTCATAAAATAAGATATTTAGGTCAGACAACACACCCTGATATTTGCCAGTGACAGCACTCTAAAGTGAGAAAACTATGCTCTCTTCGATAATGCATAAGGTGCATTTGATCTGCTTAAAAAGGAGTGGTTTTGGGATATAACATCAGAAGACAGTTTTAGTGAGTTAAGAGAAAAACAACCTAAAAATGGCTTTGATTTTTTTTAATCAATTTGAAAATTCAGACTAAAATCTTGTGTAGATTTGCTGAACATTTTCAAAGTTCAGTCCATTGAAAAAGTGTCATCAATAGTCATTATTTGGGCCCCATACCTTAGCTCTGGTGCCTGCAACATAAGAACCACATGGACCTGCTGAAATTAGTCCAGAGGAGGCAGCAAAGATGATCTGATGGCTGGAACACCTCTCTTGTGAAGAGAGTCTGAGGGAGTTTGGGGCTGTTCAGCCTGGGGTAGAGATCGCTTTGGGGCGACTTCATTGCGGCTTTCCAGTGCCTAAATGGGACTACAAGAGAGCTGGAGGACTTCTTATGAGTGTATGTAGACAAGGGGGAGCAGCTTTAAACTGAAGGAGGGGAGATTTAGATTACATAATAGGAGGAAATTCTCTACCGTGAGGATGGTAAGACACTGGCACAGGTTGCCTGGAGAAGCTGTGGATGACCCATTCCTGGAAGTGTTCAAGGCCATGTTGGATGGGGCCCTGACAAACCTGTCCAGTGAAAGGTGTCCCTGCTCATGGCAGGGGTTTGGAACTAGATGATCTTTATGGTGGAATACATTACAAGTTAATCTGTAGCATCTTAAAGGGTCTGAACTTCGGTCTATAAGAGATGCAGTGTTTTGCAACATTCAGAGAGTTCACAAACATCAAATCATGAAATAAATTATGTATATATCATCCAAGTAGAAGCTATGACTCCCTGCAGACTTGGCAGTAGATAAGTTAAAATACTGTTATTCATCAGCTAAAATTTTTACCAAATCCAAGAAAGTTATAAATAAATTTATCTATTCTACTCCTACCTTGTCTTTTCTCAGAAAAATTTCTATTACAATAAGTGAGTCATTTTGTAGGTGCTATGTACAAACAGGACGGAGATAATTGTTCTATTAGATTGTCCTCTTTTTAATTTTCTCATTAAAATTAATTTTAAAAAACGTGCTAATTTTATATAATGGTTTCAGCACAACCCACAGTGATATTTTTTACGAACACTCCCACTCTCAACTTCAAAACCAGGACTTTCTGTGGTAGTCTAAGAAGTGAAAAATGTCCAGCACAGGTCTCAGACTTTTCAACTCCTTTGAACTGGCTGTGGGACCTGGATTATTTTTGCATTCCATAGAGGTAATCTCTCCTGGTTAAATAAACCTAAATTTTACAAGTCCCCCTTGTAAAATACATGGAAAGCCATGAAACATTGTTTGCAACTGAGCTTCTTTTACAAATCCTTAAAAAATAAAATTAAAAAATTAAAAGTCTACTTCTTATTATTTTATCTTTGTAAGTATTATGATTGTAATACTTGTTATATAACTTGATTTGACCATATCGGCACATATTGTTTTCATAATCTGTGATCTAAGGACACCTAGTCAGGGAGCTATGGGCTTTATTCTTGCAATAGCATGCAAGTGCAGTACTCATTAACCTTAACAAGTGCTGTGTAAGCATGCCAGTTGCTGAAAAGTCCCCCTGAAGTCTTAAAAAAGGACAAAACAAACAAACCAAGCAACAATGTGATTGCAGCTACACTTGTTATTCCATGAATAAAAATTACTATTGCAAAACTGAATAATTGGAAAGCATACACACATACAATCAGACCTCACAATCAAATTTTCTTTCCTTTTAGCATTAGTACTACTGTCTCTGCATTTAATAATTTAATTGCATGTACAGAATTTCCTGAAAGGCAAAAATGCATTTCAGCTCTATCCAGTGGTAATTCAGTTTTAAATCATGCATAAAAACTCAATAAAGAGCAAAATGCTAATAGATTGTATACGGGCTATGACTTTCCTAGCTATTTTTCAGTATTTTTCAACAGTTAAGAAACAGTCACTGAAATACGTTAAGAGTCTCTTTACGTATATTATTTGCTTTAGAAAAATGAATGTTTATCAAATGGACTTGAATTGATAATAATATGATAGTTCATGCTTGAGAAGCCTCACAATTGCCAATGTGAAGAACTGGTTATTGTCTTTCTGGCGTAATCACATGGAGAGCGGATTGCATTCACACTTTGCATGACCTTGAAAACAGTTTCCCAGACCAATGGCAGAAACATTTTTTTAATATTGCTGCTGCTGCCAAGTGTAGAGACTAGGGAAGTAAAATTAAAAAGGTATAGTAAAAATACTGATAGTAAATTAAACAGTTATGCTCTTTCTTCAGTTTTAGGATGAAAAAATCCTCATAATTATGAACAACAATTTAAATTGCAGATTTTGTTAGACATTTCATAAAGAAAATTTCATACTGCTGAGTTCTTGTATATTGCAAACAGGAGTTTGAATGGCTAATGTTTTTAAATGTGTTTTTAAATATTCACTAAGATCCCTTGATTTCATGATCCCAAGTTTCAAAGATGTTATATTTGATTCACAATTTGTTGCATATTAAATGCTTTCAGTAGCTTTGACTTCTTTGTTCCACAATATATTCCTAAATTTAGCAGAATATAATACTCTTTATTTTCATGGCATTTTTGTCTTGAATGTATTCTATATCTGCATATTTTTATCATTCTCTGGATATTTTACTGCTACATTGGACAGCTGCTAATAGAACTGTTGTGAATTATAAAATTTTTCCTTGCATCTTACAATCAGTATTTGTCTACCCTGTATTTATTGATCTGTTAATTACAGTTCTAGTGTCCTTCTACGTAGAAGACCAAGGAATTCTTTATTTTCCCTCTATTCATACTTCAACCTTATGATTCAGAACTCCAAAATATTGCAGCTATGGCTAGGAGAAGGTTGCATGCTCCATGAGAATATTAGAGAAATCTTGCTTCCGGAGGGACAGAATAAGAAGGCTCCATAGGTTTTTACCATGGAAGAAAGAAAACTGGATTTATGTGCAGCTATGAAATTCCTAAGCCCTACAAAGTTGTCTGTTTCATCTTTGGATTTCACTGGTCTATTTTTCAGCTGAATTTTGATTTCACCTGTTTGCATTGCAGTCACAACAGATCCCCTTATCTCTGTGTAATTATATCCATATAGCCATTATTTTTATTTTATTCAAACTCTCAACACTGTTAAGTTATAGAAATGTTCCATTGTATTTAAAAATTGAATAGATTACCATATTACTAAAGAAACATTCTTCATTTGAAATGAGGATTGGAGTTACCGACCTGTTTAAGATTTGTTGGTTTTGGACAAGAACATAAAGCAGGTCAGTGTTTCTGAATTATATCCCCATTTAGTGGGAAACAAGCCCTTTGAGAAATAATAATCTACTTCACAATCATGTAACAGCTATAGTTACAGTTTATGATGATTTATTAATGCAGTCTTGTTTGGGTTGCTCAAGCATTTTATTTTGCTTGATCTGAATGCTATCTTTGACACGTGATTATAACACTCTGCTTTATCATTTACAAAATTATGTAGAATAATCTGGCACTGTTTCGGGTTGGTGTCATTCTTATTTATTAAAACACATGTCCATCTGTGTCATTATAGATTAGATTTTTTTCTGTACTACCTTGTCAGTTCCTTCAGTTTTTACACAAATTGATTTTTACTTAGTAAACCATACAATCTTCTCTTTAGATAACTCTATTCATCATTTAGGTATTTCTTCCTTCATGTAAGGTAATAAAGGACATGGGATAATGACATTGTACAGATGTATAGAACACCACCAAACACTGGAAAGAATATATTTGCAGTTTAAAGATGTATACAAGAACATATGGAATGTATGTGCATGTCCTGGGGCAGTGGTAAAAATGTTTTTCTTCTTTAGATGAAGTTAATCAGGAAAATATTATGAATCTGAGATATGTCACAGGGCAATATCATAAATCTGGGATATCACAGATGCAAGAGACTTTATCGGGGGAAATTATGAGAGTTTCCACAATTCTAGACCTATATGTACAAAATTCTTCTGAACATTTTTCATTACAAATACAATCTTTATTGACAAATAAGGTAAAATTAACTGCTGTAGCAATGCACATGGGACAGTACAGGGCAATCAAGTTCCACTTACATTATCATACTGTTTGTTTATTTATTTACAGAAAAATCAGCATGCATGCCTTCAGTTTGGTTTACATAAAGTATTTACAGTGATTTTACTTCAAGAATTGAATTGATACGTATATATGTGCAACCTAGAGGTAACACACTGGTTTTCACTGTTCCTCTTGAACAACAAAATATTTAGGACACCCTAGACATTTATTTTCACATGACAGTCTTTTTTACTCTGTGAAACTGATATGTTAATAGGACAAAAATGCTGTTGTACTCAGGACATGAGCTCTCACTTAGGGAATGACTTTGCCTTCTTCGTGTTTCTAAACTGTGGCAGACCACTCAAACAGAACACGAGGCTGAGCCGATATGTATGCAATAACCAAGACAACTCCAATCTCCTTTGTCACTGTGGTAATTATGCCTTGGGTCTACCCCAGAAACTTTGCCTGGCACAACACTGTCAGCTATAGACATTTGGGAATTTTTTATGATACTACTTAGACCCCTCAGGGGCCTAGAGTAGACCCAGCAATTCTGAGCAAAGAAAAGTCTCTCTTTCTCACATAGCTTATTTTCTGTGGGAACTTGGTATCTGCAACATCCAGAGAAACATATTTTTATCAGTAAAAGCTGCATCTCCTTTTAGAGCTTTTGCTGAGATATATGTGTTAGCAATCCCCCTCTAGTTTAGACTAGCCCTTAGCAGTATAAAGCAATTAAAGATAATCCTGGCATGCCTTGAAAAAGGATAATGTTTTCTGCAGCTCTTTTGTTCATGATTTTCAGGTGTGTGCTTTTCTCTACTGCCCCTGCAGATCGTGTAATATAGATTGCATACTGATAATGCAGGCTGTTATCTGTAGGTGTTCCTAAATAATGAATAGTCCACTGTAACAGCTTTTCTTACAAATAACTAGCAAAATCTGGCTTCAGTCTGTTTTTTGAACAAAATAATTTATAACATTTCTAAAATAGAAGCCTACCTCTAGGCTTTTAAATCCATTCTTGGGCACCTAAGGGTGTCTTTCAAGTTCCATTCATTTCAACGTTTAAATTATATTTAGTCCAAAAATGGCGATATTTCTTTAGACTACACTGTGCCTGGACAAGCACAAACTCTTGTCCTGAAGTGTATTGGCTTTGTAGGGGCTGATTTTTATTAGCAGGGTGGCCACAGAGGTGGCTTCTGTGAGAAGCTGTTGGAAGCTTCCACCGAGTCCGGCAGAGCCAATCCCTGATGGCTCCGAAGACAGATGTGCCTCTGACCAAGGCTGGGCCAATTAGAGAAGTTGGTAACGCCTCTGTGATAATAGATTTAAGAGGAAATCAAAACAAAGTTGTTGCACAGTTTTAATTCCAGATAGAGAAGAGGAGGAGGTGAGAACATGTGAGGGGAAAAAACATGGAGACACCAAGGTCAGTGAAGAAGGAGGGGGAGGAGGTGCTCCAGGCACCAGAGC
>VZTA01014251.1:0-13158 GCA_013398855.1 Mohoua ochrocephala | reverse complement strand
GCTGCAGAGTCAGTCAGTGAGTGACTTTGGTGCCTGGCATCTGACCTGGGTTAACCCATGACATGAAGCTACAAGGACCCTTATAACAACATTTCAGTTCCTAGGGAAACAAATCTAGGCACAACATTCTCTAAATATTCCTATCTTACATATCTATATGTGAGAGGCAGACAAAGGCTAAATGATAGCACATATAGAAATATGTTTTCTCTCTCTCGAGTGTAAATGCGTGTCTCCATCACATTGTAATAATATTTACGTCTTATCCCATCCTTTGGGAATTTCCATGAAAAACCTTTGTAATGTGCTGGGTTGGTGAAGGTTCTGGGTTTCTTCTCAGTGTGAGCATGCTTTAGCTACTATCTCAGCAGGAACTCCCTTGTTGTTACTGGCCATGACTACATACATAGTAAGAGAAATCTCAAAACAGGAGGGAACAGAGTGTGTTTAGTAACAATTTTGCCCCTTGATCCACTGCCCTGTCCTTTGTTCCATCAATGTGACTCATGGGGTTTCTCTCAGCAAAGACTAATTGCTGAAAAAGCTGTACTCATTGTTCTGCTCAGTCCTTTATTTTAAACTAGAGCTGTAACTTTTTGTAGTCCTTGGTGTTCAATTGATCCACATTTAATAGAAGATTTTCCTTATGGAACTTATGCTTGCATTGAATCAGATAATGTGAGTACTTCAGGATAAGTGAGAGGAGCATACTCTACATTATAGTTTGCACAATTGGAAATTGATGATCAGAATTTCTTCAAGCTCTAATTAGTGATTATGGCATCACTATTTTCATTTGTTTGTCTGTCTTTCTATAACCATGATTCCATAGGAACATAACGAAGGACATAATGTCCTTTTATTTTTGCCACAGACTTGCCTCTGTCTACCCAAGGAATTATTTCAATACATCATTAGTCATCTTGGAATTAATTTAAAAGTTCTTCCTGGGTGATCATAAGGGATTTCAGCGCACTTAATTTATTGATTCTATTCTCTGCTATTCTCATCAGACTAAAATATATGAACAGCCCTTCCCACCACCCTTGTTTATAAAAGAAAACATTGCAAATTATACTCTTTTTCATTCCCTATGAAAACTATAAGAAACAGTTTTGACACAAGCACAAGTGTCTCATATAGAGTGAACTTACAGTGTATATATACATTAAGAAGAAAGGAAATCAAACAGCATAAACCAAGTAAAAAATGAAATATCAGAGAAAAAAAATCAAAATGTCAGCATTTTCATTATATATCCTTATTTTTAGAGGTTTTCTTCCAAGTTAAAAACTACGTAAAGACTAAAACCTGGCATATGAAATATGACATTTCAGTCTAGAAATAATTTTATCTCATATATATTGCTAATAGTTAATTTGTGGCATTTTGATAATATTATATGGTTGAATGAAAGGTGGCATTACAAGCTGGAATAATTTCAAGAATTTTGATAAATGCTAGGATAAAAAGTATCTGTAAGAGACATATTACATCTTTAAATTCAGGTTTTCTTAATGAGTTTTGGGGTTTATGTTTGGAACTCTGCTATCACTTTTTTCTATCACTATAATATCACTTGGTATTAGAGCTATTGTATGTTAGCTTTATTTATTTATGCTTATTGTGCTTTACAGTCAAGTCGTCCTCACAGTAATGAATTATATGTGTGCACGTAGTATATGATGCTTGACGCTCTTCTCTCACTTTAATTCCATTTTCTTTGCCAATAATCTTGTATTTGACTGCTGTATTGCTGAAGAGAACCCAGGATATTAGAAAACCTTCTGGTGTGTTATGAACAGAGCCATCACGTCTCACAACATGAGCACGAGACTCAGACAAGTGGCATTTTGTTTGCACCTTCTCGCAGTAACACTTCTGTACCATATGTTTTTACAGCACAAAACCAGATCATTTGTCATACTTTGTGATCCCACATGACAATCACAACTGCATGCCTTAGCTGTGATCTGTCAAACCATTATGCCTGTCACACAGGGGTCAGAAGAAGGAGAAATACCTTGCTGCTGTGCTTCAGCTAGAGGGAAGAAGGAAAGATGTTAATGCAACCTCTCAAAGGAGCTACACCACAGGGTAACATTACCCATCTCCAAGCTAGTGCTATTACACTCTTTCACCACTTGAATGTCTTGAAGAAAAAATTTCGTGGCCACTGAAACACAATTTATTTCCATGCAATCTCTTAAAGCAAAATGCTCGTGCAGATGCACTACAGGGCTTTGGATGGAGTTTCAAATTTTTGTTGTGGAAACACCACAGAAACTTCCATCTATTGATGCCTTGGCTGCAGCTGAAATATAAACAAGGAATTTAGCTTTCCACAGAGTATGAAAAGTGCAGTTTGCTGTGCAGATTAGTATATGATTGCTAGCATAGCTACACATCCATTGTTCACATTCCTTGAGTATGGCAATCAGATATTTCTGTTTAACATGGCAGACAGAATTCAGAGAGAAGCAGAATAAACACAGGAAATTTCCTTCTGCCCACCAGAAGAAGCCATATACATAATCCTGAGATATCTGATTATATTCCTGGTTTTGTTCTTCACCAGTTAACATTTCCCACCTTTACCTTCTCTCTCAAGCTGTATGCACAATAACACCTTTTCCTTTATGAAAAATGTTACTTCCTCGGCTCCAAAGTTTTCCTTTAAAAGGTCTGAAATACTCTGAACCTACTTGATAATTACATGAAAATATCAGTTGATTCATTTTTATTCTTCTGTTCCTTAATGTATACATGTAGAAAAGCAATATTTTAAAAAGGAAACAAAAAAATTTAAAAAAGGACAATGCAGACATAGCTTTAAAAAAATCCATGTCTCTAAAGGATATCTGGAAATCATTTCTCAATGAATTGCAAACTGCTGCCACACATGCCTCGATATAGGACAGAAAAATGAGTCACAAATTCTTTGCTGAGTGAGTAGTTCCATGCTCCTGACCATTCAAAAGGGTTGGGTGAATTCTAAATAATTCGAAACCCTTTTAGAATGAGGATTTAAACTGCTGAGTTTGGCAACCCAGCAGTGCTTGTTTTAGAAGAACTTAGGTGATTAAAAAGAACAATTACTATTGATACTACAAATAATCCAAACAATTTGGACAAAAGAATGTAGAGATGTGATGCTATTTCCCAGGAAATGTCTAGAACACAGACATATATTTTAAAGAATGAGAAGTGGAAGGCAAAGGGAGCTTGAATGATCTAGACAGATCCAGTGTCTCTGTATTGTTATCAGATATAACTGATCCTTTCAATGAAGGACAGTTAAAAATTGAAAGTCACCAGAGTGCCTAAGATATGCAGCTTTTGCCATTTGCTTGTCTGCATAAATAAACTTTAAAAAAAAAAATCTGCAGTGCTCTTGTGAGTCCTGCTGGTAACACTCTTGAAAACTCTTCTTACATACTTGTAATTATTGACCTGTCCCTTATGTATTCTACATATTTTCTGAACCTGAACACAATTATCCTGTAAATAAGCACCTGGTTACTTTATAGATTCTATACTGCCACTTATTATGCGTTTTTACAGTGCCTATCAGCATGATCCCTATTGGGTATTACTGTAATTTGTGTGATGTATTAATAGCAATTAAATGAATTAATATTTCCTGCAAAGGGAAATAAAATTGGTAATGTGCACCAAGCCTAAAAGAGTTCAAGAAGCATTTGGACAATACTCTCAGTCATTCCTAGGGATGGTGCTGTGCAGAGCCAAGGGCTGGACACCATAATCCTTGTGGGTCCCTTCCAACTCAATATATTCTCTGACTGCGGATCTGTGAAGTAGACATGTGAAATTTTCTTACAAGTCTTAACTACAATATCGTATCTACGTATCTCAAGTGACAGACTCCAGACCTTCACAAAGACCTCTCCTCTGTCTCCTTCAGATACGGAAACACGCAGCATAAATAAATCTTTATTGCATCAATGAAAGGTAATTATAACTTTAGTGGCATCAACAAAATTTGAGAGGGAAACACCTGCATGCATTCAGTTTGTGATGTATTAGCCATTTAGGAGACAAGTATGAGATAGGTCACAATTAAGGTTGTGACTACTTTATTTCTTCTAACCTGACTTGCCCTTTGATTTTAAGATATCAAATGATTAATTTGACTAGCTATAAACAATTAACTCCTAAATTGTTGTCTTTTTTTTTAAGCATTGATCTGTCTGACCTAAGATTAGATTCAATGATCTGAGAGACCCGCAGTCAAACCTTGATATCATAATTTAGGGAGCCTTCTAAAACGAGGAAGGAAATACCTAATTCATGTCATCTTTCAATAAGATTGAGGTGCCTAGAAAATCAAGACAAAATCTAAAAATTCTAATTAATTTCCACTACTTATGTTTATACCATTAAAATTTATATAACTGCTATTATAAGTAAATAGCTGAATTTTTTCAAAATGAAAGCATAAATAATACTTCAAGAGGACTTGAAGGAAATGGCTGTTGATCTGCTTTGAACTGTTAACAGCTGTTAAGTATTCAAAGTCTTTATTATGTATTCAATTCCCACTTCAAATTCAAGTCCACATACACTAAATCCATACATATCATGTCTTTCAAGAACAAACATGCAACAGCCTCACCTTTCTCTTTTTCCTAATATATAATTTCCTTGTCATTCTCACGTCTTATCTCAGCTTTGCCTGTATTTTCTTACTTGTCACACATAGTCCTAACCTAAACATTCCCTGAGCTTTTCCACAGCTTTCTTTTTCCAATTGATTCCATATCTGCCATTATTTTTCTTCACAACTGCAGAGCCACAGCCCTATCCCTCATCTCACATCATGTTTCCTCTGTATTTTCTTTGACACTTACCATCCCCAAACTTCACTGCTTCTCTTGCTCACATTCCAGCCTAACATCTTTAGCACTTTAGTTTTATCTCCTCACCTTCCCAGACCCTAGTTCTTTGCATGATTTTACTTATTCATTTTTGTTTTGACTACTTGCTATGTTCGGGCAAGGAACATAGTATAATCCTGTATGTTGACAGGTTATTGTCAGTCATCCCAGACAGGTGGGGTAAAAGTACTATTTTGCATTCATTTTCTTCTACCTGCAAAGACTACATTACCTATGTTGTCCATGGCTGTAATGAAAGATTCACAGCAGCATAGAAATTGTGTTGCAAATACATCTCTAAATGCTAAATAGCAGATTTCCTCCCAGGGGCATTCTTTGAGAAACTTCATTGATTTAGACAAAATGATGGAGAGCTTGCCAAGAAGCTGCTTAACAGTTTCTCTCCAAAGATATCTGTAAGTTTTACCATGATTAGTTTCAAAAATAATTAGATCAAGTTAAGGTAACCCCAAGACTGGTTTTTACTGTCCTCCAGAAAAATGAGAAAGATTCTTAAGCAGAGAAAAAATTTACTTATCTTTTCATATATTAAGATTGGTGTCTTACATGAGACAATCAAAGTGAGTTGAATCAAAGAGAAAGCTTGCATTTTAAAAAATGTTGCCTGTTTAAAATTCTAAGATAACTTTTCAATAATGCAAGTGTTCTTAATAAGAACAATTGATTAATTGATTTATAGCTCTCTTTTAAATATTGTTTATAAATTAAGGACTTTGCAAATCAAGGTATTTTTGACAAGGAATTTTTTTTTTTTTTTTTTTTTTTTGCAACTTGTCCTTCTGTAAATCTCCTTATATTTTATAAGCACTTCCTGACCTGAGACAGTAAGGAAAATTTCAGTTATTTGAGACCATTTCAGGCTGGAAATTTCCAAAAAGATATGATTTCCCTTTGGAGGTATTTAAAATTAATCCCCTTCTAACTACGGCAATGGATTTTAATTAAGCTAGAATTAGTGCTCCTGACAAGAGGAAGAAACACTATAAAGCTTTGTCTCTTGACCTTTAAAATAATAGGTAACTTCAGCTTAAGCAGACACTTTAAACAAGACTGGAATTAGGGGATACCGATAGTGCTGAAAACCAGGAGATTGTATCTGACTTAAGCTTATTTGCCATAAAATTTGCTTTGTTGCTTGTCAATCCATCTAAACAAAGATGTGTGAACAAGCTGGGTCTCTATCAGACTGCCTCTATTTCCCAGGTTCTAAACCACTGAGTTTGTCAGCTACTTACTTGCAGTGGGACTGGAAACTGCCATGGGCCCTTTACTGTCAATCTCTTAAATGTGTAAAAAGAATGTTTGAAAATCATTGAACATGTCTTATTTTTACCTGTTAGCTTTCACACTCACATGCAGAATTTTCTTTCTGATATGACTGTTTCTACCTTCTGATGCCTTTTGGAAGTCACCAGTAAAAAAAGACTCAGTTAACTCCTGGTATGGAAGTTTGCATAGCAGAAGCCTAGGCAGCTGCTGCCTTCATGACAGCTAATGGCTTGTCTAAAATTGTTATGATTTTCTAGAAAGGAAGAATTTAATTAATAATTTGCAAATTAATAAAGGTGGGTTTTTTTCCATCTTAACTCTGTGTTTAAAAATAACAACTGCTGTATTTTATCACAAACTCACAGAATTGTTTGGAGTACATTTTTCTAGATCTCATATTCAGCAGTTATTTCCTCCTCATAAGATTTACCACCAGTGACAGAAATGACATATTTGAGTCTTCATCTGAAATCTCAAAAATATTTGCACAGATGCAGGTGTATCTTCAGATACACACCTTACTTATTCTGTAACAGGATTTTTACATTTTCCATTGTTTTATCTTGCTGATGGCAATCACAGTTGAAATACAGTGAAGGACATAGATCTTTAATTCCTACTACACAACTCACTTTGCAGCTTTTCTCCTTCCTGTGCCATGTAGTATCTTATCCGTTTACAAGGCAATTGTATAAAATTACATGTTTCCTAACATGTGCTATTAAAAGCCAGGAGCAGGTGGCCTCCTATCTTGTTTCGCCTCAAGATTTCTCTATAAATAGATAATAACAAGTAGTATTACAAAGATATAACAGCTGATGTCATAATCATGTGTGATTATGACATCAGCTACGTAAATAGAAGAATAAAAGAATATTTTAAGTGTAAAAAATTCTATGTGTGAGAAAAACAATCTAAAAGAAGAAATCATGTTCAAATATTTTTATACTTTCATGCTCTATATATAAGAAAAGAAAAAGATTGTTTTTCTTAATGTCCCTGATCTGAAGAACATAGTATTACCCTTTGTCCTCCAGTCTGGTCATATCAATTCCTCTGGATCTGGAAAGTTATTATAAAACACTTGATAAAAGAAGCCTGATGAGGTATGGACTTTTGCCCTGGAAAAAAAACTCAAAACCAAGTTCTAGGCTAAAAACTCATCTTTAAAAAAAAATCTGAAAAATCTCTTCCCAGTATTCTTATACATTTCTGGAACTTGATAGCAGTTTGAAGAATGGACCAAATAATGGAAAAAAATAAAAGGTAAATATCGTGGGTTCTGAAGACTTTCTGTATTATAACACAAAAAGATAATAACTTCTGTTCTGCATAATCTACATATGCATAGACTGAAGAAGAAGCAGCCAGTGTTCCCTGAGGAAATAAGTCAATGGAGAACTGACAGTCAGTTAAAGCTGGAGTCAATCACCCTCTGTAAGGTACATTCTTAATATTCACAAAGCTTAGGAAAAGCATTTACTCCTTGTAAATTACGTAATTCAAGACTGCCGAAATGGTCATAAAAAACCACCCCCCAAAACAAGAGAAAACACAGAGCTCTAATATGAATCACTGAATAGAGAGTCTTGGAACAAGGAAAAGAAACTTGTTATCAAGGAAGAACTATTTTCACAGGAATACAATGATCTGGATGAATCTGTAAAAATCACTGTCGTTTTGCAAGATGTTACCATGACTCCTGGGTTTCAGTGTGCTACATAAAATCTTTTACAAGCAACAGTGAAGGCTAATGTTGCTACTGAAAGATATTTTTAATGAGTTCTGAAATGTTAGTTTAGGTCAGTTTCTCATATTATTCATTAACTACAGTAAAACAGACTGAAATTTAATTTGAATTTAGGGTTCATTAATGTTTCCTGTAGATACTATTTCTTAACAAGCTGGTGAGTTATAGGGTACATGAGATTTTAAAAAATGTTACTATTGTGGCATATTTCCATAACTGCATTAAAACTTACTGTTATTTAGCTCATTTCTCAGGTTACTGAACTTGTAAATTGATAGAAAAAATTCCTTATGACAAATCAAACACAAAATCAGATCCAGTCATCTGGCAATAAACCATTTTTGTTGTTTATGATAATTAAACAAAATCAATATATTAAGTATGAGCATAGTCACTTCACTTTCCTCTGACTGGAATTTAAATTAAGACTGTTGTGTTGTTTGACTTTCAAACTGCATATCAAATTAAGGTGTCCAAAAAAAGGGAAAATTGACCCTATTAAAACAAAAAAAACCCCATCAGAATATCATACATTCTTACCAACAGGCAAGGAATAAACCAGTGAGATCAAATGGTAAATTTCAATGAAGTATCTCAGTCCCAAAAATGTTTTGCAGAAGTAACAAATCTGATTGTCTTGAAGATAGCCATGAAGATTATTTAGAAAAAAAAAAAAGAAGAATTTTAGAGAAAATACAATGTATTTCAGTGATCACAGATACCCTTGGAGAAAGAAAGAAAGAAAAGCTTCCTTTTTTTCCTCTATCTCATTATATCCAGTGTTACAAGTCTGCAAAAAAAAGTTCAAGGTACTGATGGATTAAAAGGGCATTAAAAGGGCCGTTAAGCCAGTTAGAGCAGATAAACACATTGCCAGGGACCTAAGAGATTTCTTTTTCATCTCTTTGTTTTTCTCTTTTTTTTTTTTCTTTTTTTTCCCTGTTAATCTCAACATCTGATAATGCAGACAAATGCTGAGGGCTCAATTCAGTTGTCTAAACATCTGTATCTGGTACTTGAGAGTTCTCAGGGCAGTCGTAGGGGTCTGAGAGGTAGGAGCCAGCACTGTGTGGGAGTCCAGCCCTTCCACAGAGGCAGCTGAAGGCCAGGGCAGACTGGCAGAGATGAGGCACAGGACCAAAGCTTCTGTTTAGGCAACTGACTTAATGGCACCATATTCCTGTTCTTCTTTGGTGATAAAGTTACTGTGACAGTTTTTACCACAGAACTTCAGGTGGAGTTATGGTTTAGTGATCATCTGTCACGAACCCCAATTTTATTTTGTCATTGCTTTACTCTTGAGTTTTGTCGAAAAGACAATTTTAGGGAATCTTGCTTTTGACACAAGTAGATCAATGATATATCATCAAAACTGTAATACTCTTCTATCCTGCTGAAAGATCAGGTGAACTAGACAGTCTAAAACAAAGTAACTTGGACAAAGGGTATTAGTTATAGAAAATCTTTGGACAAAATCAAACACCTCTTCTTAGTTCATTTCTGTTCAGCAATGCAAAATGGTATTAAAATCTGGAGCACAATGAAAGACCAGAGAAAGTATTCTAATGTTGAAAACTACCTGGACTGAAGCATATTATCTATCTTGAGTATTTTGGAATCAAAATACATTTGTTTAAAGTAATCTGACTTTTGTTCAAATGGACACCAGCATTAAGAGGAAACAAATTTCATCTTTACTCATCCCTGTCTAGTCACTTGATATAATTCCTTCTGAATAGCAGAATCTGTAAATGAACTGTGCAGAAATTTTCTTGTTTAAACTAAGATACTTAAATCCAGTTTAGCAAGAACTGGTGTGTGTACTAAAATACAGTTTTAAAAATTAAACGTATATGGCAAGTTTTGCTTCAGAACTCCAAAAATACAGTAGAAAATGAATGTAAAGGTAGACAAGTCTGCTTGTCTAAAATAAATTCTGAAAAGTCCTAATGCCATGAAAAAACCCAATCGATAATTTATTTAACCCCCTCTTCCTCCTCCCAAAAAGACAGAACAACAAACACAAGAGTCTCTGTAACTTGGTCATATTCTGTTAAAATACAAACGTGGTTGCACAGAAAATGAGAAAGGGCAAATACTGGCAATCCAATGGCCTTTTCCAGTGTACTATACCTATGCTCAGATTATAGCTTGACCCCAAACACGCAGCTCTCTTTCAAATATTTCATTCAGCATTCATTAGGATTTGTTCTTTTTTTTTAAAGATAAGTTTTGTAGGTTTTTAAATGAAAAGCTAGAACTAGAAGCTTGGGGAAAATATGCATTGGCAGTATTTTGTTCAATTTCCTCGGCAATGCTTCTTTCCATCTCAGAAGCATGAGAAAATGAGAACACATTTTTAATAAGCTTTTGTCCTGCAGTCACTTGCTCAGTTATAATCACTAAGTATTTGCATTAATTGTATTTTTGTTTTATATTATGCCAGTTTTCAAATATATTTCAGGAAAAAAAGAAGGATGTCCTTGACACTATTTACACTAATTCTCAAGTTAGTGACCACTTCAAAATAACATCATGCGGTTGCTATTAAAATGTAGTTTAGAGTTTCAATAGACTGCTTGTGCCTGACAACTAATTTTTTTGTTGCTCCCTTGAGTGGTTGCTAGAAACTGTCCTCCATGTAGATTCATCCTGTGACTGAAGCACAGAAAGGAAAAGCTGAAAAATGAGCAACGGGAACAGCTTGCTGATGAAGTTGAATGAGGAGCTAGTAATGATATTGATGACATTACTAATTACTTAGCAGGCAGAATTCAAAATGAGAATTCATTTGTCATCATGATATCATCAATCAGCTTTCTATTGCCTTGGGTAATAGGTTTGTGCTTGCTTGGTGCAAGATAAACTTCGCTTTATAACTCATTTTGGTTTGTACATATGTACTTCTTAATTTTTACCTTTCAAAGTTTTACTCTTCCCTGTGTTGCGTTGCGGTTTTATGAGTGTCCTATTTCAAAAGTTGTGTATTTTATACTTAAGTCAGATAATTAAAGATCACATAATCTCTGCCCCTCAAAACAAGCAAATGTTCGACAGATTTTTGTATAAGGATCACAGCTTAAAGTAACATCCGTCCCTGATGCAAAAGGAAGCCTATTCAAACTTGATACGTAAAAATATTCAGATAGATTTCTAGATATTTTAAGGAAAAAATACAGTAAAGATATGCAAATTCCCCTAATTTGGGAATAGAGGACCAAAAGTCATAGTTCCTGAGTCCTTGACTAAAAAAATCTCTTGGCTTTGATTTAGTCTTTTCAAGCAATCCAATATTCCTAATCCTTCAGCCTGTGAACCAGTATCAGAGTCCCAAGAGCCTGGAGGCTATACTATCTGCTCCAAACAGCTGAGATTCCTGGCTGCATCATCCTGTTGGAGAAAGAGCTGGCCAGACTTTACCGATTGTGCACTCCAAGATTTTCCGCTCTCCTGTCCAACTTGGCATCTCTGTCTTTTCATCTGCTTTCTGGATCCTTGAATTCCTGCCTTGGCTTTCACGGGGCCACTTTTCACTTTTGTGGGCATACAGTATGATCATTAGTGCTTTGCTGTGAAATAAGTAAAGAGAATATCTGTTTACTCACAAGGGAACTGCTAATTGTCCCCTTGGAAGCCACCAAAGCAGTCAATGACTCGCCCTACCAGCCCCAGGTCACAGCAGTGGGGATGAACCTGAGAGTTACCCAGAGTCCCAAATGAAAATGTGGTCACCTCAGGGATCTGCTGGCCAACTGTATTTGCCCAAGGAACTAGTGATCTGGATCAGCAAGTATATTGTCTTTCAATATGCTTATGGTAGTATAGTCTAGTAATATATGCAGCTTAGAGGTACCCTCTGACTCGTTAAACAACCTAATGGATCATCTGACAGTCGGAAAGGTTTTCTGTGTGAGTGAATATTAAAGTGAATGTGTTAATTTGAGCCTATATTATTATGCCATCTCATTTGCACTGTTTTCTATCATTTTGATTAATGCCTAGATTTTGACTAACATATAGAAGGAATGAGAGATAATATGCATAAAACTGCAGTCTATAGATGCTCTTACTATTCTAGTTTGTGCATCTACTGAAAGAAAATAAGTAAAAATGGAGAGGGGAAAAAAGTGTTTCTTTTGGCTTTCAGTCTTATAAAATTTATAAGATTACAAAACATTGATTTTCTCTATCACCTCTACAAGATGGGAATGAAGTGGGTTTTATTTAGTTAAACTTCACAATCAAGAAAAAGCAATTTACATACCTTTTAGTCAAAAGTAGAAGAAAACTTTAGAATGTTCTTGGAAACATTTCTTTATTGAGCCGGTTCTGAAGAATTAAGGTGTTCCATTTCAGTGAGTTTATAGTTGTGATTTGGATTATGATTGTGATTGTAGCCATTGTGAATGTGTGTTGTGAATGGACATGTAGGCCATTAATTTCTCCAGGACCCTTTGAAATACATATGTAGCTTGTCATAACATCTCCACAGAACTGAATTTCATTTGTATTATCTACATCGTTTCATATTAAGTGACATCTCACAGAAGCTGAATAATTTTTTACTTCTTCTGTTTACAAATGTTGGTCATATTAAATAATAAAAAATAAATATTAAAAGAATTCAACAATTTTAAAACTTGTAATACTTACTAAGGATACAATCCCTAAGATAATTTTATATGTATTAGGTTGTATTAGAGATAGAATTTTTAAAGCACACCACACCTCTACTATATCAAATTCTTGTGAAAATGGAAGAGACTTAGGCGGATTTTCTGTCTTTCTAAAACAGGCTGACTCTATAAAACAGTTACCTTGAGCAGAGTTCAGAGTATAGTACTGTTTCTCCTCTGAAAATCTAACTTCAGGAAACTCTGCAGAGAAAATCAGGATGGCATCCTAAATCTCATCAGAATCATACATGGAAATATCATTCACATAACTATCCCAGAGGAAAGAGGTGCCTCTTCAAATGACAAACAGATGATTGTAAATGAGAACTGCAGTTCTAGACAACTGGTTTGAAGGTGCTCGAATAGTGCATTACCAGCCACAGTGCCCTGCTCTGTACAATGGCAGTAGAACAGATGCTCAAATTTTGACACACTACCCCTGACTCTCATGTATGCCTGTTTTCAGCAATTGCCATGATAAGCTCTTTTAGAGGAAAGTAAAAAACCCTCCATAACGCATTTGTGTTGCAATGAGATGGTAGCG
>VZTA01014249.1:0-39828 GCA_013398855.1 Mohoua ochrocephala | reverse complement strand
GCTTCAAACACCCCCCACCCCCCTCGGCACCGCGCCGGGACCTGCGGGGTGCTGGGCCGCCAGCGGCACCGTGGCGCTGTTCGCGGGCCAGGGCACGTCCAGCCGATTCCAGGGCGCATCCCGCCCGTCCCACGCCGCCCTGGGCGCCGCCATGTTCCCGCTGCGCGCGGCGAGCCCCAGCGTGGGCGGGACCATCCGCGCGGGCCGGCGGGGAGCGTCCCGGGCCGGACCAAGTCACCCCGCGGGGGCGCGTCATGGCCCGGGGCCTGGCGCTGATGCACTGCATTCCCAAATGCCATAAGCGAGAAGGGAAAGAAGTAGAGATTATGAGTGTTATTCACACTTTCTGAACCTCGCGATTCTCCAGTGTGTGCCTCGGGAGCTGTGGCCGCTGGGAACCAGCCCAGCAGCAGCTGCGCTGCTCCGTGAGGCGGTGCAGGGGTGTCTCCGGGGGTGATCCCAGTCCCCAGCCCGGCAGCTGTGCTGTCCCATGTCACACACACCCCTCAAAGTGCTGGAAAAGCTGCGGGATTGGCTTCGCGCCAGCAGCAATTCATGTCCGGACTAGAGGATATAGTCTTGAGATGCACCAGGGAAGGTTCAGGTTGGACACAATGAAGAACTGCTTCACAGAAAGGGTGCTTAGACATTGGATTGGGCTGCCCAGGGAGGTGATGGAGTCACCGTCCTTGGGGGTGTTTGGGGAAAGAGCGGACGTGGCACTCAGTGCCGTGGTGTGGCTGACACTGGTGTTCGGTCACAGGCTGGACACAATGATCTCAGAGGTCTTTCCCACCCAGCTGATCCTGTGATTCCGTGATATCGGCGTTCTGAGCAAGGCAGGGCCTTGCTGCCCACACCCCGGGTACCCTCCTGGCCCTCCCGATGGCTCCATGCTCCCAGCCCCTGCTCATGGGATTTGCTGTGGCAGGGACAAAGGGCCACTGCCAGGCCTGTGATGGATGCAGGTGCCCCATGGAGGTGATCGCTGCGATTTATTAGTGTTGTTGGAATAGTTTCCTATCAAAAAGATTTTTGTGGTGTTCTGAGTTCTCCTCCCTCAAGTACAAGACATTTCCTGCCTCTTTCCCTCCCTGCCTGAAGTTGAATGTACTGTTTTCCTACTTGCAAACATTGGGACTCCAATTGATCTGTTTGTTAGAAACAAGGGAGTTAAATTGAGCACAATTTTTGTACACTCTTACCTTCTCTTGATTCCGTTTTGTTGTACACTTACTCTGTTCTTCTAAGAAGTCTCGTACAAATACAGATAAAGTCATGCCCCTTTAAAAAAGTCAGAGCAAAAATTGGCGTTAATGGTTGCACCTGTAGGGAAGAGAGATAAGAGCAAACCAAGAGGTAGAGCTGATAAAAAGCTGCTGTGAGCCCTTGCTCATCCTAGAAAAGGGAGTGTTTAGGTCCGTAGGCTGGGAGTGGAGGTTAGAGGTGAAGGGAAAAATGGAGCCTCCAGGGTGTGAGCAGAGGATCACAAAGGTCTCTCTAGCTGAGCTTCTGAGGTGCTTTGAACATCCTATAAGTGAGGAACAAGCCTGGGCTATCTGCTTTCAGTGTTGCAGAAAAATAGAGCAGTTGGCTCAGTGCCCACCACTCCATTCTGTGTTCATAAAAGGTTCTGGGAGCATCTTTATCCATGCTGATGGTACTGCTTCCTTCAAGGTCCACCACAAGTCTGGTAAGAGCATGGGTAGCTGCAGATGCCAAGGGTTGTTCCTATGACAGGCTGAAATGTGGGGACAAAGAAGGGGAAATTTCTTTTCCCCTGCTTTTTTTGTTTTTCTTTCCCCCTCTTTTCTCTGTATGTTGTCATGAAGCTATTCTCTTGCCTATACTTCATTTCAGAGGACTGTAGATGAGTGGTAATACAGATGTATGACCTACTAATTTCTCTAGTAGTGCTCTATTGAATAATTTGGTTCTAGTGAGCAGCTGTGATGAAAGCCTTCTACCACTTATGTTATTTGAAATAAATAGCCTGAGGCTTTGTTTTATGTACTGCTCTGTTCATCTTCCAGCGTATGGTTCCTTTGTTATGGTAACTCTCACAGCAGATTTATGATTGGTACTTTCCCTTTTTTTGGTCACTTTGTGTAGCCAGCAAGTGGCAACGAGTCTGTGCTAGGAAGGGCTTGGTTGGGCTGCAGCAGAGGTCAGTGCTAGGCTAACTCTTCAGGGACTAGAGTGGGTAGTAAAGAATAAAGACCAAGATCTTGTGCCTCCCCTGTGGCTGGATATCAGTCAGCAAACAACAAAATGCAGCAGCTGTTACTTTGGGCCAATGCTCACAATAACGTGAGTCTCCTATGTTGCCTTCCAGGACTCCCCAAATACAGGCCTGCTTTCCCCAGGTGGGACTGACTTTAGTCAGAGGAGTTAGTTACCTTATTAAAAAGAATGCTTCCTGTTCCCCTCTCTTGAAAAGGGTCCTAAAAGCTGTTTATCAATGCCTGTACAGCTGACTTTCTCCCCTGACCCTCGTTTTTCCCTTTCAGATGTTGGCAGCATTCAGCAGGCAGAGGACAAGGTAAGCCTGTGTCTTTACCTCCGTTGTGTGTGCAGATATAACCCTGTTGTAGTAGAAGGCCATCTTAGGAGGTGCAGATGTCTTGGGAAACTATCAAGGTGCTTAAATTTGCTCTGCCCTGTGAGAGTGACTCTCCTGCAACCTGGAAAAGGAAACAAAATGCTTGGACTGAACTCAAGTAAGACAATGGGACTGGGAAACAATGTGCACAGATGCTGTCTGCTGTGGAATAGGCCAGAGTCTTGTTGTCTTAATAACAGATATCTTAGGAGTGCTGGTTAAGGCCATTTAAAAACTTTCAACCAGCTTAAATGAGGAGTATCTCTCATCCTGAGAGATGTGCTCAGTCCTCAGGAGCAGAGGAGGGTACAGGAATGGTGGAAAATGAGAGCTGTGATGTTCTCCACAACGCTTTGTGCTGCATTGCTTCCTTGGCCTCTGTCTGCAGCTGTTGGAGTACTTGGGAATGGTGATCTATGAAGCCCTGGACTGGGGAATCGACAGCCAAGTGGAGCGAGAACTGAGCGATCCTTTGGAGAAACTGCTGTACCTCATGTTGAAGCTGGATGACGAGGCAATGAACCCACCAGCCACCCTGCAGGATATTATCCAGGTTTCCTTCTTCCCACCTAGTAAATATAGCAGCTTTAGAGGAGTTGATGGAACAGTGCTGTTAACCAAGAGGCAGGACCACTTCTGGGAAAAAGCTGGGTGGGCTGTTGGAGGACATAGAGGGAACGTTGGCTTTCCCATCAGAGGGAAAAGGCAAAACCATTTTAGATGTTTGTAAGTGCCCATGGAAAAGAATTAAGAAGGGAGGCTGAGCATGGTTCTCCCACAGCTGTGTCTACAAAGTCCTTCTGTACACAGTCTCCAAATTCAATACCTAGGACAATATGGGTATTGAAAAAACTCACTTTCCATAGTATTTGGCTTCTGCAAAGGCTGGGATTCGAATTTTTCAATTCAAACAGATATTTTCCTCTCAGCCATAATTTAAAGGTATGAGGAACTTCCCATCCCTCTGTCTGATCAGGGCAGGGAAAAAGAACAAGTGACTCCACCTGCTGTGGGTTGTTGTTCTTTGAAGTGGAGGCTTCCTCTTTCAGGTGCTTGTTTCAAAGCACACCTTATGGAAAACAAGATATACAAATTACACAACTACTTCCATTATTGTACATAAAAGATTGGACAACTTCCTTCTTTGTTCCTCTGTATCTGCAATAGAAAAAATATAAAGGAGCAGTGAAGAAGATGATTTTTAACCATGGATTGAGGAAACTGAATCTTGCTTTATTCCATCCTACCATGATTTTTTAAATTTCAAGATCCTTTTTTAAATAGCTGCACTTCTTTCAGGCCTGCGAGGAGCACTTGTCCAGGCCTTCTGAGGCTACCAGCCATTATGAAATGACCTGTAAGAGTCTATTTACTGAATATGTGGAACTTCAGAAGCTTGTGACCATCATCCAGACCTCCAAAGAGGTACATTTAGGATTACCCGTTGGCTGCTATTCCCTCTACCTTCACACACTCACCAAGTTCTACAGTAACCTTCCCATTGCACTAGAAATGGAGCACCTGGATGAAGGTCTGTTTTCACAATGTGAATATGCTACCTCTGCACCATTTTTATTTATTGTAGCATTTGAAAGTTCAGGTGTTAAGAGCTTCTAGGCTTTTCAGATAAACATTAGTAATTTATGCTGGATAGATAGGAAGTCACTGAAAAGTGTAAAGTAATGACCTCATGTGCTTGCTTCTCAGAGAATGAGAAAAATGGATGTGGAAGACTGGGTGGAAAATCCCATTCAAAAGAAGAAAAAACACGTTGTAAGGGATTTATTTTCTTCATTATGGGGGACTGGGTTTTTGGTCAGCGTTGGCTCTCTGAGGCTTTCCATTGATTCTTCTATGAAAAATAGAGCTTGAACACAAATTAAACTGCTTAGGTTGTTCAGGAGCTTGAGTAGTTAAAGACTTGTCTGCAAAACAAGCTGAGGAGTAAACTTGAAGTTAAGCTATTTCATATGTCAGCCTCATGTAGACTTCTACCCAAAGATTGTCTTTATGGTCCAACTTAAACCACTTCTAAAAATGAAGTTGGAGGCAGTCTTTGGAGTAAGTGCCCACAAGTAGTTACTCGGGCTGTTTCTTCCTGCAAATGAGCCCCAAATTCCAGCTCTTGGCAGGAACTGACACCTGCCAAAAGCAATCTGTTCCTTTCTCATAGCTGGACTGAAAACTTCCAGAAAACTGTTCTGTTGTTGGTAGTCCTGGGGTGGACTAGTTCACTCTTGTTATGTGGGATCTCTGTTGGTCAGGACTGGCAGGGACTGCAGGCTGGTAGCACTGTCCATCTTTGTGGTCGTGCAGCTCCAGCAGCTCAAACAAAGGGGGGAAGGAGGGTGAGGAGATGTCACTCCTGCCTTCTGTGCACTGCCTTTCTTGTCTTTGCCTTCTGTCCTTCCATAGATGTTGGACTGTGTGTTTGGGGCAGGGAAAGCAACTTACTGTGCTCTTTTCAAGGCCCTACACAGTCAGGGCTCAATCAGAAACAAATAGCTCTTCAGGCTGGAGCTCTGCCCAGCATAAACAAATGCTCTGTAGTCTGGAGTCTGTGGAGACAAACAGCAAGCCCCGAGAGACTTGTGGACTCGCTCCCTTTGTCTAAATAGCACTTGCTTTGAAGCGTGCTCAAACTATTCGTATGAAAATGTTTGTGAAATGTGTGTTTGGGCATATTCTCAATTTTGTGATCTATTAAAATAAACTGGCAAGCTATCTCAAACCACAAACCCATCAACTGCTATAGCTCTTTTCTGCAGGGAATACATGAATAAATACATGGGCTTTGCCGTGTGGCCCGAAGGCCAGTGTATTTGGCCTCTGCTCCTTCAGGAGACATGAATTCCAAAAGCTGGATGTCTGTTGCAAATCCTCTGCCTCTAGTTTCCAAGTCCTTAAGCACCAGTTGATTGCATTGCTCTGACAAACTCTTGAGTTTAAAATAGCCAGGATGCCAGCTTCTCTGCGATCCCACAGATTAGGGCCGATGCCTTCGGTGGTGCTAAGCAGGTAAAGTGCTCTGTGGACCACGCTTTTTCATGTTGACTGATACAAAACAGGTCTTCTGAAATGCAGACCACAGCCTGACAGCATGCAGGGTTGTACAGTTTCAGCAGAGCTTATCTACAAGTCCCAAGTTGGTATTCACCTTGAAATCTGAGCAGTGAGACCTGTTAGAAATACAGCTGTCTTACCACTCACCTGTTGAACTCAAGGCAATGGGTTTAGAGTGTTGTGGCATTCTGTCTTCTACTGCATGGGTTGTGGAAAGTTTAGGTGGCTTTTGACAATACGTGGGATGACACAAATAGAATATTTGCAGTGATCCAGTCAGTAGGGAAATTAAAGCATGAGTGATAATGATGTCACTGACATCTGAAAAATGTTTTGGGTGTGCACGTTGCTCTGAAATGGCCAGCTGAAGGCAATTCTTGCCCCCACACTAAAGTGGCAATATTACAGTACAGAAGTCTCTCTTCAGGTCATGTCTCTCAGCCAAGTTCAGTTGCTATGTGAAATACAGCTCTATAAGGTGCAAATGTCTTGGGATAAGCTGTTTCAAAAGTCTAGTACTGATGAGTTTGCCCAGAGATTTTTGTGTGTTCTCCCACACAGTATTAAATATAGCCTAGGAGACAGGGCTAGTGTTTGGTCATTCTTTGAGAGTTCTAGTTCTCCGGAGTTTGAGGTATGATTGTACCAAAGCCAGGCTAAAACAGTGCAACAAAAATATCTGTCTCCTTGAAGGCAGCCATCAGGCAGAGCTTGCATAAGACTCTTCTGGTATTATACCAAGATATCTGAAGGGGTAAGTGGAGAGAAGATGCTTCATGCTGTAAGTGGAAAAGAGAGAGAACCCTAAGTCAGATACTTTGTTCTGAGGCAGTTTTCTGAAATGTTTTGCTTCCCTTTCGCTGTTTATAATACAATGACTTGTTCTTACTCAATTTGCCACTGGGATCCAGATAAGCTGTTGATTTAGCACTTCCATTACAATGTTGTCTAAACATGCTATTGAGTTGATTATTTTTTTTTCCCGTCTTTAACTTTTGTTGGGTTATACTGCATGCCTGAACATCCTCAGATCCTAGTGCAGAAACAGGATGAGCAGATGTCAGGGTTTTTAGCTTGTGTCTCCAGGCTGAGACTGCTAACCTATGCTGCTAAGTATGAGATCCTGTCCCACTTGTCTTCCTCTTTTGTTTCTGGGCACTTCAAACCTTGGTTTCTGAAAACTTAGAGGATTTTAATGGTAAGATTTGGGATTTCATTCCCAGTGTTCCCTAGGATCCAGTAACATGAAAACACTCTTGCACCTGGAGCACTTGCAGAAAGAAAATGGGTCTATTTATTTACCTGACAGCAAAAGCTGTATTTTGCTGAAGTACATCCATGAAGTTAATGACAAAATTTGGGAATGAGCCTGGTGAGCCAGCTACCAGTTTCCTTGTTGTAAATTAACTTCTTTGGTACTGCACCCTGATCTGGAAGTGAGAAGAAGGGCATGTTAGGGACACAATTCTGTGTTTCTGAAGGACTTCAGCTGCTAAGTGTGCCCTGTTACATGGAGGGAGGGGATGCTGCTCTGTGAGTTCTAGCCAGCTACTGACTTGGCCCTTGCTGGTTTCTCCAAGGCATCCCCGTGGCCCAGTGTCATCTGTGAGCTGCAGACTGGTGTGAAGCTGCGCAAGGCCGCTGAGCAACCGCGGCGTTGTGCGTCTCCAAAAGAACGTGTTCGCTCTCCCTATGAGCTGCTTTTGGATGACATTCAGCACAAGAGGTACACCCTGCGGAAGGTGAGTGCTGGGAGTCAACAGAGAACTTTGGAAACATCTGCTCTACTTCATTTCTGAGCAGTATGCGTTGAGATCTCTTCTCCAAAGGCTTGTCTTTTTCAAAGGTACATCCAAGTCCAGAAGTGTCTGGGGCTCCCTCTCAGCTGCAGCTCAACATTAGACCACCCTGTTTGTCCACCCAAGTGCTTCATTTCCAGTAACTTTTTAAGTCAGGAGTAGCCACGGTTTCATGAAGTGGGATAGTAAACCTCTTCTCCCTCCAGGCTCAACCATTTCCTTCCCTGCAGCAGTTATTCTGCCCTGCACACAACAGTTTCATGGAACAGACTCTTGCTTGCTTGTGCTTTCCACCTTGGACACTTGTGTCCTTCCAGACTGAGCTGAGCTGCACCTGGCCTCTTTACTTGTTGCCTTGCCTCCCCAGATGCTGTGGTGTGTGTGCAAGTGCAAAAGCACTTTTGAGACAGTTCTCTGCTAAGCTTCTGGCAGAGGCCTCTGGGCAGTGCACTCAGCTACTGCAGGAGTTTAGTCAGGGTAAAAAATGTTGAGCCTCTCTCAGGGAGGGGTAGGGACTTCCAGCTTCACCACTTGGTCGGTGAAGATGACCAGATACAAAAACGTCTGGGGTGTCTCTAAAGGCTTGTGATGCTCTTTGCTTGCTGCAGCTTGAGCTGGGAATGTTGAGCAGACCTAAAACATTGGCACGAGGCCTTGTGGCATTGGCGTGCTTTGCAAACAGACATCTTGGCAGAAGATGAGACACAGCTCTTCGTGTAATAAAGAGCGGTATTACAAAAAGTGAAAACTTTGCATACTGCACTAGACATCAGCTTTTTTTTCCTCTTTGTTGGTGCTGCTAGAGTGTAGCAGGTTTAAAAGCTTCAGCTAAACCATGCACCTCTATAAAATCCCAGCTCTTGCTTGGCTTGACTCTGCCTCCAGGTAAGGCTGTGTCATGTGTTTGGAGATGATCTCTTGATGGATATGTAAATTAATAGCATTGGAAAGGAGACAGTGCATCGTAACTAACTATTCCTTGCAATGTACTGTGTATCAATTCACTGTGCAGTACAGAACCGTAACTCAAGGTGGCGGTCTTGTTGGGTTTTTTCCTTTCTTTTTCCCTTCCTTCCTTTTTTTTTTTTTTTTTTTGGTAACTTTTTTCTTTGGTCCACGAGAAGCACAAACATGTTTGAAGAGTAGTGGTCACAAATGCTGAAAGAAAGCGGAGTGCTACTGCTCAGGTCTTTGTGAAGGCTCTTAAACTAGGATTTCCCCATCTGCAAAGCTATTTTAAAGCTTCTCTAGCAAACAGTGGTCTAATTTGCAAATGAATGAAAGCACAGCTAGTGCGGGAAGCTGTAGTGTTGTTCTACCTGCACTCCCACGTGTTCTGAAGTTGTACACACAAGTGAAAGTAAAAGGCATAGCCTCAAAATAGGAATAAGTGAACAAGGCAGCTAAAGACATGCATGTGCAATTGACTTTTTTGTCAGTTCCCCCCTATGCAGCAAGCACAGGGCTTGATGCTTCACATGAATATCTGCCCTGCAATTCTATCTTGCTATTGTTCCTAGTTTATGTAGGGCTGTAAGCCAGTCTCTGGGACTCTGGCTTATGCATACAGCTGCCTGCTGCTACAGTTCTTGTTACAGTCTTGTTAACCCGTTCAATTGCTCTCCTCCCTGGAGCCAAGCTTTTACTGATGAATATGACATGACCACGGTGGTTGTCAGGATCACTCCTGACATTAATGTGTGAGCACAGGGTTTTCCAGCAGCTTCTCAGAGCAGTTCATGAGCTGCTGGGGCTAGAAGGCTTTGTGCTCCTTGTGCCAGCCTCTAAGGGCTGTGCAGTACTTCTGATTGCCTCTGGTTTGCCATGGGCAAATCTTCCCCTACCAAAAACCCATGTAAGGAAACGTCATTATTCTACACTTCCTGACTCCTTGTTTTTTGGGGTTTTTTTTTTGTTTGTTTGGGGTTTTGTTTTTGGTTCTGAGGTGGGGGTTTTTTGTTTGTTTTGGGATTTTTTTGTTTTGTTTTTTAATGCCTTCCCCACCTCCCTTGTTCCCAAATCCTGACTCGATCATTCACTGTGCCACTGAATGGCAGGGTGTACAAGGAGCAGAGAAAGAACTATTTCTTAAGCATCACTTCTGCTCTTTCAGGTGACCATCAAGCAAAAACACAGGGCCCCCAAAGTTGATGTAGCTTCTCCCAAGCCTCATCTAAAGCTGGTAGGTGAATTCAGCTGGTGCTGAATCTGATGATAGCACAACAAGGTAATTCTGGAGCTGACAGGACATTTTGAAGGAATATAAAGCTAATACCTTAGCTACTGATTTATGTTTGGGAGGGGGTTGTATTAACCATGCTTAACTTTTGAATAGGCCCTCCTGCCAAACATGGCACTAGGAAAATGGGAGTTGACATCTTCATAGAAGAAAGATGATCAATCTTCCTACTTCCTCCACTGCTTCTTTAATTTGGAACATTTTGTGGTCTTGAAAGAACTCCTGGAGTTCTCAATTTCAAATTTGAGAGTCGCTAAAGTATTCTACTATGCATAGTGCTGAAGGGTGTCTCATGTGCAGGGCCCAGTGCCCTCTTGGGTGACAAGCACTTGTAAAACAGTGCCATTGCTGATGCAGTTGTTCTGTCACCACTGGTCTCCTTGCTCTGTCCAATGGCTCTTTGTGGTGCTGTGCTTTGCCTGCAGATGTGGAAGGTGGATCTGAAACCGTGTGTGCCACGGGAGCCCAGCTGGCATGAACAGCTCATGGCAGAAATAAAACAACCACGGCAGCTTCGGTCGGCAGCAGCAGCAGCACAGGAGCAGGGGAGCAGGCCCAAAGGTACCTGCTATAAGAGTGACTTAGCAAGCAAGCAAGTGAAGTCAGCATTGGCTAAAAATAATAGATGGCCTTGGAAATAAAAGCCCTTACATTACAAATCTTATTGAAAAGATAAGGGGCAGGGAGGAATACAAATTTTGTGTGATAGAGGTGGTATGGCATAAGAATAGTTATTTCTAAAAAATCTGTTTGTGGCTTGTCAAGACTCAAAAGATATTTCAACTTGCACTTTTTTAAATGGATGTTCAAATTTGTCTGTGCACTAAGTGAGATCACAGGATTTTGACCATCACCTAAGACTGAAAGATTATGTAACTACCAGGACAAAGTCTGGCTAAATCTCAGATTCTAGTGGGTGGGTATCAAATTTGTCATTTTCTTGTCCCAGCTCAGTATCTCATTTAGTCTGTGAGTATGGGGATTTTTGTTCTCCCTCTCCCCTGCAGAAGTGCTTGTGGCATCAAATACTACCTTGAATTCTCCAAGTGACAGTATCCTACATCTCCAAGATGCCAGTACTGAGTTTAAAATTGCCTACAGTACAACACAGCAGCTGGGACCAGGAGCTCAGGTAAGGCTACAGAGAGGCATGTGTACTTCAGGAATTAGAGCTGCAAGCATATACATAGCCTGGAAGGTCAGGAACAAATCCTAGTTAAGGAAATCTTGTCTCAAGTGAACAAATGTGGTACTACTGGGTTCACTGAAGTTCTTTCCTCTACAGAAGCTCATTTCATATTCAAACCCCTCTGTCTGTGGCATGACTGCAGCCCATAGGTGCTGATCTCTTCTCTCTGACCAGTGACAGCATCCGAGGCAGTGGCCTGAGACTGAGTCAGGGGAGGTTTAAGTTAGTTATTAGGAAAAGGTTTTTCACCTGCAGGATGGTTGGGCACTGGAACAGGCTTCCCGGCTAAGTGGTCACAGCACCAAGCCTGACAGTGGTCAAGAGGCATTTGGACAATGCTCTCAGGCACGTGGTGTGACTCTTAGGGTGGTCCTGTGCAGTGGCAGGAGTTGAATTTTCGTGATCCTTGTGGGTCCCAACTCAGGATATTCTATGATTCTACAGAACCGAGGTCTGCTCTGGTCTCTTAAAACTAGATCCTGCACAAGTTTTAATAGCATGAGAGTCTGGCCAATATGGGCCAGAATATTCCCACTCTTACCTCCCAGTGAGGCATTTGATGCTAGATGTATTGAGGTATTTTGATTTCATGTGGTATGTGACCTCATGGAAGGAAAACTTAATGATTTATTTTCAGGAAGCAACTTGATGGGTGAATTCCCACCCATCTGTCTATAGAGTTATTTTGGGAGCACCATTCTTCAGTAAACCGTGTTACAGAGTCTTTGGGTTCTTTAACTCCTGCTGGCTCTGTCATGAAAAGTGACTGCTTGGTTCTGGGATTCAGTCTGAGCATATTCCAAAACTCTGTGGAGCAGAACTTAAGCCCAAACACATCATGTCTAGCAGAGATGCTCTGGCATACAAACAGGAATCTGTTTTCTGTAAATATTTCTGCTTGAAATGCAGTTGCCTAACTGAGGAAAACAGATATTAATTAATAAAAACAGAAAATCTGAGCTATATTTGCCCCAGTCTGTGCTACTTGTAGGAATATTCAGCATTTGAGAACCCTGTGCTTGATGTATTACTGCTAAACTAGAAGGACTTTCATTTGAGGACTAATATAATCAAGTTTGTTTTCTGCTTTTCTAGACAAGATAGAAACAGTGCTGTTGAGGTAAAGCATTGGGTTTGAGTTGAGTTGATGAGGTGGGTTAGTCAGAGTCTCTTGAACTGTTCCTCCAGTGTTGCTCCATGTGAGCTGGAGCCAAGAAAATAGTTCCAGTGTATTCCATGGGGAGAATGTTGCAAAGTTGGTTCCTGAACAGATGAAACTCTGGTGCTAGTATCCACTATTGGACTTGGGCAAGAGAGAGAACAAGTGAATTTGAAACTTCACTAACTTGGCTGGAACTTCCTAGCTGTGGAGTACAGGGGGAATTAACTTTATATTCCAAGAGGAAATAGAAAGTTCCTAAATGTACTCCATTGATTTTTCTCCCTGCTCCACTTTTGGCTGAGCCTTGAACATTTCTGGTCAGTTGTGGGCATCCTGGGTTTTGTTAGGCATCAGTAGCTCTAATGAAGTGGCCTTGGTGTCTCTTATATGCAGATTATGAACATCCTGTCCTCTGGTCTGCAGGAGACCACTCCCCAGCTGCCTGCCAGCACCTGCCTTCCCTCCACCAGGCCACCAGGAGTATCCTGCATCAGCACAGGTCAGTGCACTTCTGGCTGCACGTCTAAACCAGGTCACAAAGTACAGTCAGTGGCCTGATGGGCTCCCAAAGCCTTGGGCTGGGCTCGATGTACACTTCTCTGATCACCTGAAGGTACTTTGCAGGAGAAGTTCCAACACTAAATAAAGTCTGGGGAGGTGCCCTTGGAAAATCATTTCTCGGCAGTTGACTGAAGCTCCTGCAGCTTCAAAACAATGATTGCATGTCCCCAAAGGCCTGACTGGAATTTGCAGTAAAAGCTAAATGAGTGTTTTGAATATTCAAGTAGAAAGTGCAGCACTTCATTTTATTAAACTAAATGGTGCTAATGAAGCCTCATCAGTGCCTGCTGACAAGGATAATTACTGTAACCTCTGCTTTTTTTGTGATGTGAGCAGATGGGTTGGAGGGGGAGAGGTATAAGCCTTGCTACCTTCAGAAGGCAGTGTAGTGCTCTCGAGTGTTCAGCTTTCAGGGTGAATACTTAGAAACTGACACTTGGTTTTCTGCACCCTAAAACTCTCTCTTCCCATCCAGGTCTCACTGCAAATTGCATGTGTCCTCTCATGAGTGCACCCACAGCAGGAGAGGTTAAACCTAAGTGTTTCCTGAGCACTGGCCAACAGCAGCTGCCTCCTTACAGAGGAAGGTCCAGATCTTTAGAGAGAGGCCTTCAAAGCAAGGAATGTGTAAGTCCAACGTGTCAGCAAGCAACCCTGGTCTGATACATCTGGTAATGACTTGCACCTTGATCCTCATGCAAGCAGCAAACATGCTCTGCGGTTTTTGTCTTGGGACACATTGTATACCCATCTGAAGTTGGTATATTATTCTCTCCTTGGAGACAGCTTAAGAGAAGACTGGATGCTGTAGTGTCCTTGTGGTGGCTTCCCACTTGGAATGACATGAAATAAAGTTTTCTCATACCAGAAGAGAAAAATACCATGGCATTACTTGAAAGTGTCCATCAAGGCTTCCTCAAGCAGACTGTAATTGAGAGTGGGACTGTCCTGCTTTCTCCATGTGACTTCATTCTCTCTAGATTCTGATAGGCTCACAAGTATCTTGTAAGCTGCAGCAGTAAAGGGGAATAAGTAGTTAACAAGATGTGGATAGCACAGTATCAGTGACTTTTAAATGTATAATGTATGTAGAACTGAAGTTATCAGGCTCTGAATGATGGTTGTGGGTGGAATGCTGGGGTCTGTGTGCTTCTGTGCAACCCTCTGAATTATGGCCTCACCCTGTTCTGCCCTGACAAGGTGTGCTGTGCCTTGTCTCTTTCTTTCCTTTTGCATCCCACCTTGGCAAGTCTCTAACTGACCCCTCTTTGTTCAGCAGTGTGGTGAGGGATGCAGGTGTGCTGGGGATAAAAGCACAGTTGTCTCTCCTGGCTGACCATGAGACCACAGCTTCCATTTGTGTGGGGCCAGTAGGTCTTGGGAATGAGAAGGCAAGAGAGTGTTGTGCTGTGGAAAGGCATCTTATATCGAGGAGGGGCCAGGGTGGCATCTGTTCTGTGGCCTGTTCCAGAGGGTAAAATGTTTCAAAGGAATCTGCTTGAAAACTGCAGCAACCACTCACCTCCCTGTAGCAGTTTCTCTGCTGGTATTGTCAGAGTCACCCGGTACTCCCTGTCACAAGCAAAACGGGGTTGTGGAGAAAAATGCTCCTGATCCTTTGGGACCCCGCTTTGAGATGACCTTCCCACACAGCTGCTTTCTTCAACTTGATCTGATATTTAACTTCTGTCTTTCAATAGGACTGTCCCTTTCCTACCAAGTGGCCATCACCAACCATTGCTGAGCTGATTGGAACCAGATATGCAATGATGGTGCTGGAAGGGCAAGGCCTCTTCCAAGGAGGTAGTGATGGTGTCTTTCCAAGAGCAAAGGTATGTTTCTTCTCCTTCTCTTTGTGCTGCCCTTGCCTTTTCAAAAGCTGGCTGGTTTCATGGCCCTCAGTGCTGAGCTGCAAAAGTGGCCCTCTGCCTCAGCTTATCCTGTTCATAACAGCTGATCCAAGTTTGGCCCTAGGCTGGAAAATTTTTTTAGTATTTGTGCAGCGATGGCTTCTAATCCAGCTTAAGCTGTGTAAATTGCCTAGAAAGTAGCCCAGCCTTTGCTTGTTGCTTCTTGTCTGATTTCCATGCAAGGAGAGCTGACTGCCATGGCCATTGGTCAGCTCTAAAATCCTAAAGGAAATCGTTGGGATTTGGTACTGCTAAACACGGAAACAAAGGCTCTTCACTCAGGCTCCCACACCGGAGTTGTGCTGACTCAAACCACCTTGGCAAGTGGCCACGAAGGCCAGGGAGGTGAGTGGGACAGGGAAGGAGCTGTAGCTCAGGGCTGTTGTCCGTTCACATTTCTTGACTTCTGGCTTATCCCCCGAGTCTCCTTTAGAGGGGGTGTTGCAACCACCCCTCCGGAGCAGATGTCCTGAGTACAGGCCCTTTGCAACACAGATGTGAGGAAGTCTGTGCTTCTTGGCTTTTGGGTCATTTTCTTGCCCTCGTTTAGTTAACAGCATGGACAGAGTCAAAGGTTCTACTAGCAGAGCTGTGCTACTTCCACAAGCTATCTGATGCTCCTGAGACTGAATCCTTGTTTTCTTCTCACCTCACTGACCCTGCTTTAACTTGCCTGCTCTATGACTATTCTAAAATGGCTTTCTTACCCACTGCTGTTTTTTTAGCTTTCTCAAGTTCTACTTCTCAAGATAATATCACTTCTGACTGCCAGCTGTGTATGAATGTGCTCTTTTTATAAAGTTCAAGCAACTCATCAGCTTCCTTATGACTCATTTTTTGCTTCAGGATTGAATTCAAATTTGCCCTGATTTAATCTCTTTGGGATTGCTGCAGTCTACCTCAAAGAATGTCTCTCTTCTTCCCTCTCTCTTAACTAGCTACTGTTACACTCTTGCACAATACAGCTATTGTTTGCTCAAGAGCCTTTTTTTAAACTCCTGTTGTCTGGCAGCTGCCCCAAACCTCTGCATTATAAAAACACTGGCCTACAAGTAAGAATTTTTTTTGCCTTTTTAGCTTTTAATTCCTGTGTCTTTGCTATCCTTGATTGGACCTCTGTTGTTGTATATGAATCTAAAGCCTTTAGAAGGTTTGTTTACGTGCTTGCTCTTTGGCAGGCAGTGGATCCTGTTGGTACAAAGATACTTCCCATTTGCATTCACAAATAACTTTCCTTTCCACAGATCTGTTTCAGCTGCCATAAGCAGATGTTTCTTAAGTGGCCTTACAACTGCTACCTCTGCAGCAGGTGAGCTGGTACAAAAGGACTCAATGAGGAGGGAGAAAAGAGGGAAAGAACAGTGCTGAGAATTCTCAGTATTCATTGGTTGTACTGCTGGATAGGAACAGGTTGCTGAGCCCTTCAGCTTTGCCTTACTGCACAACCCAGGCTGAAATACGTACAGCTGGGGGAGGATGTGGAAAATCTTATCTCTGAAGTAGTATCTCAGTTTTAACTCTTAGTATTAGGTCAGCAATAGCCAAATTTCCTGTGTCAGTATTAAATTCCTTTCTCTGAGATCACCCTCTGCGTTTTGCTCTAGAGGTTTGATCTACCTTCAGCCAAGGGCTTGAGCAGGTTCTGGGAGAGGGTCTGGGAGAGGGTCTACAGCAGAATCTTCTTTTGAAGACTGAAAAAGAGAACTCCAGACCTTGTGACTGGGAAAGGAGTTGAGCCTACTTGTATCCACTTATTTGTCAGAGGCTTTCTGTTCATGGGAGAGCAAGAGAGGAACTTCAAGCTCATTAAGGCTCACTTAAATCTATTTGAAGCAGTCGTGAAGCACTGAATTGATTATGAGAAGCAAGTAAACAACCACTGGAAATTGAGCAACTGTCTGGTGGTAGTGCTGGGTGAACTGTAATGAGCATTTTCAGATAAAGCCTTGAAGCTATGGATGGTGACACATTTCAGATGATTTAAACTGCCAGAAATAGGAAGGCTGGCAAATTGAATAGGGGAGTTCTCAGCGTACTCACTTTGCCATAATGTGATTCTGCCCAAGTCATGAATTCAGGCTTATTTGGGAATGTCACCTGTAGCTGCAATATTGGTATCTGCTGAGCTTTACTCAAATGGTGATGCTGGAGACTTTTTTCTTTCAGGGTTGTCTGCTGTGACTGCTGCATTAAGGCAAGTCTAGTCTTTACAACAGCATATGGGATTTTTACATTTTCTGCTTTCCCTCCTCCTCACCTAGTCATAAGAAGCTTTCCTTCATCCCACTGATACCTCAAATCTACCCTCTAGCTTGCTTCTAAGAAAATAGAAGAGGGAATATCATGAGGTGTAAAAGTGGCCAGGGTGACACGGATATCTCTTGTCATACTCAGCTAAAACAACTCTGGTTCTTCTTTCTTTCATCCTGTGTAAAGTGGTTGGGATTACACTGGGCTCTATTTATACAAGGGTCAGAAAGTTCACTGCATTAATGTCTACCTTTTAAGTGCACCAATAAATCAATTGCATGGCATGCAAATTGTCCTGCTAAGAAGGATGATGTGTTTCCCTGAGAACTCAGGTGACTTGTGTTGCGATTCTAGATGTCCATGCCCTTCAGAACATGTGTACATCTCCCACTTCAATTCCTAAAATTTTTGAGACTCTCCAGAGAGGAGGACCCAGCTACTCAAGAGCAGAAGAGCTCCGAGTTGCTACATGAAATAGAGCACCGGCAGTATTTTGGGTAAGCTGGGACGGGGTTGTTCTGTTTTTACCTTGAAAGATGTCCCCAGTTACTTATGCAAAGCTACAGACATGCAGACAGCAGTATGTAGTATTGGGCTGGTCAGCTGAATGTTCTGTTGAAGGACTGGTTTTAGCCACTGGTCTGACCAGGTTACAGCTCTCTGGAAGCAGTCTGGATTTTAGATGACCAAAAGGGAGGGAAGTGTATGTGCTCTGAAAGGTGTTTTCCTTTTTAACGATCAGGTTTGTGACATGGATTTAGAAGTGACCGTTTTAGCCCCAGAAGGTTCCCTGCAATAGCTTCCCAGTATGAGAACTTCTAGACCCCATCACATTCTGTCCCCCACAGCTTTAAGTCTGTCACTACAGCCCAGGAGTAGCCCCTTTCTACCTAGACATGAAATATCCTAATTGTGGCTCAGGTATAACTGACTGAAGAGTGATGCCACAAGTGGTTTCTTGGTCCCTCCACACACATAGAGACCCTTTACCTTTTGTCCCCAGAAAACAAATTATTCCAAAAAGAGCTTTTGACAGTTCTGGGTGAAAAAAGACAGACAACGTGCATATAAGTGCAAGATACAGGACTGAAAACATACATTATCTCTTCTTTATGTTCTCTTCTTTCCAAAGCAGTTAAATTTTCTGCTGGGGGAACTGATACCTTCTTTTTCTTCCTCTGAAGCTGTTCTTCAATGTAGCCAGAATAAAGGCACAGCAGTTTCTGGTTCTAAGGCTTGTGCTTCAGCTGTCAAAAACTGGGAGTAATGTTCATTACTGAAGTTAACTGCATGGGACAGGCAGCGGTTTGGTCTGTGCTGTAACGCAAGTGCTGCAGAAGAGGCCTGAGAGACTGCATTACTGTCACACGGCAGCATAACAAAAAAAAATCCTACTGCACAAGGATGCAGCCATAACCTTGGACCAGACACAGATATCCATTAGCCCTTTGGCTGACATACTGTCGATAGAGAGAAGGTTGTCAGTAAACGAAGCTGTTCTGGTGCTTTTTAGCCTTCCTAAGTGGTGCTGATGGCTCTTTTGAACCTATGCATTTGGCTAAATCACTTAGCAGCCTGGGAGAAGGGTGGAAGAGCATCATGCCCTCTAACAGAACCCTGGGTCAGCTTTCCTGCTTTTGTTTTTCCCTCTCCCCCTCCAGTGTACCCGTTGTTTTGGAGCCCCGTTGCCTAGCACAGCCCCTGTGCTGTTACACGGGGACCATGGCGGACTGGCTGACTGCAGACATCTGTACATGGTGTGAGCAATATCTGTTGAATGTGGCTTCCAGTCAACAGCACAGCATTCCTCTCAGGAGAATTTCCTGGGCTTGAACCAAACTGGAGCGATTCTACCATACATTTCTCCTGTCACTTGTTATGTACCTGAAATAAATGAAACAGCTTTATGCACCTACTGACATAAAGGCCTGAATAAAAGACCTCCCTGCTGGTTAGTCTAAGCAGGAAGCACAGTTAGTATTTCTGTATTGTGAAGTATTCTAAAGCTTTGTGGGTTTTAGAACTGTTTTAATTCTTTTTATGTGTCTTGAGAAAAATAAATGTTGAAGCACTATCGCGCCTCTGGCATTTCTTTCTTTGCACCTGCAGTTGTCATTGTTCTGTGGCACTGTTTGCATTCAGTGCTGAGCAGACTTCATCTTATGTACTGAGCAGAGGGAAACTTTTAACCAAAACCCCCATTTCTGAGAGGCTTGGAAAGCGGAGCTCTCCGTTGTGTGATCACATCACCATGCATTTTGCAAACACTCCTTCCTGATAACTCACAGCATTAAAGCTCACGGCTTTGATGCATGTAACACGGAGTGATGGCTGCTCTGTCTGCTTGCATTAGGAAGCAGATTTCATTTAGGAAGCTTGTTTTGGTTTTTGTCTGTGTGCTATCATGCTGCTTTGGCACCAGAGCTTTCTATGCATCTCACAGAAGTACCTATTCTATCTCAATGCTGTCATCACCTGAGGGGCACAGATTGTTCTTGAGAGATTCTTGCTCATTGTCTTGGCCTTAAGCCTTTGTCCTGGAATAAACAGGACTATTGCAACATTTCATAGATTTTTTTTGTGTGTGTGTTTAAAGCAAAAAATGAGATAGTTAATAGTATCTTTATCCTCAGGAATTGCCTGTATGGAAGGGATGTGGGGCCTGATGGAGTTGGCCTTGGCCAGTTTTACAGGGCCTGGAGAGACAGTGTTGAAGGATACAATGGGCTTGTAGCTGAAGAAAATAATGGCTGGGAAGGGCCAGTTCTAGATAGAGGAGAAGGGAAGAAAGACATGTTTGAGCTGAGCCCAAGTTCTGCATCCAAACTGCCAGGAGGGTCAATACCTCCAGCTGACTTGCACTGGCCTGACTCTGCTTCCTCCCAGCTGCCTGTCTGCAAGCTGGTTCCTACTTGCAGGTTTGGGCAAGCTCTGTGAGTAAATGAATGTGAGGAAGCTGGAGCTTGTGCTTCCTTTTGGAACAAGTTCAAGTGTTCCTCTTCCTTCAGTCGATTAAGAGGGGTGCAGGACCTGCCTGCCCAGGTCCTCTCCTGTGTGTGCCAATCACTGGTGCTGCTGGGAGGCACATCCTTATCAGGCAGGTGGGCTCCTCGCAGGCTGCAGGGAATGGCAGCCAAGCCGCAGGTGCGCTTGCTGGCAGGATGGGCACAGTGTGGGGCCGGGGGCATGAGGCGCCCAACGACACTTGCTGAGTGAGGTGGTTTAGACAGAGCCAGAAAGGAGCTGAGCTCGGCCTGCTTCGAGTAACGTGTAAGGCCAAAATGCTGCTCAGAGCCAGGGTGCAGCAGCAGGGACAGAAGGTGTCTGGATGGCACTGAGGCAGACTTCAGTTCACCTGTGGAGCAAAGGTAGTTCTTGGTTCCATCTCTTGCACATCTGCTGTGGGGTCACGGGGGCTTGTTTCACTGCCTTTCCCTTTCCCTACCTTGTGACCATGACAGCGGTGATGAAATGCCCTCGCTTGCAGAACAGACAGGCAAAGTGTGGGGGGGGAGTTTGTGCTAAGGGGCAGCCTGACCTTCCCTGTCTATCCCTGATCTAGCATGCCGATGGGATAACCCCCGTTCCCATCATTCCTCTCAACGACACTGGTTGCAGTGGCCACGGGACAGTGGCGGTAAAACCTCTGTCCCCTGTGCCCGAGTGACATCTGCTCCTGCTCCACCCCGGCTGAGCCCGGACACCTCCCGTCCGCCAGGGGGCAGCCGCGGGCCGCGCCGCCCACAGCCGGAGCGGCAAAACCGGGACAGCTCAAAAATAACAGAGATTTACCTCAAAAATAACAGAGACTTTACCGTCCTCGCTTGTTTTTATTTCATTTTGTCCGTCCCGTGGCACTTCCCCAAGCCGGGGAAGGTCCCACTGGCAGACAGGGCCTGGGTGACGGCAGTGGGGAGGCGAGGGTGAGGGGGAAGGTGAGGGTGCGTGGGTCAAAGACAGCGGGAACAGAGACACAGCAACACAAAAAGGGGTTTGGGGTGGAGGGGAGAGGGGGGAGAGGCCTGGCTGCAGTAACCTCGTGTGCTTGTCAGAGTGGTTTGGTGTCTGCTGCTTGAAACCAGCGGGGAAAACATGCTCTGGTAGAATCACAGAAGGGCTTGGGTTGGAAGGGATCTTAAAGAACATCTCGTTCCAACCCTCTGCCATGGGCAGGGACACCTTCCACTAGATCAGGTTGCTCCAAGCCCCATCCAGTCTGGCCTTGAACACTTCCAAAGGAGGGCCACGAGGATGGTGAAGGGTCTGGAGGAGAAGCCTTATGAGGAGTGGCTGAGGTCACTTGGAACAAACCTCCTTGAATAACCTCACCCAGGACAGCGCTGCCAGCACCTTCTTGTCCGGGTTAAAGCTGGCTTTGAGTGGGGTTTCACCCTACATCTGATTCAGTTTGGCTTAATTGCTTTGGTTTGTTTTGTTATAAAGGATAAACATAAGGACTTTACATTTTACACATGAAATAAAACCATAGATGCACAGTGTTGGGCAGGATTAGATTTAAAAACGACGTGGGCATATTGGGGAAATGATCTGGAAGAAACAGGAGGCAGCTGAATAAGGAGAAGTGGAAGGTCGTACACTTGAGCAACAATATGAACTCCCAGAGTACAGAGGAGGGAGTGATGGGTTAAGTAGCAATTCTTCAGAAAAAGGATCAAAAGCTGAATGCGAGTCAGCTATGTCATGGTGTTGAGGTGATGGAAAATAAGTTAAGGGGAGATGTGGCATAATTGGATCCAGCCCAGCAGAGAGCAGGGGGAACAAGCGGAAATGGAGAAACCATTACCTACCAGGGAAGCCTGAAAGAACTGAAATTCTCTAACCCAAAGGAGGAGAGAACTGAAGTCTTTAAGCACATAAAAAGGCATAATCATTGCTCCTTGTCTGTGATGGAGGAGAGGAGAAAAAAAAAAATAAAAAAGAAGGCTTAAGTCACAGCAGGAAAGGCTCAATTTAGATGTTAGGAAAAACTTTCTAATGACAGGGATAATAAAGAATAGGCTGCCTAGGGAGTGGAGAGCTTTAAGATCAAGTTAAGCAACATCTGTCAGGGATGTCCGAGGTTTAGGTGATCCTGCTTGGGTTAGTGGAATGGACTGGTCTGACCTTTCAAGGTCCCTTTCAGCCCTAATTTTTCAGTGGTTCTGCGGGCTGACATTAATCTTCTTAATGGTATTTAAACAGTCAGCAGCTTCTCTTAAGTAACTGCTAGCAAGTCTCTTCTCTTGCCTGCGGTTTAAAATTAACTTAATTTCCATGCATCACTTTCGCCCTCCAGCTCCCAAGTCCTGCACAGCGAACCAGCAGCTGAATTCCTTGACTGCTTGTCAGTACCTTCCTCGTGGCTCTGTAGCTACACACGATAAAAAAGAAGGGGCAGAAATGCTGCATATTGGTGGCTATGCCACCAGTGTGAGGGTGCCCTCCTTTTCTGCATTTATATGCAGGAGATATGGTCCCCTTTCTTGGGATAGCTGGGTCTCACACGTGGTTATTTCATTTTCTGCACTCCAGGGAGCTGCCTTTCCATGTTGCCTGCAGCCTTCTGAGGGAGCTTGTCTTGCCCTGCCTCTGGCCAAGGCTGGCCTGTTTCGGAAAGGAATCGTGTCAGACCACGGGCCTTCACCATCAGTTTGTCACAGGGGCCTGGAGCACAGTTCTTACGAGGAGCAGCTGAGGCAGCTGGGGGTGTTTAGCCTGGACAAGAGGAGGCTCAGGGGGGACCTTATCACTCTCTACAACTACCAGAAAGGAGAGTGTAGCCAGGTGGGGGTCAGTCTCTTCTCTCAGGCAACAAGTAACAGGACAAGAGGAAATCACCAGGAGAGGTTTAGATTGGTTATGATGAAAAATTTCTTCACAGAAAGGGTTGTCTAGCCCTGGAATGGGCTGCCCAGGGAAGGGGCAGAGTCACCATCCCTGGAAGTGTTCAAAAACCCCGCGGATGTGGCACTTGGGGACATGGTTTAATGGTGACCATGGTGGTGCTGGGTTAATGGTTGGACTCCATGATCTCAGAGGTGTTTTCTAACCTTAACAATTCTATGGTTCTATGACAAGTTTTGAGTGTCCAAGCCCAGACACTGCCCAAGGTGTGTGGCACTTCTGTGTAACAATGTGTACAACAAGAGGCGCCATAATTAATACACTGTCCACAAGTGATCTCTCTTCAAATGGTTCAGACTCCAGAAAGAAGTCTGAAATCGGCCCTGGGGCTGGGTCCCCTGAAGTTACTTATGAAGGTGAATTATGTTTTTCATCTGCCAGCAACAGGGGAAGAGGGAAAGGAAAAGCCGGGCCATGAGGAGCAGTATCTGGTCCTTGACTACTGTTGTTGGAAAACAGGAGAGCTGGCAAGTGTGTCCTGAAGGTAACGTGTCTGCAATTTCTTAGTTTTTTGCTTAAAACAGAAAAGATGGCATTTCCATCATTTCCATGGGAAAAACTGTCCCAAAGGAGAGAGGGAACCACTGCCTGAAAGTCCTCACCTTTGGAAAATAACTCTCTACCAGGCACTGAGCTGCACGTATGGATGGTGAGGGGGTGACACTGCTCAGTTGTGACCATGAAAACTGGGTGAATATGGCACCAAGAGGATCAGAGCTAGGAGATCAGTGATAGAGAAGATAGACATAAACCAAACCAGGTCATCCAAAGTCAGGAAAATGTGAGGCTTCCAAACCTTTGTTGCATACTCCTTAGTTATTTACCGAAACCAGAGAAGTCACGTTTCTATAGCTGAGAAAAATCATCCCTAATGAGAGAGGGAACCACAAATATCTGCCCACAGAGCAGCAGTCACAGTTTCTCCCACTGATCTTATCCAGTGGTTTTAACCAGCCGAGATAATTGCGGGCCCGTTACATGGGCCTTCGCATTTGCTTTTGTTAACAGAGCAAGATCTGTCCTATCTCTGCGTGGCAAGCATTAGGAACGTTATTTCATACGTGTGAGTAGCGTATAAAGGAACGGCGTGGCCACCACGGCAGCAGGTTGGAACACAGGGCCTTTCACTCTCGGCTCTGAGCTCCTTCTTCCAGACCGTGCTGCCAGCTCCCAGACGTGGTGGGGCTGTTATTTATACGCGTAATAAAACGGCACCTGAATGCAGCTGGGGTCCTACCTTTGAGCAACATTAGCACGCCAGGGACTTTATTTACAGCTATTTCACTTTGCCTCTCTTGATGCTGGGAATGAGAGTTTCAGGTGTGCTCCCCTTTAAAAAAAACACTGTAAAATATGCATATGTTGAAGTGGGCTGTGCTTTTGTGGAGCCTGTATGCCAAACTACATAGGAGCTGCTTTGTGCACAAATTTTACAGTTCTGCTCCAGTGAAAATGTATTTATCAGAACCACAACAGTATGAATCTAACTCATTAAATAAGACCTCATTTTTTGGAGGGGATGTTGGGAGTAATACAAATAGAGCAAGCTTCTAAGGCCCTTGCAAGGTAAGGGTGAAGCAAGCTTACTCCATAACTGCTGCAATTTGGGAGAGGTGTTTTTGGAAGTGCTATAAAAACCATAACTTTCTCAAGATATTCCAAACACTGCTGTATCCCACGGGATTTGGGGAAAGGATGAGATTAGCCACCTAAATGTAAGTTTATTTGAACAAAGCAGTTTGTGTGAAATGCAGCAGGGTTTTTCAAGATAAGAGAAAATCACGACCTTTTTCATTATTTGCCCAGACACCTGGGAAACTCAGGACCAGCAATGCTTGAGCACTCTGCCTTTCAGGCTTTGCAAACTCAAAAGTTTCCCAGGTGAGGGGTGCTGCCAGCTGCAGTGAGCTTGATCTGTGCTTCACTCCGGAGCTGGAGCCAGACGGAATGCTGACGCAGTATGGCTGCAGGCCTTTCTGCTGTTTTTACTCTGTGGAGTTTTTATGAGACCATATCTGTCAAACGTATGTGTGAAGATAAATCAAACAAGCACAGCCACGGCTGTTAAATAAATGTGAAATCCGAGTGGCTTCCACCAGCCCCTCGGTCCCTCCCCCTCGGCTGCCGTGTGTACTGAGTGTTTTATAGACACAGGACAGTGAAGGATGGCTGGTTATGAGAAAGGGAAAGCAGTGGGGAGGCAGCTCCAAGGGAAGGGGGTGATCTTGCAGGGGGAAGCAGAGAGCTACAGGATGGGTTTGGGGCTCATGCTGCTGCAATATTTGGGTCTGCAAAGAGCCTGGTTTGAATCTCGATGACTTTTTAAGAAGGAGAGACTCAACAAATTCCATCAGTCTGAGTGCTGTGATGGCATCCAAAATGCAATGAAGATGGGGATTCAGCAGAGCAGACAGGAAGGCCCTCCATGCAGAAGTGTAATGAGATAGACCACGCTTGGAGCTAATGTTGTGTGAGCACCACAAGGTTCCTGTACCTTGAATACCAAAGCATGAGAAGGACACCAAGCTTCTGCATGCCTCACAGCCTGTCTTCTCCTGGAAAATAGAATAAATCTTAACCTGATCACCACTCACATTTTTCTGCTACTCCCCAAACTGTTCTTCCCCCAGGAGAAGGGTGGTCCTTCCAAGGTCAGGGTTGAGGTTACTGACAGGTCAGGGAGGGCAAGGTCAGGCTTGGAGCTGACTCTCTGTACCAAAGCTGTCCCACATAGCGAGAGGGCCTTGCAGTTTCCAAAGCCATCAATCTCCTCCCCACTTTCACCAGCTATTCACCTCTCCCAGTTTTAAGTGGAAGAAAATACAGCCAACCTCTTCAAGTCCTTGTGTCGTGCCTCTGGGAGCTGCATTCCTGCTCTCGAGTGCTCAGTCACCGAAACAGAATAGCCAATATATCACTCCCATTGTTTTATTTGGGGGTTGAAGTTGGATCAACCTATCTGAAGGCTACTGTAACCAGGAAATGATTCTTCTGATTTCTGACAATGGGGCTGCTTCTGCCCCCAAGAAAGCATTTGTCACTTCTCCCTGGCTGCACGGGGGTTTGGCTGAAGGTGCCTGTTTGTCCTGGCACACAGGGAGGGCATCCTCGCCAAGGGGATGGGGACTCAACAGGAGTCGAGGCTCACGAGCCACATGGTAGCAAAGTGTACGGTGCTGGTGCCAAGGGTGAAGCAGGAGGAGCTATGCCATGTGCTCTGGGCATGGCCTGGAAGGCAGGAGTGTGGGACAAAGATTATTTGATGAGGGCCCTACATCTGTGATAACATTGTGCCTCCCTCTGTTTTTAATGCTGATTGACATTAGGAGAGGAGTTGACCCATAGGAATACAGTGTGCTGCACATAGCAGCTCTTATGGCAGCTCCTGGTCCTTCTGTGTATATCACCAATGTTCAGCTGAATGAAAATAAATACTCAGAGATGGGTTTTGCCAGGAAAAACACACAAGGAAAGAGAAGGCTAATGTACTAACAAGTGCATTTCTGATGAATTGCTAGTGCAATGCAAAATTATTATTAGCAATAATTAGCAATGCACATGAAACTGCCATTGAACAAATAAACTGTGAACACTCAGAAGGCCAGGAAAACACTTATAACAAATCTTTATTTGAAAGTAAATAATTTAGATTGGATTTTGTGAGCTCGTAGGGCCAGGTTGCTTTGTTGATGTGCTGGCACTCTTACTTTCAATAAAATCTAAATGAGCCAGTTTACGTGAGCTGAAAATCTTATTCCAAGTTTTCTATTGATCATCAGAGTCATTATTAAAGCTAAATATTTAAGGGACTAGCTTTTCATTCACCGTTGGGGTTTTTAAGCGTGTGCTGTAGGTCCTAGTGTATAGCATTTACATGCAGTCCCAAGTGATTCAGGGGGCACTTACCAGCTGAAATGCTGAGTCTATACCATCGTGTCAGTGGGGAACAGTTGTGTTCTGATCCCAAATAACACAAACACAATTCAGAGGTCCCAAAGTGCCATCCTCTGCTGACACTGCTGCCCTGTAGCCAGGGCAGGAACCTTGCTGAGATCAGGCTAGAGGTGCAGGTTGGCTTTGACGTCTGCTGTCCTGGCTGTTGAGGGAAAGCCCCTCATGCTGGGATGTGTAACATGCCCCAAGGCACAGGCAGCACGGGCAGTGCTCAGGTGCCAGACCTGCCATCATTCTCTGTGCTTACTCCAGAGGAGACAGGCACCAGTGGTGACATGGACCATGAAGGCGAAGCACTGGTGTGTCACCTCCTGAGGCCTATCCCTCCATTCCTGTCACCATGGGCCATGCTGGCTGCAGGGGGCTTCCTTCTACAGCAGCCATAGCTGCTTCTTCACCCCGTCTCTCCAGTGGCACTGGGAGCAGCAAGCCCTACCCTCAGAGTTTTCAGTGCTCTCCCATCTAGCCTTGCATCCTTCACCTTTCCGGGACAAGGTTGGTCTGGATGGGCACCTCCTGATCCTCAGGCATTCAGCAGCAGCTGGAGAAGTGCAGAAAGCTCAGTGACACCTGCTGCAGATGAGGGACCGCAAGGGGAATAAGTGGAAACAGGCCCTGTGCAGAGGGAAAATGAAGTTTTGGGGGGCAGACTGAGGAAGGAGGAAGGAGAAACATCCTAGTATTCCTCCTTTCCTGTCCTAGTGAATACTCCTAACAAGGCCTTCCATGCACAGTGGACCCTTCCCAACCCTCTCCCTCAGTCAAGTTCCCCCAGGAGAGATACAGACTAAACCCAAATCTCTGCTCCCTCTCCAAACTCCCGAGGCAGGACACTGCTGTCATTCCTGACAGCTACCCAGCGTTCTCGAAGCTCTCCCCTTAGGGAGGCTTCGTGCCTGGACCCTTTATGCATTGCCTCCATCGATTTGCCCTAACATTTTTGTGACATCAAGTTTGAATCTTTCTTGCTGCAGTTTAAGCCTGTTATTATTTCTGAACCTCTGTGTTTTGGGCAGGTAGAAGCGACTGGTGTCTTTCTCCCCTTCTTGCAAGGTTCATGAACTTAAAGACTTGCTGTGCTTATTATAGGTCTTCTTTTCTTAAGGCTAAACTTTACCAAGACTTTCGGATTTTCCTCCCAGATCATGTTCTCTAGACTCTGATGATTCTTCTTGGGTTTGTCTGGATTGTACTTAATTAGCCCACTTTTTTTTTTTTCTTTTTTTCTTTTCTTTTTCCAAGAGTATGGCACTGATGACAAACACTTCGGGTTTTAATCTGCATTAAACCTCAGCTCCAGTAGTTCCATGTCCATATTTGTGCAGTCAGTTGTTCCTCAGTTTGGACCCTCATATGGATTCCTACTATGTTCTTTCATTTTTTTTCCCTGACGGTTTCTTGAATTTGTCAGGCTGTTGTTTGCTTTTTTAAAAAATTCTAATCCTGTCTTTGATGTCCCTGCAGATCCTTCCAGCTCTGGGCATTCTGCAAATTTAATCTTTCTTCCAGTCTGCAGTCCAAGTCACCAAGAGACTGGAGTTGGGGACAGAGAGAGACCTGTACATCCCTGTTCAATAGGTTCCTATCTGTGGAGAGTGAAGTCCTGCTCACAGCCTCCTGAGTACCAGTGCTGTGTCTGCTCTGCAGTAGATAGACCACACATTCCTCGCTGGTTTATGAGGATTTCATGCCAGACAGTGTCAAAGGACCCACTCGAGTCAAGATACTGACATCTGCTTCTCCTTACTGGCCTGTGAGGTCTGTCTGCTTGTTTTAAAAGGAAATTAGATGGGTTTGTCAAGACCAGACTATGAAGCTAATATTGGTTGTTACTCATCCCATTACATTCCAGTTTCTTACAAATAGCTTTTTTCATTACTATTTCCAGCATTTTTCCTGTAATTGAAATTGGATTAATTAGCCTATAATTCTACATCTCTTTTTTTTTCCCCAAAGACTTCTTGATTTTAACTTCCCTTGCTTTTGCTATGCTTTTATATTAATTCTCAGTAAATCAGCCTAGATTTCACTCTGTATGGTTGTCTTCTTTATGCTCAAGGTCAACAGTGGCATTCTAGCCAGTCTATTCTTTTCTTGTACTTATATTCCTTTCTCTGCACTGGTGAAGAGCTTGCTTGGGCACAGCATGTGTTGCTGCCTCCCTAGTCCAGCAACTAGCTGGGTGCAAAAAATCCCCTGAAGTCTGCTCGTTGCTCCCTGGCTCGATGGTTTGCAGGACACTTGTCACGATGATGAGGCCCATACCTGGTGACCTGTAGGCCACTCTCTGCTGTTGATGCTCCTGGTTTCTCCCTGAGCTGCGTTAGCTACAGAATTTCACCTGGCAGAAGTTCTGGGCCACGCACCTCAGCACTGGTGCCACCTTCTTTCTTTCTCTTTTTTTAGGTCTTGTCAGAAATTATTGGCATGAATAAGACAGCCACATCTCCTGCCATGCCCAGTAATTAACCATTCCAGCTTCTTCACGGGAGAGGGAAGGAATACTGAGCGCCACTGGCAAACTAAAATCTCCCCACTCAGTTACTTTTCTTAGCCTTCAAAGTCAAGGTTAGATCTGCATTACCATACTGGCAGTGAAGTCCTAGTTGAAGCCAGCTTTGGATAATGTTTGCTCAGGTGTAGTATCTTGGAAGTGAAATCACTGCTGCTCCTTTCCCAGAAAATATAGTCATTGTTTGCCACATTTAATTAAGTTTCCCCCTCTGTTCACACAGCCTCCCCCACACAGATCTGAAGTTAGTTTTACAGTTTCCTCTCAGCCTTCTCCTTTGATCCTAAAGTAGCTGTCACCTCAGTACCTACAGCCCTTCCTTTCTCACCTTGGCTAGCATAAAATGTGTTTGTGTGTTAATGGCTTTCTCCTCGGGGCAGCTGACTCTCTTTACCAGTCAGCTGGATGCTGGATGAAATCATTCTCTCTGCTGCTTCAAATATGTCACACATCTATATTTCCCTGCCTGGGTTTTATGTTCCATCCCGACTTCATTCATAGGAAATTATTCTGTTTGAGTTAATTTTGTTTTGGAAAGTGAATCCATTGCCAGGGGAATGTGAGAGATTTCCATAGACTAGGTCCAAGTTTAGTGCAGGAAGGTGCTACACAGACTTTGCCACCCACAGCCTACTGCTGCTGTGCTGCAAGAAGCTTTCTTTCTTAGAGCCTCCTCAGCACCAGCCATACTGAAACCAACGTGTCTTGAGTTCTGTAGAGTCTCTGCTCTGGTCAGCTGTGTCTGTGACCTACTGTGTCCACTTATCTGGCTCCTCTTAGCCAACTTGTCCTAGACCTGGACTAGAACTAACCCTCAGGTCTGCCCATCTGGGAAAAACCTGCTTCAGTAAACAGAGCAACTGAAGCAGGGCAGGAGCAAGCCTTCAGCTTACAGTGAAGAAAGTTTAAAATAGAAAAAAAACCCCAAAAAACAAAAAACCAAACAAACCCACTTGACATAAATAAATGACAAAATAACCCCGTGCTCAAGATCTAAGTGCAATTATGAGTAGTACCATTTTTAGACTGTTGGGATAAAGTTCTGCAACAAAAGTTATTAATAAATGCTTCGCCACGAGTGTGGCTTCAATAGCGTGACTCAGAAACCTCAATCCAACGACAGCATGTCTGCTGTAGAGCCTAATATGGATGCTGCATTTGGCCATGCCACAGCAGGCTAGATTCAAAGTGCTGGGTTAGTCTGATTAACCCAAAGTATAAAGCAAAGTGCATTTTCTCTGGTGTGCCGTCGAGTCAGTGCTGTTCAGCTCTGGTACTGGGATGGGACAGATCGACAGGATCCGTCTCACGGGCGTGATGTGGGAAGAGGGCTGATGGAGGAGAGGGCTCATTTGAGGAGGTCTGGAAGAGCAGATCTAGAAGGGAGGAGTTCACAGCGTGTGGAGTGAAGTGCCAGAGCAGAGTTGTGTGCAGTTACACACGCAGGGACCCCAGTGTGCTCCCCCTCTGCTCCTCAGAGGTAAAACCTTAAGCCGCTGTAATCAGTGACAGATGCCGGCTGCTGAACCCGAGCTCTGCTTCATCTCACGAGAGGGAAGAGAGGAAGAAGGCACAAAAGATGTGTGTTAGAGTGGTACACAAAGAACTGTTACAGATTGCAGTCTCTGAAATGAACAAATGTTGTTCTCTAGTGTTTGCTATACATTAACTTTCAATTAAAAAAAGAACACATTTGTAGAGAAGAAGGTCTAGAGAAAGTGGATGTGATTTTTGCTTTTTTTTTTCATTTTGGTGTATTACTATGTCAACAAGCTCATTAAATCTTACTTCTATGGATCATTTTCAAATTCGTGCTTACACTACGACCCAAAAGAATGAAGGAAAAAGATACCTCCATCCAAAAAATGGTTGGCAGAGGATGAACAAAATGTCTGCTTTGGGAATGAGCACTGCCTCTCCCTCTCTCATCCATATGCACACATACTCTTGCCGGGCAGATCACTGCAGATCAGGATTACTAAGAAGAGTTAAGGCCAAATCTGAAACAAGGGAAAACTCTGTCAGTAGAGGCAGCTCAGCAGATGCACATTTATTACATTCATTGCAGCAGCACAGAACACAAAACAAAACAAAACAATTTCTTGGTGCCTGTGTCTGATTTGCCTGCAATGACCTCTCTTTCCTTCAGTCCAAGTCCTTTCTTTCTGCAGATCTCCATGTATGGTTGGCATTCCACAGTTCGGGAAGCATCAATAAATCAGTGACAGACAAGCAAGGACTTCAGCCTTCCCTAGAGCTTGCAGTGCTAAAAGTTCATCTCCAAGTGCTCCCTCTTCATTCCAAGCAGCAGCCAGGGTGCTTAAGGTTTGCGAGTAGGAACAGCATGGGCTCGGTGCTGGCCAGGCCCTGGAACCGGAGTGGGAGGGGGTGGGGATGCAGATGATATTGGGTTGAACTGAACACCATTAGATATCGGGCTACACGGCGAGCCAAGAACTTGGGTGGTAGCTATTGTTGTGAATCATGGTCAAGAAATGTTGTTATTACATAGGGCTTTACATTGGGTTGGGGCCTGATGCGAACCGTGGGGATTCAGCTTTGCAGAACACAAAGACCAAAGAAAGGCTCGTGGAGCAAAGGGGCAGAAATGTCTGTCTGAAGAGGATCCAGTGTGGCAGAGAGGATCCTGTATGGAGCACCACTGGCAGGGTTCAGGTGCATGAGTAGCTTCTGTGGTACAGTATACCTGTCATAGAACACCTCAGGTGAGACAGGACCTTGGCAGGCTCCAACCTTGGCCCCCACTCACAGCAAGGCTGTTTTCAACAGGTTGTGTTGTTTAGGTTGTGTTGTCCAGGACTCTGTCCAGTTCAGTTTGAAAATCTCCAAGGACAGGGATTTCACAATCTCTCTGTGAAACCTGTTTCAATGATGAAATATCCTTCCAGACAAGATTTTTTTTTCCCCTCAGCTTCAACGAACATTTCTCTAGTTGCAACCTGTGCCCGTTGTTTCTTGTTCTCTCACTGGCCTCCTCCAAAGGCAGCCTGGCTTTGTCTTCTCTTTAACTTCCTTTAGCTGATTGAATACTGCAAGTAGGTTCCCCCACATCCAGGATTCCCTTTTCCCTCCAGGTTAAACAGGTTCCTTTCTCTCAGCTTTTCCTGATACACTCCTGTTACCCCCACATCTCTTAATGGGCAGTAATTTTCCTCTGTCCTCTCTGTTTAGACAGTAAGGTCTTTGGGATGGGTGTGTTATTATTTGGTACATGCGTGGCAAATTGAGTGGGGAGGCAAGGGACATGGATGATCACTTCATAGCTTTCTCCTTGGAGTAATCCTATTCCCTTGCCTTGCTGGAGGTCAGAAAGGGCCTGTAATTAAAGCTGCGGGTTCACTTGGGGAGGAGGACAGGGAAGGAGTGCAGCACCGAGTGCTTGGTTATGGTCTCGTAGATGCCCTCATCTTCTGGAGCGAGATTTGCTACACCTGAACCCTTCCTGACAAGTGCATCATCAGCTCCACTTACACTGCACCTGTGAATGAGAATCTGCAGTGTCCCCCATCAGCTCCAAACTTTCCCTATCATTGCTCTGTTGGCCTAAATCTTTGCTGCAAACCAACCCCAGTTTTCCCCACGCTCCTCCCTTGGGCTCTGCAGTCTTTAGGACAAGCCCTTATGTATTGAAGGGCTGTTAATGCTCCCTCTTAGTTTTCTCTTCTCCAGACTAAACAAACCCAATTCTTTCAATCTGCCCTCATAGATTATGTTTTCCAAAGCTTTTGTCGAGCTTGCTCCTGCACCTCGGAGGGCTCCCCAGTTTGTTTACCCAGTTTGGAGAGCGCTGTGCCCGGCGTCCTCAGGGCCAACTGCAGCACAGTCATTTTCTCCCATGGCCGCCCTGTGAATCTCTCATTAATGGGTCCCATCAAGGGACTCGCCTGTTTTGAAACAGCATGACAGTGTTGACTAATTTTATGTCTGCAATCCTGGGAGCCTTTCCTGCAGCAGTGCTCTTTATCCAATTAGTCCCCATTTTACATTTGAGTTCCAACACCTCACTGTGGTATTTTGCACTCGCTCTTGTGTGATTTCCATCCTGCTGATTTGAGACCAATTCTCCAATTTATCTAGATTGTTTTGAAATCTGCTGCTGCTGCCTTCCCCTCCATGCAGACCCCATGGCTGCAACTCCTCCCAGCTCAGTGGTGCACATAAATGTTATCCTGATTTCTCCGCAATATCCCTGACGCTGTGGTCCCTATTATCTCCAGTTCTGTGGTCAGGCAAGCTGTTGAACCGCCTGGGGCTTGGGGCTGAACCCTGTTTGCAGCAAACACAGTTGTTAACCTTTTGGGACAGTGTTACAGTGAGCTACACACCTACTTGTAGCAGGATTTCACCCACCGCGGGTTCCTGGTGGTGTATGAGGCAGTTCTGCAGCACACCAGAGGGCACTGGGTATTGCTGGGCCATGGTCGCTCCTGCTGGCCCTCTGCAAGCAGCACTGCTAAGCGCAAAGGATTGGGAAATAAAGCTACCTTGTGGTCCACAGCTGTGAGGAACTGAACTGAGAAAATTATCCAGAGGGAAGTTTTAGGCAGAAGGATGCACGGAAGGATCAGGAAAATTAATCCACAGAAGGATCAGGCAGACTTCCCTTTCTATAGCTTCATAAGTGTCTGAAATACCCTGGCCAGCTGGGGAGAGGGAGGTTATCCCAGGGTTCAGCCTCAGGACCTGGGGGCTTGCACCAGTCCTCCTTTGGCCCCACAAACTCTTGGATGACCCAAGAGCCCCAGGAAGCACCAGCTTAAGTCCTGGGACCAGGGGCTTCCCCACAGGCTGAGCCTGGATCAGGACCCCTTCCCCGCGCTCCCTTCGGTGCCTGGCTGTCTCCAGGCCCTGGCTGCCAGGCTGGGATGTGGGTTAGCAGATTTTTTCCACGCTGTTTCTCCGGGATCCCTGACAGAGCCCATCAGAGCTGCCTTTTATCAGCACTGCACGCATTAGTGAGCCTGTCATGACTCACACACAATGTGCTCTGTGCCGGATTAATCCGGCTGGCTTTCATGCTCAGGATGTGGGCGACGGGCAAGGGATGGGGGGTGGGGGGGGCACGGGGACAGATGCAGGGCTAGTGGGGGCCCAGGACATGGGCAGACCTGAGGACCCCGAAGTACTGAGGAGGAGGACTTTGTTTTGGTATGATCTGAAGGGACAAAGAGAGAACAAGCCCACAGGCACCAAAATGAAAGGAGAGCAACAGGTGGCATGCTGCCTTCCAGCTGCAGGTACTTGTTGCTCTGCCTTTTTAGCAGGAGCCATGCCAGGGCGTTGTGCAGAGGTGTTCAGCCCCATCAGTGAGGTTGTTTGCACTGCCACCTGCTTAACTTCCCTCCCTTAGCTTTAACTTCCAACTTCCCAAGTGTGTCCGAGTTTGGGCCTGAGGGAGCCAAGGGTGGGAGGCAACCCTTGCCACATACAATCACAGAATGTGCTGGGTTGGAAGGGACCCACGAGGATCATGGAGTCCAACTCCTGCCCTGCGCAGGACACCCCAAGAATCACACCGTGTGCCTGAGAGCATTGTCCAAACACTTCCTGAACTCTGTCAGGCTTGGTGCTGTGACCGCTTCTCCAGGGAGCTTGTTCCAGTGTCCAACCACCCTCTGGGTGAAAAACCTTTTGCTGATATCCAACCTAAACCTCCCATGACTCAGCTTTATCTTGTTTCCTTGAGTCCTGTCACTGGTCACAAGAATGAAGAGATCTGTACCTGTCCCTTCTCTTCCCCTCTTGAGGAAGCTGTACCTGCCATGAGGTCTCCCCTCAGCCTCCTCTTCTCCAGGCCGAACAGACCAAGTGACCTCAGCCACTCCTCAGAGGCTTCCCCTCAAGGCACTGCACCATCCTCGTGGCCTTCATTTGGAGGTGTTCAAAGCCAGGTTGGATGTGCCTTGGAGCAGCCTGGTCTAGTGGAAGGTGTCCCTGCCCATGGCAGGGTGGTGGAACTGAAGGAGCTTTAAAATCCCTTCCAACTCAAACCATTCTGTGAAGTGCAGCAAATACAAGACATTGCATGCAGGTACTATTATTTACACAGCATTTTATAGGTGGAATTGGCTAAGAGCACAGTTAACCTTTTGTCCCAAAGCCATGAGCATGCTGTCACTGTCTGGCTTTGATTGTCTCCTGCCACCTCTTGAGTCCCTCCAGCTCCTGGCACGTTCCATGTTATTTCTTCCACCAAATCATCCACTCAGCCAACCATGATTTATCCCCAGCTTGTGGGCTCACATAATACTAAACATGTTTTGCAAGATTTCCTGCATCTCTGCTGCTCCAGAGACTCAGCGTGATACTGGTCCAGCTGGGATCACGCCTAAATGTTGCTGCAGGTCCATGGGTATAGTTTGGCATTCATCTCTGTTACACAGATCTATCCAACCCTAAGAGGGGGAGAGACAGATATTTGCTAATTCATGTGCAAAAACTTTCTTCGAGGCTCCTAATATTTTTGATTTAGATGTGACATTTCTTTGACATATAAACACATCTGTTAAAGCAGGTCACTGAGGGGGATTACATGTCTGTGAGACAGGTAAGTCTGAAGCCTTGGTCCATGAACTGAGGGAGGACAATGTTTATAGCTCATCTTTCATCTTTTCTGGACTGCATTTCCAAAGTAATTAACATTTCTCAAAAATGTATTGTTTGTGAAATGGAGGTCTTCAGAAAGGGCTGCCATGACAGTCCTCCCTGAAATGTGTGGGAAGCTTGAGGAGAGCTCTTCACTTTCATCCCAGTTACCTGCATGCTATGCAAATTTGGGATCTCTTTCTGCTTATTTGTGAGAATTACTTGCCTCTGGCATAAAGAACTGTGAAGCTGAGCTGAGAGAAAGATTTACTTCTCTTAGAGGTAAAGAATACCCAGTAATTTCTGTTCCCTGCCTAGTTAATTTCTGTGAGTCCATCATCGTGGGCAATTAGCATGTCTCCTAAATTATGTCCAGACTATGGCAATTCAAGAGGAGTGCAGAAAAGCCATATTTGTGTCTTCCAGACTCTCTTTGGAGCACATATTCCCATGACAAGAGCTGCAACCTGAATAGTTCCTTTTGGTGACAGTCACGACAGCTCAGCCAGGCACAGAGGAGGGAGCTTGACCCACCTTCCTGGTGCTGATGCACCTCGTAGGGCAGGTTATGGCCACTGCTGCTGCCTTCTCTGCTGGCACCTTCCTAGGGGGAACACCACAAGGGGCTGGGCAATTACACCCTGCAGTGCCAAGCACAGGCTGTTTTGGGAGTCTTGCTACAGTGCATCACATGAGGGTTTGGGGCTGTCAGTCCAGCACTTGGTTAAATGGCCTGGTTGCTTTTTATATGAAGAGGTGTAAATTTGCTCAGAGGGCCCTGATCTGCACTGACAGCTTAGTTAATGGTGTCGAGGTTTGCAGAATGGCAATCAAAGATTACCGTGCCTTTCTGAACAAAGACATATCCTTCATGTCCTAGTCAATATAAAGAAGAAACAGGAAGATGCAGGAAAGTGTACATATTTCTTGCCAGTTAAAGGTATTCAATTGTGTAATACATCACCACACAACTCTTTCTCAGTGGTTGATCATTTCATCTTCAGTCACCAAGTAACAAGGATTTTCATTCGTCTTCGTTAATTGTAGAATGGAGAACCTAAAATGTTTCATTGTTCCAAAAGCTGCTCTTTTGTTCTGCTTTGTCACCTTCTTCCTTTCACTTTCCTCAGGTGCAAGGCCTTGATTTAGCAAGGTGCTTAAACATCTCTTTAAGTTTAAGCATATAATTAAGTTTGTTCCTACCCAGCAGCGCCTCTAAGCGTGTTCTTAACCATGTGCTCCAGTTGCTCCAGTCGCAGTGAAGTAAGGCGAGCAATTAAGCAGGTGCTTTGCTGAAGCAGAGCCTAAATGACTAGTTTAGTCCTTTGTAAGGAGGAGCATAAATCCTCCTCCTGACAGGGGTGGGAGTGGGGAGGGATGCATTTTATTATCATCCTCCTCTTTAAAGCTTGACTTGGTCTTGCAGACTGCCCGGGTCCTTCCTTGTGGTGGTGACCAGCTGGTAAGCGGCTGTCACCTCTCCGAGAGCCGCGACCATGTACAAAAAATTCAGATTTACAGCAACATTGACAAGATCATCATCCCTTTTATGGAAATGCAGGCTGGTGACAGGGATGTTGGGAGCTGGCTTATGTTAACCCGGGCAGGGGGAGGACAGCAGGGCTGCCCCAGTTTACACCTGCTGAGGATGCGGCGGCGAGGGAGGGAAAGGTTTTCCCTGGTTTTGTTTCACACCACCTTCCCACAGGGGCCACGAAGCCCTTCTGCAGTCACTGTGCTGCTTGGAAAATGAGCACTGTCTCTGTTTAATTTTAATGCAGCCCATTAACTAAGCTGCCTCGCTGCACTTTGTCCGTCTGGGTCGTCCCATGCCCGCCAGAGTTTCCCTTTCATATTATTCCCCATCGATTCAGGAGGCCCTTTTGACTCACCCCCTCCCCTCCTCCTCTCCCCAGCCCATCAACATTGTGCTGCTCAGCCCTGGAGCACAAGCTGCGGCCATTCCTTGCGTTCCACTGCCAACAGAGAGGCACCAACCTGTGCAAGGATAAGTTGCACACGTGTTCCCCCTGCCCCAAGAAAATAGCCCTTGCTGCCATAAGAAAGGCAAAAAGCATGATGGAGCGAGGGACCACAGCTAAACACTGCACACTTGTTAACCAGGAAAAAATGGATAAGGAGGAGGAGGAGGAGAAAGAGAAGGAGGATGGATGTAGCAAGAGCAGGGGCTTGGGCAGGAAGGGGCCTGGCAGCGAGGGAGGCAGCCAGACAAGTAGGGTCCCTCTGCTGATGCCATCAACTATAGGGCCCAGGGCCTGTTTGTTGTCATTGCTGGCAGCAGGGAGAGTTGGGGTTTGCTTTTTAAGTTCTTCTTCTTTTTTCCTTCTTTTCCTGTTTTTGTTTGTTTGTTTGTTTGTTTGTGGGGGGTTTTTTGTATAAGTGCCTGTGGTTTTTTGTTGGTTTGGGGGGGTTTTTTGTGACGTCTGGGCTGCAGCTCAGCCAAAGAGGGCTGGGGGCGGGGAAGGAAGAGTGAATATGGGATTTTGCCCAATCCACTGATTCTCAATGGAGGCTCCAGGCAACACTTGAGGCGCTGTGAGGCAGCACTGGCCCGAAGAAAGGAACCTTCATGGGCTGGGGGGGGAAGGCAGGCAATGACAGGCATCCCTCCCGCCAGGTGAGCGGGAGCCCAGTCGCTCTCCCCTTCCCCCAGTCCTTTGGCCCAGTCAAATCTCCCAGTGGAAGATTTTGGCCCCTGAGCTCAGGCCAGGTGGTTGTACAGCGCTATAAAGACTGAAATGGGTAAATAAATAGAGTGTACAGAGCAGACCTTTGGCTGGAGGGATGCTGGTCTGTGCCAGCTGGGGCTGTGTACGTGTGAAGCTACACATGCACATGTGTGTATATATATAAAAAAACCACATTCCTGCATGGAGCATGGGCTGTAAGGCTGGTGGCAGTGGCAGTGACTGTGACTTTCCAGCTTGGCCCTGCATGGTTTCTTCCCTGAGCCTGCCGTCCCTGGCTAGGTGATATCATCTCTTCCAGGAAAACATCTGGTCCTGATTTCAGGCCTGCCGGCGACCGAGCCACCGCTGGCCTTCTAGGCAATGTGCCCTACAGATTAATTACTTTCACAGTTGAAAACGTGCACCTTGATTTTCAGTCTGAATTTGTCTGGCCTCAACTGCTGGCAGCTGGTTCTCATAAATGCCCTTTTCTGCCAGATTAAAGAACCCTTTGATATCAGGACTCTCTCTCTCCCTTGAAGTGCCTGTAGATCAAATCACTCCTTGGAAGAACCAGGGAGATCGTGCCTTTTTAAATTGCACACCGTAGGGTGGGTTGTCCAGACTTCAAACCTTTCCAGATTAAGCCATGTGGCATTAAATATCCTTTGGCATCCACACCTGTTCCTGCATCCCTCACCGGCACCGTTAAGGGCTGCCTGCCAGCCCGGGATGCTTGATGCCTTCAAGATGCAGACACAGCCATGCACGGACCGGCAGAGAAGCAGAGATTTGAGGGAGACCTGACAGATGCATTTGGCCATGGCCGTTTTAACTTTTATATTTTTCAAATCCTGTACTGCCTAGTGTGTAATTCTGAAGTGTGAGCTGCTGTCCTCTCATGCTGCTTAGACACAACAAGCTCTCTCTTGGTTTGCACTTAAGAACACCTTGTTGTCCCAGGCGCCAAAATACGTAAACTAAAGCCTTTGAGAGGAGGGGCAAATTTGGGGTAATTACATCATTAACTGAAATTATAATTGGAGAATTAACCCTGCTATGCAAATGAACCAAACTTATAAAAGTGTGAAGAACCCGTGACCCAGGGTCCATCTTGGGTGGAGGCTTTTGACTGCCCTGGGTGTACCTTTGAAGGCCCTTCAAATAAATACTTGCTTTTATTCTCTTAATCTTGTCTAGCGTCTGTTTTCAGGTAGCCACTTCAAGGCATCAGTTCGGCTGCTCCTTAGGTGTGAAAGGACCAATGAAATGAAATCTGCTGCTGAGGAAGTCATGGCATGCTGAGTGGGTCAGAGCAATTGAGGCTGACCCTCACTAGTGGGAGGGTGGGAGGGAGATTGCAAACTGGCCAGCACATTGTGTACCA
>VZTA01014247.1:212558-276699 GCA_013398855.1 Mohoua ochrocephala | reverse complement strand
TTTTTACCCTCAGCCATATTCCCACACTCTGGTTAGGTTTTCCCTTTAAATAATTAATAGTGTCTAGAAATAGATTATTCACTGTGTTCTGCAAAACCTCTCTACACTCACTGAATTTTGGGACAGAGAGAAGATGCCAATAAAGGGGAATGCAGGGCAGCCCAGAAGATGTCTCAGTATTCCTTCTTTTTACATGACTTGTTAATCATGATCCACATAACATTATTGAATCTGTGGTTGTATGCAGAATATTAAATTGAAATGTACCAATAAAACAGTATTAAAGAGTGTCTATAGTAACAGAGTGGATACATTTGCTCTTATGCAATAAAGAAGGCTCTGGAACAAACTTTTTCTTTGCTATTCAAAATAACCAGCATTTTCTTTCCCAGTGGAATTACATACCGGGCTTCTGATTATGTACAGTCAAATTATACTTAATTATCTTTATCTTGAAAATTAAATAGCATATTTTGTGTTTCTATTGAGGACTTTAAGAAAAATTTAGAACTCAGAAATAATAAAATGTTAATAAAATACTTTATTAGTTGTAAAAAAAGAAAAAGTATAAACTATAAAGAGAAAAAAAAAGAAGAGAAAAGCTGCTCTATGTCTAATTTAAATAGTTTTGAGTGACATGTTAATTATTTATGAAAAGTAAAACTTCAAAAGGAAAATGGCTGTAGTACTCAAAACCACACTTGGTCTCTGAGACTTTCTAATCATAAGAAAGCTTAGTCCAATTACTGTGTTTGCTTACCGGAAGCTACAATGAATTTTACCTAGAATATTACTTCTTTTTTATATTATTTTTATTTTTGTTTTTTTCTCTGCCTACTGAAACAGTGAACAGTGAAGTACTGCAATATTAATACGTTGCAATTTGAAATTTCCCTACCCCGTGGCAATAAAAAAATATAAAGACATTTAACAAACCTCATGTTTCACAAAGTTTCCCTTGAAAAGTGACATATGAAACGAAAATTTCATTTGGAGATTTTGAGTTAAGCACCAGGAAAGAAGTATATTAGCATGAAAAATCTGATCATAGTTCATCAAATATAGAAGATGAAATATAAATTGCTTAAATGTTCTGTCAACGTCCATTAATGCAAAATATACTGGTCTGTCTCCAAAGCTTACCTTTACTTCCAAATCCATTTTTCAATTTGAATACATTTTCTGAATTCCTATTTAAGTGGGTATTGCTCTGGTATTTGGAGACTCATTCCTTTCCGCTTTGACTTAATGAGAACATGACAGCAAACAACTCCTGCGAAAAAAGGTAGACAAACACTTCTCACCTTGGAAGGTCAGCTGAAATAACTCCAGTGCCTACAAACATTTTATGCTGAATTATAACACTGAGGCACTTTCTGAAACACCATAAACTTTTGAACTCTAACTTACAGCATGCTTTCCAAAATCAAGCGTGCATTCTTCCCTTCCTTGGGCTCAGTGTGCCAAAAGTTGTTTGATAGAGAAGTGTTAGTTGACCTGACACAGTCACACATACATCCCTCAGCCTATCCAATACCGTTGGGGAAAATAAATGTCCAATTCTTTGTCTTCAGGGAGAGGAGAACACTGTGGCAAGGGGATACTGGCAAGTAACCTAGAGATTGTACAGAACAGTTTCAGTAATCAAAGAGCATACGAAAATTTAATGTACTGTAAAATATTTTAGACCAGAAAAGAAAAAAAGGACAGAAGAAGCTGAGAGAACCTTAAGGGGTCATTTAATCTATCCTTCTGGTCCCAAGAGAGAATTAGGCATTGCTGCATCACTTCTGTCGGATACTCACCATCTGTTCTGAAGGGCTTTAATGACAGAGAAATCCACAGCCTCCCCAGGCAATCTATTACATTTCTTGCTATCCTTAGTGATAGAAAAATTTCTCTAGTGTCTAACCTGACATCCTGGCTGCAATTTATGTCCATTTTTTCTTGTTCTATACCTCACAGAAAATGGAAAAAAAAAACCAAAAAAAAAACCCTACTCCATTTTGCTTGGCAAAACTTTGCTAAAAAAGTGATTAATTCAGTCTTCCCTTCCTCCTTCTCAAGAGTCTCTCCATATCTATCCCCATCTTTCTGAACTTTGTCACTAAACAATGTTACAGGAGAAACTCTAGTGATGTTGAGTACAGCAGAAGGATAATGTTAGTACATATTGCAGCCTATTCTCCTATTCATGCAACAAAATACTACTGAGGTATACTACTCTTTTAAGCATTATGGTGGTTTTGATTCAAGCTTAGCTCCCAGAAACCTTTCTGCAGAAATCCTACACAGTTCTTAATTTACTTCATAGTCTAAGTACAGTTTATTCCTTTGTATTGTGTAGCTGTCCTAAGTGAAATAAGGGAAGTTTGTTTGTTGTTTTGTTTGTTTTTTTCTTTGTTTGTTTTGAACCATATCTCTGATATATATTTTTTTTTTAAGATTGTGAATTTCTAACCTTCTGTTTCAGCCTGTAAAAACTGTCCTTAAGTTTGATATAATCCAAATTTAGTCCTGAAGTCTCTATTCTATGGGCCAGATTACTTAAGAAATCATCCATTACCAGACTAAGAACGAACCCATAAATCCTTCAATTTTTCTGAACCTCCAGTAAATCTTTCAATATGGTTCCAAAGAGCTTTGCACCTGCACTGTAGTTTTTCTTAAATGGCTCTTGAACTTTTTACCTGAATATCAAAAGTTGTACTCAAGACAAGACTGGGCATCTCTTACACTTCTTCAACATAGAAAACCCGTTACAATGTCAAAAATGAATTAAAATTATTTGTCAAAAATAGTTCCTGACAGATCTGTGTTGACTATTATTTTTCTTTTATCTTCCAAGTGCTTTTCAAATACTTTGGTTTTTTTAGTGTTTTTCATTTTCTGTCACCTGTTTTTTGGTATAATTTATAAAATTATACATTTATATGAAACTTTAATGAAAGGAAGACGCATATATGAAATTACTTACGAGAAAGCAAATAAATACCTACGAAAGTATATGTAAAGTTTAGTATTTGTGCATTCTGTAATAGTATCATTCTGCACGTTAATTACTGCAAGTTTGGGGGGGTGTCTTATGTTTGCTTTATTGAGGCATTGGAATTATGTCTTGAAAAATCTGAGAAAGTCCAATGAAGGTTCAAGGGGTTTTTTTGCAGCCATGCAAAAACCTTGTGAATTAATTTCTAGCAAGTTCAAAGAGAAGCAAATAGCTTTTGAAGTCACATGAATTTTGTTTCTAGCTCCTTTTCTGAATTCCTGAGCAATTTGCCAATCCATTACATCATAGACACGACTCTTTTCTCCTTATCAAAATGGTGTGGTTTTTTTTTTTTTTTTTTTTTTTTTTTTTACATCAGTTTTAGCCTTTTAATCTGATTTGGAGAAGTTGAATTTGAAAATATTTCAATCACTAGCATTTTTTTCTATTCACCATGGAATTTTTATAGGTAAGTTGAGAAACCATAGTGAAGGACAGCGTGTGTTTTTGTATGGACAGGTACATGTGAGAGTGTTCTCTTCATGAAAAAAATTCTGTAATTTTTTCCTATCTACTTATAAGTTTAAATAGTTTAAATTCATACATTCAGTGTAAAGGAAGAGCTACCTGTCCAATTTTTACTTTATCTTGAAATAAAATAAAGGACATAGGAGCCTATATTTAGGTTGTTTCACCAACAGATTTCTTTGACAGAAACCTTTAGCAAGAATTACAACATCCTTTGACTATCATTGCATTCTTACCCTGACTTTTATGTTATTCTGAATATAATATCCTCTAAGTCTTAGATCATGCTGTCTCTGATAGTTCCTAGTAACAGCTTCTTGATGTTACAGGGGGTAGCACCACAGTAAATAGCAAGGAAACAGACAGTTCTCTAAGAAAGTGAGCAGTGTTTCCTTATGAGGCAAGAAATACAAAAATTTTTGAATAGTTTTTTCATTGATCTAGGACAGCAGAGCTTAAACATAATCATGCAAATTAGAGTTTACAAGAAAAGAGCTTGGTACATTTTGAATGTTCCTAATGAAAAGCAAATTATGCATGAATTTTCCCATTGTTCTCTCATTCTTGAGATTCTGATCATATAAAAATGAATCCTTATGAGAAAAGAATGTAAGCTTTTGTGCCATTCATTAACATTTTAAATGAAAATGCAGTGAGTAAAATTTTGCTGGTCCATTTATGGACAAACAATTGTTTACATTTATAAATAAATAAATTTTACAGGTAAAATCATAATAATAAAACCCAAACACAGTGTATTTGAATAAAAAGAGAGCCAGCAAAACTAAGATGTTTACATTATTAAATTTTCTAATGGCAGGCTGATCACTTCAGTGAAAAATGTTTCTTTACTGTTGTTTTAAATTTTTTTAAATTATCCCATAATTTCTCATCTATAGTGCTCAATATCTAAAAAAAAAAAAACCACCAAAAAAACATATAATCCTTACCACAGTGATTACAAATAAGTAACACTGCTAAAGATACATCTTTTGTGAGAACCTATGAAACGATATATTCCATAAGAAAAATGAATCAAAATATGAAAAAAAGGAAAATTATTTTTTATTCATAATTAGCTTGACACTACCAGAATACTGTAGCTTTTTATTCTGTGGAAATTTTTAGTGAAATCCATTGAAAGTAAAGCTCAAACTGAAAAAGGAAGTCAGTGAAGTCAGTAGAATAGTATTTGGCTTTATGATTCTGGCTAAGAGATTAGACCGATTTAGTAGTTGGAGTTTATGCTTAAGTTCAATTTCCAGGTGTCCTATCCAGTTGGTAGGGGAAGCAGGGAGGGCAATAAAAATTTCAGATGTGTATAAGAGACTTTGTTTTCAACATTCTTTTGCGCCTGTGTGTGTCTGAAATACTGTGGGACTGTATTTCATGTGGAATCTGTCCATAAATCAAAAGGAACTGCTAGTATATCACTGTAATGACTAAAATAAGTCACTAGAGGTGGTGTCAAAACTGCTGCTCATTGTAGTAAACAAAAAGCCACAAATAACCCAAAACCTTCTAAAAGACCTTTAATATAATTTCTAAATACCAAATTTTTTATCTGTTTTCTCATTGCACTCTCTCATTTTTGATGTGTGCATATAATGTTAGACACTGATAATCCAGATATCCTCAAAGCCTGCCTGAGCATATTAAAAAACTAGTTATCTAACTTCTTTGCATACACTACTATTACTGAGAATTTGCAGACCTACACATTAAAATATCTTTGCCCCAAGTTAATTTTGCTTGTGGAAACGCTGCCATTTTTCTCTTGCCCCGCCTGAGATACATAATCATGGTGTGTCTTCACTCATGCTGTTTAGAGGGTTATTATCTCAAGTGCTTCTAAGTTCTCTTTGGTCAGTTAGCTACACTTGATACGAGCTGCTTCTTGGCTTGCATTGAATCAGCAGTATCCCAAGTCAGTCAAAATTAGAACAAGATCGACCTGTCAATAGGAAACACAGCACTGTTGTGTAAGATAAATTCAATGTCAGGCTACTTTTGCATGGGGAAGAAATAGAGACATTATCTCCTACATTCATATAAGAGTGGCCCAGGCTCTTGAGTTGAAGCAGCTACCAGTAGCCCTTGAGGTGCATATAGCAAAATTTACTCCTTTCCAACAACTCAAGGACTTGGCTTTGAACATTCCCTCTTCATCAGATGAGCCAACACACTTTGAACTCAAGTCTAAATCTTGCTTCGGGCTTCCAAAGGACTGCTTTTGCATCCCTGCCTGCCTCAGTCTACAATGAAGCTGTTCCAATATTCACATGCTTGGGGGCTCATAAGGAAGAATTATCTTCCCCTTCAAATTCCTGACCTCAAGTGGAAGAAAACAGTAGAAATATTTTTGATTTTGGAGATGCTGATAAGTTATAAATAATTAGTATTTAATAATTTGAAATTCTTTGCCTAACAAGTTTGTTTAAGATGAGAGAGAACCATTTTTATAATTATGTCCCCGTAGTTAAAATTTTGAGTCACCATTTACTAATTTTGCTTTAGGAAGTGAAGGGGAGAGGTGGTTTTGACAATCTGTAACCCTCTGCACAGATATTTTTATTGTGTGCAATACATTTGAAAATAAGCTAAAAAAGTAAAATTGTATTTGGGGATCTTTCTTGGGAGTCGCTAACTAATGGGAAAAAGGTACAGTTCAAGCTTCTGCCATGGAAATATTTTAATAATGTGGTTTATAACCAACATTTTACAGATTTGCCATGTGGACAATTACTTCAGTTCATCTTCCATTTCAGTTGTTATCTGAAATCATATTTTGACATGTTGGAGCTTCAAGAAAAATAGAACTATCACCTCATCTCGTCTTTTGTCTGTGCTTTAAAAGTAACAGATGGACAAATTTAAGAATATTAGTTACCAAAGAATCAATTCTGTAACATAGAATGAAAGACACCATTGATTTTTAATGGAAAGGGATATGAAAACTTGATGCTGTTAAAGTCAGTAAGTTAATTTGATTATTTTATACCCAAAAAGATTTATTAAAAGCCTAGTTTTAATGTATTTTAGGAAATACTTTATGTTAAATCATTACACAGATCCACTTGGAAAACATGAGATCTCTCTTTCTCAAATTTTGGTTGTTAATTTAATGCAATGATACTTCTGGGTGAATATAGAAACTTTATGAAACTCATATAATAGCTACCAAATATATCAAAGAAGACATAATCAAATTTCTTAATCTTCAGTGTTCTTTCTGAAAATTTGGGGTAAAAATGCACATTACGTTTTTGACAACATTTTACTGTACATTTAGAAGATATCCACGAGATAGTGTGAATTGTGCCTTGTTTAGAGAATTTCATAAAGCTGTCTGTTATGGCAATTTATAAATGGATTTCAATTGTGCAGTAATAAATCTAGGAATTACAGCTTCACCAGAAGCTACAAATGAGACGTTTTCTGAAAGAGAATGAGAACACTTAATTTTTCTTTAATTTAAGCACCTTCATTTTCACAAAAGAATAATAGTGATTAAAAAAAAAAAACCACAAAACTAATTGGATTAAAGAATGTAAACTACTGAAGGCATGAAGTGTAACAATAATCAGTGTACAGGGAGTTTTCATTATTTTTCTGTGACATTATAAAAAGCAAGAATGGAGTAAGTTAAGACTTGCTAGGAGATAACAGTGATTGAAAATACTGGCCCATGGCAGGGTTTTCCTAGAAGCCAGTTTTGTTTACACCAATGCAGGTCTGTCTAAATTAAGTCTCATGCCTCATATGAAGTTCAACTCTCTTGTGCTTTTGGTTGTCTTTTTTCCCCTAAGTAAAGACCATCCTATATTTTTCTTCTTTGTCCCATTCCACCCTTTCACCATAACCTTTCAGGTCTTCTTACATCTACAGTGCAGTTATAAATCTGTCAATATTCTTTGCAAGCTAACCATCGGGAGCTCCTGATTAAATGCATCATGAAAAAAATAATTTGAAAAGAGTGAGGTCTTACAGTGTTTAGTATTTCTATATAAGTTTCATAGAAAGCTAGGTAGTGGATCTTTGGTTACACTTTCAATCTAAACCACATTAGCTGAAACGTGTCTTCCATATCCATTTTTAGGGAAATCCATGTTGTCTTCGAGAACCAATGAATAGGGAGCCCTTTCTGATCTTTCCAGAGTGCTAACTTTAAGTGACATGGTTTTGCTGTTCCTATTAATTCAGTTATATGTGCTTTCATAAAAGAAGAAATCCAGACATGTCAGAATCTGGATCAAGAGGGACCATAAACAGGGGTGAGCATAGGCTGTGACTGGACTGGGAACTGGCATTCTGATAAGGTATCTCAGGCAAAATGCTGAACTGAAAAGCAACTCCTCAGCCCATGAGTATGAGACTCCAGTGTGTGAAGACCCCAGGTGAGGCAGGCCAGGTCCATTAAGGCATGTTCGTGCACTCAAGACCTGTACTGCTCTAATGGAGGTTCAGTTTAGTACATAGTGCAGAATATCCCACAAGTATTTTGTCATCTATCCATTTTTAAATCAAATCTATTGGGATCCCTACTTTCCTGCAAAATGGATATTTTTCAAAGTGTTAGGGATGTTTGTTAATTTTTAGTGCCATTGAATATCCTGTTACTGTGTTCCAAGAGAGAGAAGAAAACCTTTCAGAATACTCTGTCTGTGTGACACATTGCATGTACCCTTTCATTTGCTCCAGACACTGGACTGTTTAGTCTGTTCACCTGTCACCTAGTTAGTTTTTACCAGGACTCCAAACTTTAATTGTTACAGTTTCCAGGAAATCAAACTGTCCTGTTTCTTTGTCAGGAAACCAAAGTTATGAGTTATGCCAGAGAGAGAGAGGATGTTTGAAAGCTGGAATTTTAAATGCTCACTACAGGGAGAGTGTTCTCATTTTCCTTAGCTATCACAGTACTGCACGGAGGAGCAAAATACTCTCAAGCACACATAAAAATAATATAGTAAGCAGACAACAGTCTAATTTGACTAGTTAGAAAAATCTAATAAAAAGTGATAAGTACTTCCTCAGAATTTGTCCATGGGCAGCAACAGCCTTGAAGTGATCCAGGTCAAGCCTGTCAGAAGATATTTTGGCCCATTTTCCACATGCTACTAGTAAAGTAGTTAGAAAAACAAACTAGCACATAGAGGGCCTAGGTTCAAATTCTTCCTCTGCCAAAGGTAATTTGAGATCCTGGGTCCCTACTTTTCAGAAGATTCAGCAAAAAAAGGAGTTTGGGGATATTTTCAGTAGGGGCTTCCTACCTCTTGCATTGAAATTATGTTGCTTTACTTGGAGCAATTTAAATTATTTTATCTAGGTAAATAAAGACTCATTTTTGACCTTAAGGCAGACTTACAAGGGGACAGTCAAGCTCTATCTAGTGAACATGTAAATCCCCTAAGAGAAGTACACCAGTGTGAAAAAATTGTTTTAATATTGAACTAGCCTCCTAGATGTAGGCAAAGGCAAAGCTAAACAGGCCTAGAAGTATGATGTCAATTGTTACAGATGTGCAAAAGAAGAAATAAGAACTTGAGTATATGTCTCCCAGGTAGCAAGATGAACGACCAATGAGCAAGATGTTTATACTTCAAAAGATGAATGAGAACATCTAGTTACTCTGGTATCAAAATGCCCCAAAACATCTTTCAAAGGACGCACAGAAGAAATTTGTATGAACTGAACATATACCACAACTACTAACAGGAGCTGAGTTCTGTGCTTAGACCATGGTTATATGGAATTATTAATATTTTCTGGGCAGAAAGTTATGTGCAGTATGGAATGGCACAACAAAGTGCATGAGGTAATAGTGTAGAGGATAAAGAGCAGAATTATAGTTTGAATTCCTGGATTGAAGTTTCTAGACTGTTGAGTTCACCGCGTAATTGTTTGATGAGTGTTAAACAAGTCATGTTTCCTAATGCTTTACCACACAAAAAGAAACACCAAAGCTTGAAGATCAAACTCAGCATCAAGCCAACCTTCATGCTGGCAAAAACATAAGTGGCTTTAGTTCTTCAAAAATTCAGGAACAGGAACAAACAGTGCAAGCTTCTGAATCCTGTTTGCCAATAGTGAACCAGGAGCCTCTGGAGATACAACAGCACATGAATCATCAAAACCAGACACTAGCAGGAACAGAGATTAAGAGCAACCAAAATACATTTAAAAAGACTGTATTTTAAGGCTGCAGTGGCCTAAATTCCAACTTCACACTCTTGGAAATGAGCATGCTTTTGATGTGTGTCTTTCCCATATGTTTATTTAGAGAACATCGCATTCTCCTATTCTCTTTTCAAACTTGTTTTACAGCTTCTGTGTCACCGTGTGCTTTCTTTTCAACCTTGACATTTCTGAGTATTCTTTAAAAGCAAAAAGAAGTACCAGAGAGACAATTTCTTTATGGTTTTGACAATGCAATTTACGGAGATAAGATCAGCTTTCTACCTGTCTTTTCAAAGAATCAGGTAAATAGTTTTCTCTTTTTTTCCATAATTATGTTCAGAGTTCATGATGAGGAAGCTATCTCTGACATCCTCACCATTTTTTTAGATATTTTGGCATGAATGATGTAAGACTGCTTGCATTCTTGGTTCACATTTTACTACACTGCCTATGACTGTGTCGGAAATACGTTGTCTTACTATCTCTTAATTATAGGAAATTCTGCAAGAGTATTTTATCTTAATCATAAATTATTGTCTCACCAATCATCAGCAATAAATTCACACCAGCAATTAATTGATATAATTAGTTAGATGACTGACAATAATTTCTACTCTTTTACATGTTTCCGTCAAGTAAATAAAGGGGCTCTCTCTCTGTCTCCCACAATCTTTTTAATTTCTCTACCTCACATTCATTGTTAAATAAAATCCATATTATTGACTGCAGCGTATGAACTCATTTGTACCTTAATTTGGACAGAGGCATCCCTAAATAATAGGGTCTTAACAACCTCATAAACAATTTCTTGGTTTACATTAAACAGGAAAGCTCCTACTCTTTGACTACTTTGTATCTCTTCACCGCATTAACCAAAGAAATTTGAAAATTCTTGTCCATCACAAAGCTGAATCTGTCTTCAAGCTGCTTTAGAACTGGGTGTTACCAATATGCATATCCCTTACACAGAATATGTCATTAGGGCACAATCTCTGGTGGGGAAAACAGCCCACTTAGATTCCAGCCAAGGCATTCCAGGCTGTTGCTTGGTTAGAGTGACCCTTTCTCCTATTTTAGCATTCATTTGAAATTTTATTTTCCTTAGTAATGTAGATGAAGATTCACTTGTTTAGCTAAATATCTTTGTTCAACAAGTGGCAGCAATAAATTTGTTTCTCTTTGAAAAATCCAGCATCCCTATTTCCTCTCCTCTGTACACACATTCAGATATGGGTTTCTATTTTCCTTGGTAAAGAAAAAGAGAAAATTAACTAAACTCTCTTGGTCTCAAAGAACTTTCATCTATAGACTGCAAAAAATTAGATAGGTTGAACTGAGGATTGATGCCAGAGAATCAGTTACATTATGTCTCATTTTCTGTAAGAACCAACTTAGGCTAACTGATATACAGAATTTTTGGGGTCTAAATATTGGAACTAAAGCAGACTTTTGGAATATGCTCATTTTTCAAGAGTTACAGGAGACATAGAATCATAGAATATTCTGAGTTGGAATGGATCCACAAGTATCGTCAAAGTCCAACTCCTGGTTCTGCACAGGTCAGCTCCAAGAATCCCACCCTGCGCCTAAGAGCATTGCCCAAATGCTTCTCTAAATGCTACTTGAACACCAATTCTATGATTCCTCCTTATTCCTGCAAAACATCTGTAATTTTCTGAACTATCTTCAGCTATGGTCGATCTGTGGGAGTGAGATATCCCTACAGTCCTTGTGTTTGCTTAATCCAGAATTTACTATCTGTCTCTAATGAGTTTTGCCCGGGTATAAGTTGCAAAATCTTACATCCTGGAATAAAACAGGTACAGCCCAATCAACGGCAATCAGCCAGAAGGACACAGAAAGACAATCTCCACTCTGCAGCAGCATCAGGCACAGTGTTTGTGCTCATGTCACAGACTAAGAAACAGAGGGTAACTCAGTGCAAAATGCACAAGTTCCTTTTCTCCAGAGAAATTTTTACCTTCTAATTGTTTATAAACAGATAATAAACATTTAAACACAATAAGGTAAAACTATCCAGTTCCCAGTATCCTCTCTTACAGACTTCAACTTAAAAATCCCAAACAAAAGACACTTTTCTCCATCTGGCATCTCCTGGTCCACCCCTGGGTGACCTGATTGAGACTGTTAATGGTTTTTTTGCTAGAGTCAGGACAAAAAAAAGCTCTACTGTTAATTTTCCCCAATGTTTTATAACATTGGATGTTTAAACTGGTTTTGAGTTGCTGCCCAAGAGAAATGATTCTTCCCACTAAAAACTAATGAACAACAAAAGAGAAGCAAAGTCTAGTTGAGCAAATGTCTCATCAGTATGTTCCAGACAATGTTGCACTTCAGCAGGTGGTGTCCAGGGCCAGGCTGAGGTGGATCCAGAAGGGCCACCTGAGGTCCAGGGCAGCTGCAGGCCCCAAGTGTGGGAACAAAAGTCTCAGAGCTTTTGCAATGAATTCCACAACCCATCTCATTGCCTCCCTATAAATTTCACCTGGAAAAGGTAGAATTTCCTTTTCTAAAGAGTGTTCCTCCATCCTGTTTTGTTAAGATTTTACAAAGCGACTGAAATTGGTTTTTTGGATGAAGAGTATTTGATCCAGGTGGTATGATGGGTATTATTAGTGGGACATGCAGGTTTTGTTTTTTGGTGTTCGGGTTGTGGCTTTTTCCCCCAGGGCACTGTCTGCAGAATGAAGTATTTCCATTAATTATGGAAGGCAGAGAAGTAAATTTTTGCTGTCACCCTGGAGAGTCTAAATTTTTGTGCTGAAATGGTCTAAGAGAGCACCTCTGACAACTTCACTGCCTTTTCCTCAGGATGGCACTCAAAGTCAAGTCTGAATAGGTAAGAGCTCCTGCCATGGGTACTTGCCTTCCTCATGTGTTTAACAATAGAGTATAATAAGCTGTGGCTGAGAGAACAATAGACACAACCCCTGGGTGTAATGAATCAGGTCCAACAGGGCAAGAAAAGAAAGAACAGACTATGGTGAGCCTAGATGCTGGCCACAGATCTCTTGCCAAAAACTGGTAAGAGAATGATGCCTTAGCATTTTGGAAACATATACTGAGATATCATCATGGACTGATTTGATTGGCAGCTTGTGTTGACATCTGCCCGGGAAAGCCCTCAGTAATAAAAATTGGTGGAATATCATTACTTGGCCATCCAGCACCACCTAGAAGCAAATTGCCTGAGGCGAAGCAGCTTCACGTTGGTGCCAAGCCACTGCCCAGAGCCTGACACTGAGACTGGCTGCAGTTAAGTGTTGCAGTTTTCCTGGGTTCTGCAATGCCAAGTCATTGGAGAGGTGTATAAAGCAGTACTCAGTTACTGCAGGTGCATTTGTGCAGGGGGAGTGCAAGGATTTTTCCTGATGCAGGTGGTCACTTGTACTGCTTAATAAGTTCAGCTTAACAGTGTCATGTTTACCTAGTGTTCATGTTTCTCTGTAGTTAGTTTTACTATGTTTGCTTGGGAAAAAGAAAAGTACTTTTTAAAACCCTTACATGTTCCCTTTAAAAAGAACCTCCTATGATAGAGATAATGTCTTCTAAGGACTAAGTTGAGGACAAAATTACTACTGTTCTTCATGGTTTGCTAGTTTGCTGTTTCAAGGCTTCTTTTTTAAGTTAGGCTACCTTTTCAATATGCTGATATTTTATCTCATCCTCCTTTTCACTCTCTTCAGCAAGTCACAAATATTTATGCTTTGTGACTCCTGAGGAAGATACAGACAAAATCCCTAGCATCTAAAAATGGATTTCAATGGAAGCTACAAGCTCATGATTCTTCCTGTTTAGTCTGTTGGGAATTGTACTATTAACACTTGAAAATATTTATCAACAGATGGCTAAATCATCTCTGTGTAATCTATTTTTAACTAAGTATATGATAAGAGAGTAATTCAGGTATCAACAAAAGTTGGGGGAAGAAAAATTTCCTTTCTAGACATTCTGCTGGTAATTTTTCCAACATTAAGAAATATTTCCATTTAAATTCTCTCTTCTTTAGAACCCATCCTCAACTGTAATGAAACAAACAGTAAAATTCTTTCTTTCTCAGAAAAAATTCTTTTCTTTCTCAGAAAATCAGAGCTACATCATAAATTCTGGCTGAGTTGGAAGGAATAGAACTCCTTTTTACTCTAGACATGCTGTAAGTCAGCACACTGCAAAAAATATTTTTACATCATAAAATTTGTTCCTGAAAGGCCTTGTCTCAAAAATTTGTGGAGAACAGTTTTTCAAGTGGTAGACAGTATCATTTTTTCTGAGATCTCTAGGTGTGTCTCCCTGGATTTGAGAATTCCTTTACCTCAAAGGAATTTATGTGGGGAAAAGGAAAAAAAGTATTTGAGATTAAATTAGGTAAATTACTAAGGGTAAGGAGAGTTCATTGTTTGTCTAGAAATGGAAAGCAATTGCTTTATATAATCTCGATAATTTCCCAGACAGTAAGAAAAATGTGCCAGTATGTTAGCAACGGGATAATGAAAGGTAGTAGGTACAATTTTACAGCCCTTCCTTGGAAGAACAGCCCAGTTTTGCAATAGTTTTTTAACTCACAGCTCTAGTTATCTCACATCTTTATAATTTTCTCCACATACTTTACAGAAAGAAAGCCTGCTCAATCATTTCGGAAACCATCTTAGTCGGGCACATGGTCTGTGATTCTTGGCATTGTCCTGTGCACTTCCAGGAGCTGGAGTCCTTGTAGGTCCCTTCCAGCATAGGATATTCTATGATTCTATGTTTGTCAATGTCACTAGTGAGTTTATAAACCTGTTCAGTAATCTTTTTTTTCTGTTTCAAATTTTTGGCTTAAAGCCTTTTTAGTTATTCTTCCCAGCCATTCCACATGTCTGAGGACATTTACCACCCCTCTGCCTGTTTGCTATTTTACCTATAGCTGGCTCCTTAATGGGGAAGAGAAAAAATTAATAGACCAAATGGCTTTATGGGAGATATTACATATTCAGCATGGACCATGAAGTCACAAAAGCACCGAGTAAAAACGAAGACACAAGTTACAGTTATTGAAATCAAGGCAATTTTTTCCAAAGAAATAAAATTATTTAGTGCTATTTCATATTTGCAATATGAGCTCATATTCCTAAGTTTAACATCAGACTCCAGAGTGCACAGGTACCAAAACTACCTTTAGAGCAGCATATCAAACCACTTCCTCAGAGATATCTTTTACACAATATGAACCTCAACATGTTTTTTTTCCTGTCACTTCTTAACTCTTACGTGGCTAATGCATGTTAGAATATTGAATTGCGTTGCTCTAAACCAAGATTTGCAGTGGTACAAAAATACTATTAGCCCTTATTAGTAGTAGTATTATTGTGTCTATTATTTTGATTTACATTTTGTTGTAGCTTGCTAAAAGAAAAATAAAACTAGCAATGACACTAATACTTTATCTTTTTTCCCTTTTTTCTGACAGATAGGGTATTGTAGCTTCATGGGTAAAACCAGAAGCTTTATACCTAGTATAATTTGCTTATCTTACCCAACTTTCTCAGATTCTTTTTCCAGATTTTTTTTTGCATATCTGAATGTCTAAAACACAGTGGAGACCATCATCCTAAACAACACACACCCCAATAACTGTTAGCTGGACTGCGGAAAGCACCTAAGTACAAGGTTATTGGAAAGATGGATCTGTACTAATGAGATAGTTCAGGATCTACTGTTCTAGAAAGGATGGGTTTAGGAAACACACACGGATTTTCATATTTTGGACCAACCCTGGAACCCATTACTTTCACCACACACTAATTTCTCATTCAATTAAAACATTACTGAAAAAAGCTACAACTTCAAGGCCAGTGTGGATAAGTCACTCACATTCCTTCCTGCAGTGTGTTGTTGTTTCTAGGTACTCTGTCACCACTGAGCCAGGCTTACCATAACAGTGAATACCTTAAAAGTTGGTACAAGTACCATACTGGTACCTTGGAGTGCCAGTAACTTATCACACGGTACTTTCTGCTGAAAACCAAATTACCATTTCTCTCCAAGGGTATTAGGTTAGGCTGCCACATGCTGGATTAAGAGATCTTGTTAAACGTGGCCAGTAATGGAATTTGAAAGTCTTTCAGAAGATGTACAGATGTACACTGTTTAGTGAGCTAATAAAACACAAATAGCAAGAGATAGCCTGAAGCTTCTATACCAGTGAGAGCAATAGATTTAAAAATTGCTCATGTGTTAATGGTGTTTGTTGACTATAAGATAGAGATATCAAACCCTTTGATTCATGGATTCAGTGGTTGCCAGCAAAGGGCAAAAACTCCCCCTTGTCTCCATTAGTCAAATAAACAGTGTTTGTTTCTTTCACTTTCTCAGAAACCTTATATATTGATCCCAGCAAGAAGCAGGCCATCAGAAAAGATGTGATGAATGGCATTAGGCCATTTAGCAAGTCCTATAACTCATGGTAGCAGTTAAGTTCTGCTTCTTGGGTTTCAGAATCAGACCAAGACTTAGAAGATGTTTCCCTGACATCAGGGAGGCATGGATCATGTGGGCTCAGCTCATGATTTACTTCTTGCCATTTCAGGAATTCAAAGGGCTGGCAGCTTCTTTGCCTTCCACATCTTAAGTTTGTGTTTTGGNTTTTTTTTTTTTATATTATTCCCTCTGCATCACCTGAAAACTCCTAATTTTAATATGTGTTTGCTGCCACTAGCAAACTTGATTTATTTTTCTATTAGGTCTCCTGAGTATCTCAGATTATTTTACAGGTAGGATTCAAATGTCAATTTTCCCTTGAAAAATGCTTTATTAAAGGGAAATGACAAAAGCTTTTCCAACAAGAGGAGAAATGCCAAATGGTAATAAAGATGAGGTTTTTAACTACACCAAAGCTGAATGGGAAACGAAGAACATAAAAAACAACTTTGCACTATCGTACAGAGGGAATTTGTTGTGAACATGAAAGACAAAGCGGGTCCTGAACTGGGAAGCAACGCTGTATGGATGAATTCCAAAGGAATGGAGTTTTTACTGGTGGATTTAATAGAAAACTCAGGAGAATTAGATGGATGTAGACAGGTAACAGTTGTCTTTAGGCCTCCTATCTTGCAGCAAAACAAAAAGACATAATGGCTGCAGTTAAAACATTTGAGTGTTGAATTTCAAGCAGAGTCTGAGAGTGCTTTGTGGCAAAGGCATTCAGCCCTGCGCCTCAGAATTACAGAAATCAGAGACTGAGACATGCAACATTTAACAAATGAGTTACGTAAAATTGCTGTCCACTGTACAGTGAGGATTTATTGGACTTCTGTGTATGATATCAGTCATCTAAAGAAGAAACAAGTTTAGAATGGCACTTCATTTCTAAAAAGTCCCAAAGAACTTGGAAAGCTCCATAGAGATAGGAGTGGGATGGAGTCATGAGACCATATTATCTGTCCCACCGTGTACAAAGAAGAAAGGAGAACATCTATCAAAGACCTGGATGTGTTATTGCCATGCTTTGTTGGGACGTTGAAATAGTCTGTTTCCCAAGAGTGTTAGGACTCAGTAGGATCTGTTACATATTCTCCTCCAGGGATTCCTTAAGCACAAATTGATAGTTTAGAGATTAGCAGACTTAACTTGATATCAGTAGCTTGATTTTTTTTGTTTCAGCAATCTTACTCAGATACTTTCTAGGTACTTTTCATGAAGGGGGGTTGATTAGCCTATGCTTCCTGACCATGTGGTTCATGCCTTTCAGAATGATATGTGCTGTTCTTTTGACAAATATAAGAATCTACAATATACAATCTAAAGTTAGAAACCCCAAAGCCTTTCCTATTTCGTGTACTGTAGAAAACAAAAGCATTAATGAAAAATGAAAGTGCTGTTGCACTAAATCAAAAAGAGGCAGAGTAATGACCTCTCAAATTTAGAAATAAAATTAATACATGAAGAAAAAGATCTTTGCCCTCCAAATTGGTATTACACATTATGAGGCTTAAAAAAATGTAAACTTAAAGATAAATGAAGATCAGAAGTCGTGGCCTAAAGATTTTTCTAACCTTCATAAGCAGATCTGCCCTGAGCTCAATTACATGTTTGTCAAGACAGACTTGAAGCCAGTCTTTCCACTCCTACAATGCCATTATGACAACACCATGCCTCTGTTCATGGAAATACTCTAAATTTTTGCAGTTTTAGACCATACTGAGACTGTTGTCCAATGAACTTTATTCCTTTCTCCTTCACAAGCCTGATCTCTCTAAAAATACATTAAATTCTACAAAGAGGTTTTTTAAATCATTCTAAAACATTTCAACTTCTGTCATTTAAATAAAGAATGGAAACTACATGGATTTGAGCCAAACTTTAACTCTTTTTAATCATCATTTAGAATAAACATATTTTTAGCACCATTGTGTTAATGTGATAATTTTCATACGCTCCAAATTATAGTCTCATAAAAGCAACCACGAACAAAAAAGCTTGTTTTGTTTTCAAAACACAGAATTGCCTTTCAAGGTATCAGGCAGGCTCAACAATTCCTTGGGGAATTATTCTCTGAAGGGAAGGTGGTGGAAGTAGTAATGTAAAGAACGTAAAAAAGTAGGGAAAAGCAAAAGAATGCAAATAGAATGTGTAAGAGAGATGTAAGCTGTTCCATAGTCACATGGAGAAAAACTCCAAACCTGTGTATTTTAAACCTAGCAGAAGCAAAAGTTCTTAAAAAATGGTGTAAGACTCTAAAATGGGAAATGAGGCTGACAAAGAACTGTTCATGAGAAAAGATTCAAGCAGAACCTTGGCAACGTATGAGGTTAAGACATTTCAAAAAATGTGCTGTAAAAGCACAAGATAGATGCTGAAAGTGGAAAAATCCTTACTGTGACTGTAGACTAATGGAATTTGGACTTATTTTGCTGAGAAAATAAATGTTGTATGCCAATATTCATTACTGAGTGCCACTTAATTAACTATGAACATAATCATTAAGTAGCTTCTAGACTGGATGTCCATTATATAATACATGTGCACACAGAAAGATATATTTTGATTTAGGATTAACAGCTTTCCATTTAACTCTTCTCCACTTCCCTCAAAATTTGTGCTAGAATAATGCACTACTCTATGAAAAAAAGGTTAGCAAGAACCAGGACTCAAAGTTTATGTGTGTAACATCCAAGTGCATATATAGTACATTTTAAACACAGTTAATTATTCTAATAGCTAAAAGCCAGCTTTGAACTTCATTTTTTTTTTTTTTTGTTTCAAAATAAGATCTAATGCTATTAAACATCTCATTTCAAATAGATCTCTTTTTTTTGATTTTCTTTCCTGACAATTCTAACCTAATCTCAAATGGAAAAAAAAAATCTGTCAATTTTACAGGAAGAAGAATCAGAGCTTGTTTGCCTTAATCAGTGGCAATTCAAATCAGCATACTATAAGAAAATACTAATTTTCATGCACATACTGTTTATTACATCTTAGATGCAATTTAAGAAGAATGACAAGGAAATAATTTCATACTCCCTATATGACATCATCACACATAAAACAAGACTATCTTAGAGTCAAAGAACAAAATGATAGTTAACAAATGGTTATACTAAAATGATAAAAAGTGAAAGGTGAGCATGACTATCATGATAACACTTTTCATTTCTGATCACACCTCCTCTCTCAAATGAAGTTCAAAAATCATTTTTTTACTTGTGAAAAAATGGCAGACTCTCTTAAGTACTTAATTTGGTGTATTTTTACACATTAGAATATTCCAAGGCAAACAATTATTTTAAATTAAAAGGAAAAGAGATAACAGGCCTAGATTTCTGTCTTTCATCCCATCCCTACTCCCAGCCCTGACTGTGTGATGAAATTGGTGTTTGTTTCCAAGACACATCAAATATTCATTGAAAATAAAGTTGTCTGACAATGGTTTATGCCTGGGGTCCTACTCTACAATTGGAAGGTACAAAGAATTGTGAGCATCTGTTCTCCAGCTGTACAATTAGGAAAGTGAACATATGTAGTTTGTCATTAAATAGAATTCACAGGTCTTCTTCCTCTTAGTGGCACTAGTTCCTTTTGAAGAAGCAAGTACTTACATATTGTATCAACAGGTCATAGACTATAAAAGTGAGAAACCCTTCAGAACAGAAAAAAATTGATGAAAAGAAAGCAAAAGAACACTTCAGATCTTCTTTCGCTTAATTTTTTTCTCCCACTGGAAAATATGTCAACTGAACAGGGATGTTGCTTTGAAAAATGTCTAATCTATATCTATTCCTCTTGTTTTCCTTTTCTACTACTTTTGGAAAAACAAATTATCATCTCTTTTTGATCATGCCATTTGACTCTTTAAGCACTTATAAATACCATTTAATGGCAAGTCAAAGATTACCCCTCTGTATGTGGAATTGATTTTCCTTATTCATCTTGTGGTTTTGTTTGCTTTGAACTTTTTTTCCCCCTTTCACTTATAAGAGGAAATCTAGGGAATAGTTATTTTCCCTTGTTATTACTAAGAAAAGGTTAAGGAAGTATTCTTCAATATATTTGTGCAGATGAGTCTGGGTTGAAGTTTATCTCCAATGTAACCGATCAGAATTAAATGAGATTTTTTTTTTTTTTTTTTGCTCAAAAGACCTGACATTTTACCTATGTGCATAGTGGGTTTAATGCACATTCTTCTTTTTTATAACCACTGAGTTCCACTCAGATCCTCTGGGTTTTCCCAGTGATATAAACTGTCCTTTTGTTTCTTTTTCAGTCTCAGTTACAGTGAAGTAAAGCTTTACTAACGCTCAGTCACACTCCTACAGAAACAGTACAGGAGGAAGTACAGTACTCTCTCAACATAGCAGAAACTCCCACAGAAGAAAGGTAGTCTCTCAACTCTTACATGAGCCCCTCTAATACCATTGCTCCACTAAAAAACTTGGGGTTCTAACTGATAACCTGACATCCACATATTTCTGTGTCCTAGGTGGAGCTTCCAGCCCTTGACAAGTAACCGAGAACTCTTTAATGCGTCAGAGAATGGTACAGTGCTATAATGAAATAATAATAATATTAATAATAACAATAATAAATTTATAATAGTAGTAGTAGTAGTAGTAGTAGTAATATCAATATAAAGTTCTATTATATATAATTGGCTTTATGGTAAGTAGCTGTCTCTTAATGGAAAGAATGATAATTTCTTTTGCTCAACTTCCAATTAACTTGTAGTTGATCTGGTGTACTGCTACCAAAGAGAGCTACTTGTTTTTACATCTTTTGTAGCTTTGCTCAATCTTTGCATTTGGGGTGAAAAGGGAGGTGTCTCTCATTATTGTTTTGACAAGCCTGACACTCTGGGCAACCTTCTCATGACTAATTTGCCACAGAAATGGCAAATTAAACCGATCTGCAATCGTCACCCTAAAGAAAATCTTGACCTGAAGCTGGCCACTCACATTAATGTCCTGCTACTAAAAACCAGAAAAAAGGGAATGAAGTTGCCATAGTAATAAACAAACCTGAGCTTTTGCATAGAAAGATAGTGAATGTGAGCTGGATATTTGATTTTAGGCATAACAGATAAGTGTAGTACAAGAGGGGTGGACCTAGAAGAGAAATTCTGAACACTCATTTAAATCAGTGAGGAATGGATTATGAGAATAATTGTGGACAACATTTGCTTTATTTCTTTCTGTATTCATTGGCTGTAGTAAATATTTGAGAGTATTCCTCTAGAAGTGAGTAATTGCTTTTTTTTCCTAGGTTTGGCTGAGAAAGCTTAAGAGAAGAAATTTCAGAGACATGTCAGAAGGGGTCAAATAGAAAAAAGGGGTCAGAAAGTCAAAGAAAAAAACAACTGGGAACCAGTGCAGACTAGTTACCTCTGCACTTTGGGTAGCTTTTGTGGAGTTTGCTGCAACGCAGTAAGCCACTGAGACCTCTGAGGGTCTGAATGCAAGGGCACACTTGAAGAAATGTCTATAAAGTTTATCTTACTGTGTTCATCTGGCATCGTTTCTTTGAGATTTCTCTGTTTAGAATCTTAAAATATCTTAGTTTGGATTCCAAGTCATGCTGTTGTACTTGGAAAATTATCTGGCTTGTTTTGAGATGCTTAGTGTGAGGAAAGTACAGCCAGATAAACCTCGACTCGGGACTAATAGTAATAGCATTAGGCAATGAAAAAACACCAGCAGAGGCAATAATCTGCTGCCTAGATGGCGATAAACACTTAAAACATATTAGTAAATGTTTTCCTATATATAAACTATAGATGGTCTATTTTCCAGTTTCTATAACTATTCTTTTTGGTTTGTAGGATCACTCTAGGAAACCAAAATCCTTAAGGAATTTATGCATAAGTAAGCTACAGATAAAATATTTAGAAGCTGCTGGTGGCAATCAAATAATTTAACTGCAAAAGACACAGAGTACGAAAATTTGTCTTTATGTCTGGTTCAAGCTGTGTTCACTGCAAATAAACCAAATGTCACTATAGCCCATCAAGAAGATGTAAAACAATTTTTTTTAAATTGGTGTAACTAACCAATTGAATATAATGAGATTTCTAGTAACTGTTTAGTAACTCTTTCAAGAATGTATGGCTGACCTTTGAGGGTCAGGGCAAGAGTGCTTATTTAAAACCCAAATGTTTAAAAATTAGAAGATGGAAGAAATAATACTATAATATATTAATGTTGGAACAATATGCTTGTATGGAATTAAATAAATAAGCAAGAAGCAATATATAATATAAAAATCTAAATATGTGAAAGGGCATTGAAATGGCACAGGAAATGCTGACAATATACATTTTTCATAAAGTAAGTTAGAAGAATTAGAATTTATTGTCTATTTGATGAGTGCTATTTAGAGAAAGTGCTCTCTTCTGTCGCTGAGGTTCATCAGCAGATGGTTCCAGCCTCAGCTTCAGCTATCAAAATGAGGTGACATATACAGGAGTTGGCATCATTTGACTTATGTTTCTTCACTGAGTATGTTTTATAACACTTCACTGTGCTGTTTGGTCAGTCTAACATTTAAGTTGCTGTAGCTCATATTCTGCAAGCTACTATTCTTTTTTATTAAGTCCATGTAACATTTATTTTAGTACTAGCTACTTGAAATGAAGTAAACATAGTATCAGGTTTATAGACCAAATTAAAAGCCACCTTTCACTAATTTCACATAATAAATGTTTGGTAAAAAATGGAAAATCTTTTGGAGATATTTAAAAAAACCCAAGTAACTTCTATATTTGACTTAATTTTTCATGGCTTATTTCAATATAAAATCAGTTTTAATGTCTTCTAAGTCAGAAAAATTGAGCCTCTTTTCCTTAGATATTATGCTGAGAGTTCATTGTGTTCAATTCCAATTTTTTAACTTTTTTCCCATTTCTTGAACTGCCGTTTGGATTTAATCAATATGCATGTAGGGAAATTTAAATGAAGTTATTTTCACTATTTTTACCATATGGTGCAATGCCAGAAAAAGCCCTTTTTTTGTGTAGGAATTGTGCTCATGGGAAAAAGGAGGAAATTGTTTTATATGAAGGCTCATTAGTGACCAAAAATCAATTAGATTTGATTCTTGCATGCTTAATTTTACTGCTTTCACTGAACCAGACTGTATTTGCTTTTAGGTAAGAGGGACTATTTGAGAACTTTAGTGTGAAGCAGAATTGTAGTATGTAAGCGAAGAAAACCAAATTCACTCATACAGGAATATTGATTTTACAGACAAGATGAATGCATATAGTAAATGCTTAAATATCTGCATTATATTTCTTTAATATCTCATAGTTAATTTACTTGTGCTCTACAAAGTGATTTCTCTCCAGTGGAAAAAAAAAAGGAGAAAAAATATGGCGAGGGGCATTTAAAAAAACTTCTTGCTTTAAGATATTTAAAATAAACATGATGGATCTCAAAGGGAACATTTAGCTTAAGTGCTCAAAGAGAATTATTCCATTTGGTCACATTAATGCAAAAGAAACCTAAGTGGTTTACATAGGACCCTTCTTGCACAGTTCTCTATCAGGTTCAAAGAAGTGTAGTGATTTCTAATAATTGATGAGATATGCAGCAGCTCCCTGGTGCAAACAAACAGGCACAATGCTGAGAAGCTAACATCATTTCTCACTTTGTCTCGGATAATTATTTCTGCCACAGACAAGTGACAGAATTTTCAACCTTGTTTAGGATCTGGGAAAAACTTGTTAGTTCTAAGTCAGCACAGAGTCAGCAAGGCTATCTCCTTATTACATTTATAAGGTTTGAATTTTAGGAGTCCGAAGTCTCTCTTGGTCCCTAAGTGTTTTAAATTTGCATATAAATAAGTATTTTTTTTAAAAAAAAGTACTACAAATCAAGCTGTAAGCTACAAAAGTAAAAACACTTCAAAAAATTTAATTATGTATTTTAGACTAGTATATTTACATTTGGAAATACACAGTTGAAAATAAAGCAGTAAATGTGTAGTAAATAGTAAGCTATCACCAGTCATTTGAAGTAGATAGCCATTTTTAAAAATTTTAGCATCTGTTTCCAGAGGCGGTTTTCTCAAAAGGAAAATAGATGAAAGACAGGTATTGGCACCCCAGAACTTTACACTCAAAAGTTCAAAAATGGATTTTTCTTCATGTGAATTCAAAGTCTATCAACTTACATGGACAGCTTCTTGATAGTTATTATTTACTTAATTGTCTAAATTGGAACTTTTTACTTGTCACTGTTTAGAAAACAATAAAGCACTAATGAAGTACCTTCCATTTCTCAAAGGTACTGATCAATAACTGACCATTCTTCAGGTTCATAATTCTGAGGAGGAATTTGTGATTCCAAAATAACTGCAGTGTGGATAAGGTTTAGCTTGCCTCAAGACATCTGAAGATATCTTTCATATTGGTTTTAACTAAAGAGTTCCTCAATCAATTCAAATAAGACTTTTTCTCCAAGTGCCACACTTTCCTTTTCCTGTTTTTAGTGTCAATGTTGTTACTGCAATGACGTCCAACACACAAGTTCCCTATCAATGTCTTCTTGAATTATCTGCCTTTTATCTGGCCAAAATCAATTTTCTGGGCAGGGGTTACAACTTGTTCAGTGTCTTGCCATCACTTGTCCATAGTGGGCAACATCCAGCAGTACAGTAGTTACTACTCAAATAACAGTGCAACGCACTCAAAGAAACGAAGTGCAGTCAGAAACTGTTTTTGAGACAGTTGGGTTTGGTGCTATTTCATTTGTAAGAATTCAACCAGTAGCTGAATAGAGGCAGTAAACTCATATCTCAAAATGTGACATGAGGCAATATTGAAAGTTCTCAAATGAAGATGGAGATAACCTATCAGTTCTCAGGCTCTTTGTTAAGCTGGAGGGATTCTATGAGGCATTCAAGTATCAGAGCTCTTGTTCTGTATTGCATAAAATGATTCAACATTCAAGGCAGTGATTGAGATTAGAGAGTTTTCCAGCAGTGAAGATTAAAGCCTGTTTTCTGTAGATTTAAATGTTTTAGTAGTACCCCATTTAAGATCTGTCACCGTTTTTAACGGCGTTTTGTAAAAAACAACAATTTCATTTTCACTGCTGTCAAAAATGGTGTGGGAGAAGATTGAAACCAAATATGGGTATTTGCATAAAAGCTACAAGTTATACGATGAAGTAGCAAGAGCCCATTTAATATTAGTCTTCAATTTTTGCGATGGGGGGAATATTCACATTTCACTTTGAAAATTTCCATTGCCATTCTATTACTCTTATTTTTGAGATGTTTAACAAAATAATATTGAACACTTCTATCCTCTAATTCAATTTCTTGATTTAACTAGCTCATCAACATTATTTTCGTTAATCCAGAGTGGATGGCACTGTTTTACTCTTGGCAGTTTTCTCCTATTATCTTACACTTGATCATTTCTTCACATACTATGTTTCTCAGAGAAATTTTATGCATCATTTTTAAACTGCCAATGTAAATTGTAGACAACTCTTTGATATATTTGCCAGAAATCAGTATTTTAGTACATTTTATTTTAAATAAATCAGGTTCTGAAAACAGTTTCCTACCTTCATGAACTTTGGACTTGAATATTTTACTAGCTGTAACCAAGAACAATTTCCCATTGTTTCAAGTATTTTACTGTATCAACCAGAAATTAAAATGACCATTTGTTAGCTAAAAAATATTCCTAAAATTCTCATTTAGCCTTAAAAATATTTGTGCTTTAGAAAAAGTAAGCTACTAGTATTAGTACACTCTGTTTAATGGAATTTTATGAAAGGCTGAATGTCTAGAGTGCTAGGGCTTGTTAATCTTTTTTATTATTATTATTATTATTTCTGAAAAAGAAGAATGAATTTTAAGTTGTGTAATTATACTCTCACCACTGCTGGAAAACAGGAGGAATAAATCCATTATGGTTACTTATACTTTCTAGAATGGGAGCATACTAATTCAGTTGGAAAAAATCTATTTGAAAGAACTCTGAAAAGAGTAGTCTAAAACTGGTGTTGGTATATTGATAGTCAAAATCACTGTTTACTTCAGCCTAGAGATAACTAAGGTAGATACATCTAAACTAAAAGAGTTGAAATATTAGAGTGAAGACCTTCTTGTTGAAGGTGTTCCTGCCCAAGGCACGGGGATCGGAACTAGATGATCTTCAAGGTCCCCTTCCATTCCAAACCATTCTACAATTATATTATTCATTATATGAGTCTATGGCCAGAGATTAAATAAGTGGGGTGCAGATAGGCCTCTTTTCTCATTTTATCAGTTTACATCAAAATCTAGGAAAGCTTCAGAAGTTCATCACTTCTCTGAAGCTTGAAAATGGATATCCTTGCAAGAGCGCAGAAGCCTCAGTGCCCAGCTGCCTACCTGGCCAGCCATGTGGCCAGGCCTCTGCCTTTGTGCCTTGTCAGATGGGCATGGGAAGGAGGTCTGAAGCAAAACATTCTCCTCTCTGGTCTCTGCATGATTTTTATTGTTGTGTGAAGAATTTTCTGGATATTTAAGACTACTGGGTGGATAATCTTACAAATTTTAGAATGATTGCATTTGCAAAATCTCATACTGAATGAGCATCATGCTCTGATGCAAAAGAAAGTGACAGATCAAGACAGCTGGTTCTGCATCAAGAAGAAGGGCTATCTGGGATTATGAAATCCTTGAGAAGGAGTATGTTTCTAGGAGGTAGAAAGACATGTTTTCTGAGTGCCAGCTTCTTATCCGCAGATACTATTTTAAAAATTATTCCTTTTAGTAAACTATTTAAAAACATTCACTGGCTGCTCCAGAATTGTAAACAGGTGTTGCTGAAACTGATTTTAATTTGAAGGAAAAAATACCAGTGAATTGACATTTCTAGTTTATAGTTCTCATTTTTTTTGGACGAATTCTCTACCCCTACCCTGCTAAGGTAAAAACTCTTTCTTTGCTTTAGTAGCTGCTTTAATAAGATAAATTTCATATTTTTAATAAGTTCAGTAAGCATAGTACACTGTTTTGACTAATGGCATTGGTCTAAAACTCTTCACAGAAATACAAGCCTGTTATTTTCATTCTGAAATAATGTAATTCCGCTGAATCTCACTGAGGTTTAGGCCTAAAGAAAGAAGGAATTTATATGATGTCTGATGTTGGAAATCTGTGATAGATATTAGCAAGGTAGAAAACGAAATCTCTTCAGCATGCTTTGTTTATGATCTTCAAGGTCTCCAGCATATTTTAAAATTATTTAATTATTAAATTATTTTATTTTAATATAAATTCAGCATATTTGAAATATTAAATTTTAAATTTTAATTTCAATTGTCATATTTCTCATCAGCAGGTAGCTACCATTAATGGAAATGATAAGGTAATCATAATAAAGGAGATTAAATTAAATGGTATTTATAACTTTGGGCAATGCTCCAGAACACAGAAACCAAGTGATCTTCTGTAGCCCCAGTGTGCTTTACATCAGAATTCTAGGTTCCAGGATGTGAGAGAAAACGGTCCATATTAGCTTGTTTTTACTAATATTAAACCTAATGGTTGTTTATGATTCATAAGGACCCTTGATTACTCAGAAACTGAAGGTTTGGTAGTTTTTTGGGAGGTTCCATTTTCTTAGCAGTCCATGCCAATTTCTCTTTAATTACTGAAGAGGTTAAAACAACAATATCTGACAGATTGTTAGCTGAACTCAACCCAGACAGATGGCACCATTCTATTCAAGCCAGTTTTGTGAAAGTTCTGCTGCACCATATGCTAGAATCAGTTGAACAGCTAATTAGTCCTTTTTACAAAACAATCATTCTCTCAAGGAAATTTCTTATGGACAGGTCACAAATACAGAGTGAGAAGAAGGAATAAAACCCTGAATTGCATATAGTCTCACTAGCTTGTCTGCTCCAGTCATAAATAAAGGTTAGCATGGTGAGGCATCTTGAATAACCTTTCAGCTCAATCCCAGTAGTACTGACATTCCTAGGCTGTATTTGGAAAATAAATATCGAATGCTGTAGTGACTTAGAGCTGTTTCCTTCCTTTTTCTTAACAGCTGTGTGGTAACGAATGGAATAAAGTTGATTATGCAACTGAGTTCCTGCCTATTAAAACAGTCTAATTAAAAGAAAAGAAATTGCAACAGAGATTTATAAAAGTTTGGAATTACCAGCTCAAGAAGAAAAGTGATTATTACAATTATGAAGCATAGCTTACTCAGACGTTAACTTTAGTTTACCAGACAAAAAATAAACCAAACCAAAACAAAAAAACAACAACAAACCAGAAACAGAACACCGATATTTTCATAGGGCAAAAGCAAGATGAAGGTGAAAAAAGATGTGACGATATGGTAATATTATGCTATCTGCTACCCCCTCTTACTCTGATTTAATATGATTCTCTGAAGTCAGTTTTTTAAGACTTAACTATTCAATTAGACTGTTGAGGTTCAGGCTTTACAATTTCTCTCTCTGAGGCATGCCTTCTGCATAACTAAACTGATATGCAAAACACTTCAGTAGTCTTGATGTTCAGAGAAATTGTTAGAATGAGAACTCTGTAATTACACAGTCTTTGGGAAAAAAAAGAATTTTATGTGCAACAGATGTAGAAGAGACCTATTAGGATGATAAGAAGAAAGAGTTAGTTATTACAGGAACAAGTATGTATCTGTGGAATTTCACAGGCATATATAAGCAAGCTCTCTTTGCAGATTTAGTGTGATTGGAAACCATGAGGTTATATAAATAGAACTGTTTATACCCCAGATTGTTCATGCTAAGAAGAGGCAGAGAAAACACTCATGACCCAACAAAATTTTAAAAAAAATGCGTTCCAAGGAATCTTGGACCTTTTTTCAATCATTTTCTCTTAGCAAAATAAAGCCTCAGGAAGAGTTTACTTTTTATTAGATACAGCAAGGAGGGCAGTTTCGAAACAGTTGTCTGATGGAACCAGAGCAAAAAACCTACAGATTTTTAAGATAAGTTTTATCTTCTTGTCAAAAGAACTCCACCAGAAAGTAAGCAATTTGGTTTAAGTTGTTTAATGGTTTTTGTTTTGTTTGGTGGTCTTTTGTTTTGGTTTTTTTTCATAAGGTGGTTTCCCCAAACATCCTAATATGGCCTTCTGGAACAAGCCATAGGGTTTTTCCTAGCTGATTATCTTTGATATATTAAGGTGATTTCTAAGTACAGTCCATTATCAGCTAGAAAATTTCTTTAGCTGCTCAGCTGTGACCACATCCTCAAGTAGAGCTCAAATAATGGGGTCTACTAGCTGCTTAAGCTGCCTCTGTTCAACCAATAAAGGCACTTCATTTCCCTGAGCAGATGAAAAAAACTCCTCCTCTCTAAAACAACTCTCTCTGTCAACATATTCGAGCGCATTGCATCTCTGCAGTAAGCCTCATGGTTTAGAAAACCAAATGGACATTTACAAGCGTGCATCTTGATGAACACGCACCATGTGATCTCTGCGTGAACATTATGCTCAAGTCCTTCTCGGAATATTAGTCAAACATGGGATACAGGTGTTCTTCCAACAAGCTACCTCCTACTGGGAAAATACCAGTCAAGAGTTACCTACCGTTGGAACAAACCATATAGCTGACTTCCATCTTTCTGAAGCATTTCCTTATCTTGTGTTGGGTGAATTGTTGAATGGCTGTTGCCATTCCGAAACCCGCCTCTTATTTAAATAACTTGAAATGTGTCAGTAAAATGTGGAAGACAAGGGAAGATTTTGCTGCTGCAGGAATGATTCAGTGGTTTATTTCATACTTTTGAACACCCTGAGACCAGATGTCTCAAGTTAATCTATGCATGTGTCACTGGAAGAATATGCAACTAGATTTTTAATAAACTCGAATTAGCATTGTTGACCTTGGCTAAGGCCTGAATTCCCATCCAGACACTCTCACATTCCCCCTCCTCAACAGGACAGAAGGAGAAAGTAGGATGAAAAACCTCCCGGGCTGAGATAAAGACAGGGAGATCGCTTACCAATTACTATCTTTGGCAAAACAGGCTTACTAGATTTGGAGAAAAATAATTTAATTTTTTACAGATAAAAATAGATTTGGGAAGTAAATTCTAGTTGTTGAAGTTCTGGTTTGAAACTGGGACTTCTGTGAAACCAGAGAGGAGTAGGAGCACAGAAGCTGTGGAGGGTGACTATATGAGTCTTTTATGACTGATTGTAGAGAGCAGATATTTTCTTCACAGAGGTCAGTGCTTCTCCTCATGTCACAATCATCGCTAGAATTCTCAGCTGGTCTCTCCATCAAAAAAGAGAAATCCAGCTCTGGTGACTATATGGATTTCTTTACATTTTTTTGAAGGAAGGGAAACTTAAGAAAGAGATGGAAAGACTATTTCCTCCAAAAGTATGTTGCATGAGACTAGATAGCTGTTGCTGTAGAGGAAACAGGCATTGCAGTGAAAAGTAAGCCCTTCACCAAATATGCTCTTATGCCTGTCTGACAGCGCAGCCTGGCAATGGGGCTGAAATACTTTTGCATGGCAATTGTTGTCAACAAATAGCAGGGTATATCACCACAAAGAAGAGAGCTGCAGGTCTCAGTAAAGAATGTTTATGACAACTAAGTATGACTTTGCATGTATATTTCCTTTTCTACATGAAAAAAAGGACATGAACTACTTTCGAAACTGAGGCCATACATAGTCTTGGCAGGAGATTGCTGTGGGTGTGCAACTTTTGCTAGTTGTCCGAGGGCATTGTCACGCACACCAACATAAGGGACACCTGCCAGCACTTTGGAAGTCATGCTATCTTCTCAGTCCTCCTGGGATATGGCCCTCAAAGGAATGAGTTGCCATCCCACCTGCTCTGCAAGCTGTCATCTTGTGATGCCTGTGAAAAAGATGTGTGTGGGAGAAGTGCATTGCATTACATGTTCACAGACACTGCACAGTATAGACTGCCTTGACTCTTTTTTCTTTATCAGCCTATCTAAAGGGGGCAGTCTGAGATGCTACCATCAGCCTTGGGACTGTGGTGTGAAGAAATCACATTACGAAATAAGCCCACGAGTGCTACTCAGAGGCTGAGGAACTTAAACTTCAGTACTAGGGGACAGAGCCTGTCCTAATTTGCAAGCAGGAGAACTTGTACAGCAGTAGCGGAACAGTCAATTTCTCTATTTTGTGCATCATATTTGTTCTTGAACATTCATGCTGTTATTTTCCTTGCCTTTGAGAACTACAGTAAATACTGCAGATATAAGTGATTGTAATTATTTAAACAAAAATGCATATAAAATCAAACTTCTAGACATCTTCCACTTCCAGAAAATGTTTTTGTCCTATCAGCGCTGAAGTGTGATGATGTTATTATTTAGCAAGTGAGCCAAAGCAAGCACAATGAGCAGTTTCTAATAATCACTGATTTTTACAAGATTGTTTTGATAGTTTCCACTTTGAAACATTATGATCATTTTGAAAATAATGAAAGCTGATTGCACATAACCCTTTCTAAAGTTTGTCATTTCATCAACAGAATTACACCTCTCTGCTCACAGAAAAAGAACACATTACTTGTATATTCTCTGCTTATGGTTTAAGATGTTCACAACTGTTATGCAGTTAATGTTGTGCAGTATAAAGAAATGTCTCTTCACTTCATTGATAAGTATATATATTTGTTTCAAATTTCAACATAATAGCATAACGTGTTTTTACCTCGAGGAAATTTGTACGTGTGTCCCTGGAATTCACATTTAAATAGTATCTTATCAACACTTTACATGTCAGACTTGATGAAATTAACTTTTTTTTTCATAACATCTAGCATCTCAAGTTGAAAATTGCAATGGTGTTTTATTGCTAAGATATGTGGTTTTATGAAATTAAAACACACTGTTCTGACCTTGAAAATGGAATTCACTAGAGTATCAGGTACCTTAATGTTCCTGTGATGGATTATCCTCCAAAATGCTTTTACAGAATATTGCCCTGTCCTTATATCTGCTCCACTAGTGGAGTGGTCTGAGAACATCTTTTCCTTTACAGCTTTTTTTTCTTCTTTCTTTTAATGTCTCACAAGAGCAGCCACTCAAAGCAGGCCGATCTCTCCCTGCTCTCAAAACCGTAGAAATCCTTTTCATAACAGAAAGAACTACATCAGCTCTGGATGGTCTAAGTGAGAAATCACATCTTCCCTTGGTTTGATTCTAAGCAAACTCAGGGCTTGTATGCTTTTTTTTTACAGAGCCGCACAAAGATAACAGGTAGGGAAACCACGAGTCACATAGTTATGCTGTCTAAAAATTAATCCAAGCAAATCTTCTGCCCATTTTGCATCAATTCTCATTTAGAGTAGACAAACGATCTGATTAAATTGGTAGAAGAGTAGATTAATCTCATGTTCCATGTCCTAGATGCCTTTCTCTCCATAAGGCTGAAATGAAATTTGAATGATGTGTGCATTAGTTTGTGTGTGCATGGGGCGGTATTTTTATGCGCAGTCTTACACATCATTGAGATTGTCTGAGAACCCTCATGGTGCATGACTGAGCCTGAAAACTCAAATATGCTTTACAATGGAATAGTTGGTCCAGTACATTGTATTATTTCATCCTGTACACTCTGATTGCTGTATATAAGTGCAAATCTTTTTAAGGGTGATGATGTCTCCAGGCAGTGGATGTCAAGATGCTTAATGGCTGCAGAAAGCCCTATGAAAACTAATTGCGTAGGAGTTACCATAATAGAGCTACAACTGCAAACATCAGCAAGGCAAAAATATATGAAAATTTTGAGTTGCAGATTTGATTTGGGATTTGGGGAAAGCAACAGGAATAAAGCCTGCTAGGTAACTAGGTGAACTACCCTCTTTTCCTTAAGCATTTCCCAAAAAGAAAAGTGTCATCCCTGCACTTATATATGATCAGTAATGCTAATACAGAAACACCTGATGTTTGTTTGATGTAATGTACTCTGATACGTTTAAATCAAACTTTCAGTTTTGGTCTGTAATCCAATTTAATGAAGTGATGTCTATTTCATTATTTTCCAAACTGGCATCAATGATCCACATAACCATACCAATTAAGATCCTGAAACACTGTATGTTCATAAAATAACATAATTTAGAGATAATGAAAAGAAGCTGAATTAGAATAGATTTTAGAAGTGGAGGCTGATGAGTCCAGTGAAGGGAAATAATTCTTTTAAACAAAAATCAGAAAAGAAGTGCAAAAAAGTACCTGAAAACAACATTTTTTTGTTTTCAAAAATACAATGCCTGTATGTAATGAGTCATAGAATCATAGAATATCCGGAGCAGGAAGGGACCCACAATCCTGGCCCTGCACAGGACAACCCCAAGAGTCACACCACGTGACTAAAAGTGTTTTCAAAATGCTTCTTGAACCCTGTTGGCCTTGGTGCTGTGACCACTTCCCTGGGGAGCCTGTTCCAGTGCCCAACCACCCTCTGGGAGAAGAACATTTTCCCAATATCTAACCTAAATCTCCCCTGACACTTCATGATGTCATTCCTTTGGGTCTTGTCACTGGTCAACAGAGAGAAGAGGTCAGGGTCTATGCCTCTGCTTCCCCTCATGGGGAAGTTGTAACTGCAATGAGCTCTCCCCTCAGTCTCCTCCAGGCTGAACAGCCCAAGTGACCTCAGCTGCTCCCCATCTGGTTTCCCCTTAAGGCCCTTCACCATCCTCATGGCTCTCCTTTGCATGCTCTTTAAGAGTTCAATGTCATTTTTATATCCTGGCACCCAAAACTGCACACAGGACTCGAGGTGAGGCCACACCAGCACAGAATAGAGTGGGACAATCCCCTCCACTGACCAGCTGTTAATGCTGTTCGTGATAAATCCCAGGACAAGGCTGGCTTTCGAAAAAGTGAGAGTAGTTTTCTATGAGGTGTCTTGGTGGTAACTATAATAGAGAGAAACATTAAATATTCATTTTAGAACCTCTTCCCAGAGGAATATGAGGTACAAACGGTGAACTGTAGACACAAATCTAAAGAGAGTCAGTGTCAACAAAACCCACTTTGCATAGAAACAAAATCTAGGATAGGAAAAAAAGGCCAAATTTTTTCCTTTTCCATGTTAGTACTTATCTCTGCATGTGTCTGTCATCTGGCTATTCTGACCTATAAAAAGCTGAAAAAGCAGTACTAGGATCTTACTAAAGGAAGGTATGTTTTTCAAAACGCATTATTTACTATAGAGAAGGTAGGAATTTCTAGCTGAATTCATCTGTAACCGAAATTACTGCCAGGCTTACTGCTTTCTCTGTTTAGTAGAGCTGCCAGCAGTGCATTGTTTGTAGGGATAATTTGGCATTTATATGCTTTTACATTATCTTAGTCTGCAGTCCTTTCCTTGTGAAATCCTGTTTTGTCTGCTTTATGTTTTTACTGAGGCTCTGCTCTACAATGGAATTAATTTTGCTCTTACACACTGTGCTATCACTTTGAATCCAAGACGGCTGCTCCTCAAAATTCTCATCCCATGATCTTTCTATAAATGTTATGCTAACTTAAGGAGAGAAAGAAGTTTTGGAGTATTTTCTGTCTTACATGCCAGGTATTGTGCAATAAAGGATAAGTTCCTTGAATGACCAAACAATACGATTCTCATTTATGTAAATTACATAGCAAGAAAATTAATTACGCAAATTATCATTTTTACCTTTGCATTGAGTGAGGCATGATGTGAATGAAATTTCTGAAGAATTCTACAACATTTTAGGAGTAAAAAGTCTTCCTAACCACCTTACCCATCCTTACACAGATTTGTGTGTGTTATCCCAGCTGGTTATGGCTGGGATAGAGTAAGTCTTCCCTGTAGTACCTGGTGCAGTGCTGTGTTTTGGATTTAATATGATTCCCATTGACCCGCTTCTTGAGCTTGTCATAGAATCATAGAACTGATTCCTAGAATCATCAAGGTTGGAAGAGGCCTTCAAGATCATCCAGTCCTGCCTCCCACCACTACTGCAGCCCCTAAACCACCAAACCAGATCACCCAGTGCCAGGTTCAGATGCCTCTTGAACTCCTCAAGGAATGATGACTCCACTACTTCTCTAGACAAACTATTCTAGTCCCTGACCACCCTAACAGTGAAAAATTTTTTCCTAGTATCTAATCTGAATCTCCCCTGCACAGTTTAAGACCATTTCCCTCTGGTCACTGTAGGCATGGCAGAAGAAACCAGTCTCCACCTCACTTTTTTATTACTATAATTTGTATTTGTATTATTGTAGGTAATTTTTTTCAATTATGAAACTGTTTTTGTCTCAACTCATGAGATTTAGAGGTTTTTTTTTCCTGATTCTCTTCCTCATCCCACTGCATTCAGTGTCTTCTAACAGTTCATTACTCAATGAAAATGGAGACATTAGTGCATTTCAAAGAAGTAACAGACAAAACGATGTCTTTATTTTTAAAAGAGCCTTAAGTAAAACACCTTGGGGAATGTACATGCATTGTAGAATCTGCACACGAAAGGTTACCACACGGTAGACAGAGTAGTACTAGGTGAAAAAAAGAAGCATGTTTTGTATATTATTCCCAAACTTGGAGTAAGGACACGATAAAATCGCAGTAACTGAATGGTTAAACCAGCAGAACACAGCATACTGTGATGAGCACAGCGTGGCAGTCACCTGCTTAACCCAAGCAGTGAAATTATGTGTGTATCTGTCCTCAATAAACCAAAATGAAACAAAAATGTAGTCTTGACTTAGTCATCACAACCCTGAGAGAAGTAAAAGGCAGAGAAGGTATTGTCTGAGTACAAACATATTAAACCATCTTCTTCCCACCAAAGCCGTTGGGCTCTTCCTTCTTCACTGAAGGGATAAAATGCAACAAAAGCTTTAGGCTGGCTCATAATTAGGTAAAAGAAAAATCCCTATCCAACATACTTGACACAACACACTTGGTTCAACTGCAAATTTTACCATTACAAAAAAACCACAAAATCATGTGTTTATCTGAATTGTCTACTGCTACACAATGGGCACTTATTCCTCTGTAGAGCTGGTAGCCAGAATGGCTTTTCATGAGTCACCTCAGACACAATAACTGACTCTGAAGGCTGCATCTCACAAGCAGTGCTTGAGCGCATGGGCATCCTGATATGCAGAAACTTACCTAGAAAATCTGTGTTTTATTTTTTTATTCTCTGAGATGACATCACATTTGGGAAGAAAAGGTTATTTGCCGGTTTTAAACATTTATTTTCCAGAAACCCAGTCATGGCAACAGCTGTGCCAAACAATTCTGCTTTTTTTGAAGTGTAAGGGGAGCAGCTTTACCACCAGTCTGACCCATCACTCCTCTTCTGCTGCCTCCACAGTTTGTGCCTTTAATGGGAAGGGGTATTAACACTCTACCTGTGACAGCAGCTCAGCAGACTGTCATGTTCAGAAGCAGATTTTGAAAGCAGTTCATGCAAATTACATGCCAGCCTGTCGTCTTCAGTAGAAGAGAACATTTAGAGTATAAAAGTCTTCAGCAATGACAAGTTAAAAGAGTAAATATGAAAAGTTCTCTGTCAAGACAGAAAAGAGAAGCAAGGTGACAAAAAGTAGGAGAAAGTAGTTTGATTCTCATGAGCAAGGTACAGCTAGCAGCAATGGTTAATAACTCAAAACTTCTGAATATCTTAGATGAAAATATGCAGAGATAAAGAGCACAGTAAATCTTAGAAATTAGTAATACTGATGAGATGACATAAACTGAAAGAAATATGATGCCATATTAAGAAAATAAATAAGACATGAAATTTGATGATGGGGTAAAATTAAATCCTCTTGTTAAAATCTAAAAAGACATGGTGCATTTAGCATAGAGGAAGCAAATATTGAACACTTACTGAGATTTTCTGAGATTTTTCTTGTATGCATTTTGCATGAAAGAAAATGTCATTGCCCTGGTAAACTTGCATAGGTAGATCTGCATGATTAGATACTATATAGGCTTGTTAAATGAGGGACCACAGAAAGGCCTCTCAGGCATTTTCTATACCTTCTGAGACGCAAAGAGAAAGCACCGACGTGCAGCCCTTGCACCAATTGTGGGAAGAATGCATTGTGTCTACAGGAGTGCAGTGTGTGGCTCTCTTTAAGAAAACTGTCTCTGGAATTAGGCTGTGATGCTCAATTTATCACAGCTAAACCTAAGAGACCATTTTTATAAAGATGATAAAAACTTCTAGCTCCATTTAGATGATGGAATAAGAATAGAGAGCCAAGTAATTTGATGCAATAGTCTTTTTCCTCAGAAATACTATCTCCAGATATACTCTTTGTGTCTAGATAAAAAAAGGACTGTGAGGAAGACTCCCTTGGTTTGAAACTTTCCTCCTCTCCTATGCTTTTGATTCATTTCTTTGTTTCTCATGGTGATTTAGTGAAAAACCTTCGGCTATCATTCTTTACCTATTGTCCTACAGGAGGAGAAGAAAGCAGCACACTTCTTTATTTTGTCTACTAAGTACAAGTAAATTTGTCAAACCTGTGAGGTCACTCAGATTTGTGAGGCACTTTCCATTAAATGCGTCTCTTCTCTTCTACGACATTATTTCCCTTGTCTCAGTAACTTATCTTATCCCTAACAAGGGAGGAAAGAAATGTTATAAATTCTTTTAATTTTTCCAAACACTTCATATCTAAGAAAAATGAATCAATAAAAAGCATCCAAGAAATAGCTTTAACTTATCTTCCTCCTTCTTCCTGCTTCACTATCATTTTCTTTTTTAAATTATTTTTTAATTCCTCCTTATTGCAAATAAGAGAACGGAAGGATAACTGCAGTTCATTTTCAGTCCTAAAAAATGCTGAAAGTACAGCTCTGTGGAAAACATTGGCAAACTGAATATTCTTCATATTATGCAGAATGCTTAATTTTTTTCAGTAGTTAATTTTTCCACTAGGTATTTTGTAACAGTACTATATGAACAAAATATTTAAAATTCAAAAATTAAATTCAAAATCTTTACAGGCTGATATCCATCTGATTTCAAACTATTACTCTTCCTTCCAATTAACTATGTTATAAACCTTATCACTTTCTCAAAGAAAAAGTTCAAGCTATGCTAAAGAGGATGGATTTACAAATATATATGTGTGTGTGTGTGTGTGCACGCATGCGTGGGCGCATGCAAATTAATTGTGCCGGAAGTGTTTAAACATTAAAATCTCTAATGTAGCCTTTAGAAATGTTGCAGCTGGAACATATTCATATGAAGTAAACACATAAATTTAAGTTGAAGTTGTTATTATTTAAGGTAGCTCAATGTAAGAGTCAAAAAAATTAATCAAAATTTAATTAAACCTCACAATATAAGAACAATGTTTTTCTTCTGCACTGAGATAATTTCATGCTCTATCAGCTGAAATATCTTAGTCTCCAAGCTGAATGTTTCAATGTTTTCTCCCACACTGGAGAGTTTTCACTTCACAGAGGACAGAATTTCTTATTCACTTGCCTGTATAAGTTGTTTGGTATCACCTGTGTGATCATTCAGCAGGATAATCTAGTCAATCCAGCACTGACTGCTTTTAGTACATTTTCATCCTCTTAAAAAAGATCCTGAATTGAAGCTATTTATGTATGAGAAAATGATGACATTGCATACTCTCAACCTAGCAATGCATTCTTCGTGATTTCATTGGTTTGCCACATTCACTTGAGGGGTTGGAGGTAGGCAGTTTGAAGCAGCTTTTACTTCTACACAAGTTGCTGTAGAATCAAAGGGGAAGAAATGTGCTCAAATGCAAAAAAAAAGACCTTTTTTTTCAAGTTTAGCAAATGATAAAGGGAGGATTAAAAAATGAGTTTACAAACTACTTGAGATCAGAGAAAGATGAAAGGTGCAGATTTTTACATCTGATTTTTATTCTGAAATGGCTCCTTGCAATCTCTACCACTGTGTTCTGAAATAAAATGACTCTGAAAAAATAGAGATTCTAAAACTTTTCTTTCTTACCATAGAATAATGTCACAACAGTTCCTTGGTAGTTTGAATGTTTTTTTCTAAATGAACTAGACACAGGTAATCAAAAAAACCAATCTGCATTCTGTTTCTGAAATATATGTTGCTAATTGCAGACAGTAAGTTTACCTCTGGAAAGTTTTCAAGGGCATAGTACAATTTTAAAAATTGTAGCATTCACTTCATCATACTTAGAAATAGTTGATTTACATGAATGAATACATCTCTGTCTTAGAAATGGTAAGTATGAATGCAAATTCTTCTAATCTGCTTGTATGTCTTTTAGTACTTGAAATAGTCGATTTCAGGGTTCATTAAAAAAATAAATACAGGTGACATTAAGACCAATTGAAGGACAAGTTAATCTAGAATGAGTTGTCCTAGTTTTGAAATATTCAAAGCTTTTTACTTTACTATGATTACTTTTAAGGAAGGAGTGACTTGAATGTGATTGTAAATGTTCTCTAGGAAATTAATACATTTTCTAGGTTAGGATTTCTGAATCTTAATAGCTTAGATAAATATTCTTCTGTTTAGTATGCTCAGGAGAAGACACAACAGCAAACTGTATATTTGGCTTTTTCCCCAAATTGTCTATAGCTCTGTAACAGGCTTTGTGCTGTCTCCCATAGATGAAGCTTTCATTTCATTTTCAGTTTGTTTGAACTGGATAGCAGCATCAAGAGTAAGGCCATTTTGAATCTGTTGCAAAGTTGGGGGGAAAATAAATATAAAATAAATTTTTTCCTTCTTGCAGCCAAGTTTTGAACATTTAAAAAAGAAGCATCAGCCAGAGAAAAGAAAAAAATCAACTTGTAAAACTCTTTCTTTCAACATCAGTCTTCTCCACAGTTATATGAGTTTCCAAGGGAGGTCAGATGGTGTGACTCAGACTGCAGGCAAAACGTTAATCTTCCAGAGAGGCCAAACCATCCAAAAATCCAAACCCATAAGAAATTGGCGGATTGAACAGTAAATTTCTCAAATTTAATAGGGTTTGTATTCAAAATTATATTTAAAATTCGTGTCTGACCATCATCCTAGGCCTCAGTCTCTAGCATCAGAAACACAGTCTCTATCAGTGTAATTTGGCCCATTTTACCTACAGCTCTTCTAACAGACTTGGGTTTTGGGTGTACTTTAGCATCTTCAGTTATTCACTAGTATGAATATACATTTCAGCCTAGCTGTGTGCTATTCCTACTTGAATAAGTGAATGGCAAATACTGAGCACTGACCAGCCACAAGCATTTGGCAAACTGGTAGATGACAATGAGGAAACATTAGAATGTAACACAAATATTTGTACGTACTGTTTGCGCTCAATCAAAATCTCCTTTAATACGTACCTTGTAAATTGCTCATATTAACTCCCACCCAATGTAATATAAATCCAGGATAACCTCTCACCACTGTGACTAACACACATCAAATAGGGTGCGCTTGATCATAAATTGTCTTCTCGTTAATCTGCCCTGTAAAGTTTAAACTGTCACATTTCTATCTTCCCCTTATAGTGAAAAACAGTAAAAAAGTACAGAATGTTAAGAACTATTGGTAAGGAAAACAAAACAAACTAAAATGTTTCAGTCACACTTTAAAACTTCCCATGCTCAAGAGTTACAGTAGAAAAAGAAAAAGTGCAGGAAAGGACAACAAGGAGAAATCAAGGTCCTTGTTAAAGGTCTTTCTCTGAACAGCTACTGAAGGGACGAGGGCTCTTACCAACTAAAAAGATGACAAAGGAAATGCAGTAATTGATTATAAAATCATTATAGACAGGACAAGAAACTGAAGAGGAGTTGATTACAGATTGCCTCTCGGAGTATGAGGAAAAGTGGGCATCAAAACAAAGTAATGGGAGGCACATTGAAAATCAAAGGTGTACTTCACTCAACATGTAACTAGATGGTACCACAGAGATATATGATGACAAAAATGTGCATATATTCAGAAAAAAAGAAAACGAATGGTGAAAAAATAACTATCTTGATGTATTCAATACAAAGAGGTGACATCCAATTCATTAAGCACTTGGTTCACAATTTGCTGGGGGCTGGGAGATCATAAAAAGAGAATGATCACTACATTCATGTCTCATTTACCTTCATTGTTTGTCTGAATCAGTGTAGGCATACTATTTCTTTTTCTGGTGTATATCATGTCCTGCCATTTTTCTGTTCAAAGATGTCAAAAAATAGCAGTCAATAGCCCTTTATATCCTCCCATGTACATGATCCTCCAGAATTAGGTGACTGCAGTAAACTCTGCCTGGGGCCATTTTCAAAGTTTCTTTATCATTTCAGTTGCAGTTGTCTGTTGCACCCATTAGATAGACATGCAAGTTTCACAAACTCTTTCAGGATATAATTGTGGATTTCAGTTTTGATATAAACAGAAAAATACTAAATAATAAATTGAATTGTTGTTCACTTTACTTTGTGTGTATAAACCACCATATGACCTAAGCGAAAAATAAAATATTTTTAATTAAGGAATCGGATCTACAAGGATGTACAAGAATCAGTATCCAAAGTTATTTGTTGAAAATAAACTCCTTGGGGATTTTAAAGCACAATCATTAAGCAGAGTCAGGTATATATAGTTCTAATGGCAAACATTTATCTTTTTTGTCCCAAGCAGTTAATCAAGCCTAATTCTCTAACACAAGAATATAATAGCAGCACCCTGTTAAGTTAAAAACAAAAATCACTTCAACAATGGTGTGAATTCACTAACTCATAAGATTACCAAATGGGACCATGTCTTGCAACTGACTACAGGATTTTTACCTCTGAGTTTTGCAAATTCTTTGACCTTTCAGTTATGAGTACTCAGTCACAAAAAAAGAAAAATAAAGTGAGTGTTCTGAATGGTTTTTCTGTGCTTCGTTGGGAATATCTGAAATGCACCTCTTTTTCTTTGTTTTGTTTTTGGTTTTGTTTTTGGTTGGGTTTTTGAGGTTTTTTTTTGCTTTTTGGGTGTTTTGGGTGTTTTTTTTTGTTTTCTTTTGTTTTTAATTTATAATCTACAGCTAACACAAGTAAGTTAAAAGCAGTAGAATCAGACAATGAGAATAAGAGCTGCCATCTCTCACAAGATCAGACCTTTATAGGTAGCATTGTGACTTTCATTCAAAAGCTATAACAATTCAAATATAATGAAATGCTTTAGCAGCATGATGGCATTTTCAGTTTCCAATCTGACAAAACTACTGTCCAGGACGTTCCAAGGTTTCAGTATTACTGAAAGCACTTCACAATTGAAAATGCTTTCAAAAGCTTTCTGCAGAGACTTTGGCTAGATGTGAAGCAGTGAACTGTTAAAGAACCGGGAAAAGAAATATGCAAAATCATTTGGCAGATAATTTTCTTCTCTGAGTGTACCCAAGGCTGTTTAAGAACAGCCCAGGTATTAGCTGCTGCCTACTCATTCTTTCACCGGGGGAATTCTGCTTCTGCAAACTGTATTACAGTATAGGGGAGGATGGCTTTCCATTGGAAAAGTGAAAATTTGGAGAAGCAACAAAATATAATTGGTTTACAACACCCCAAATTTTGCAGTTCTAATTTACTGTATATGAATGATAAGGAGAAGAGGCAAGTATAAAATAGGCAGGGAAATGTAAGCAGTACTTTATACAGTTATACATAGCAATAGGAAACCTGTGGGTTCTGTCGTGGTCCATTTTCAAATTAAGGTCAGGTTCTCTCTCCTTTTTTTACTCTCAAAAACATTGAATTTCAGTTAAATGCATTACTAAAATGTATTTCTAACCCTTTATATGTTGTTCAATAATATGAATAAAGGCAAATTGAGAAACAATTAATGCAGGTGAATTCTCTTCTTCCTTCACAGTATCACAGTCATCTAATGGCTATATCAATAAATGCACTGTAAGCAACCTCACCTTTCTGGTGTTAGCTAGCGGGTTTAAAAACCTGAAGAAACCATTTGTTTCCAGTAGTTAAAACTTCAAAGTAGACTACTTCAAAATAGGACAGAATTAAAAGATACCACCTACCAATTCAGTATTGACTCTCTCAGGGAAACTATAGAAAATTTTTGCCATTTCTGAATGCAAAGAGGACAATGACAGGTTCAAATGATTTTTAAAAATGATGGGCAATCCATAATGCTGCAAAGCAACGGGACAGAACTGTATAACAGGAGGACCTTCAATACAAGGTGAAAATCTGTTTTCAGCAAGGGTGAGCACTGCTTCCATCTATTTGTCTTGCACTTCAGGAGTATGTAGCAGAAGGATAAATGTGCTTCAAGACCAGCCATATAATACTCAAGGCTCATTTGAGCATTTAATTAGCTTTTTGAGTCAGTTTATAGGAGTCATATGAATGACAGATTTTTGGTGTTCCACAACAGCGGATTGTCAAAAGCTATTTCTTTTCACTTTAGAGCACCCTGCCTTTTTATTTCCTCAGTCAGATGAGCAGCTGATGACCCGGTGCTGGTGATCCAGAGACTGTTTGCCCGTCTTTCTGCTCGCTGCACAGAACAGAAATCCCTGCAGATGTACAGAGCTGGTAATAAAGAATTGCAAAGCTGAGCGTTCCTAATTTACAGCCAGTTTTCAGAAAACAGCACATGATAGTCTTGTAAACCACCACCAATTTATCTGCCATTCATGCCACATGCCACTGGGCAGCAGTTTTATTAGGAATGCAATGTCGTAAGTTTACGCATGCAGGGAGAAATCACTCACTTGCCCACTTAGCATATCTGATTTGCGCTGCAGGAGATGCATTGGCAGGTGGTACTGGTGAGACTAACTGTACAAAGCCATTTTTTTCTATTAGCTAATTCAAGTACGCAACAACTGTACTTCATTAACAAATCAAGCAGCACGGAGCAAGTATAAACTGATTTTTGTGCTTCAAAATTTGGGTATTATAAACGAAATCTAAGCATAGTTGGAAAATCAAATTTATACTGGAAATAAAATACATGACTCTGGAGTGTGTATCATACTCTGCTCCTATTCAGTATTACTAGAGCGGAGGAGACAGAAAAATGAAATGAGTATAGCCTCATTTAGCTCCAGTGGCAACACAAAGTTTTAAAAGATGATGCAACTTCCTGGTCTTGTAAAGCTGACCGAGCTCTGTTTAAGGAAGAACATGATGTGGAAACAGATACAAAGTCAGAATCACAAGAGATGTAAGATTTCCATGTTTGGTAATTCTCTTTTTCATGATCTATGATCCTGATGTAGACTCCCATCTTGAGTGATTTGGCAATCCACTAAAACCTCTGGATTATCAGTGCTGGACAGTACACTGCTCTCTCTATTACCTCTCTGTCCACAGATTTTCCATAGATTAGTCTTGTCAGCAAAAGAGCACAATTACTGTTTTTTGGTTACAACCAGGAGGTACGTATGTGCTGACTGTGCTCTGTCACCTCTAGAAGGTTGAAAATAGCTACTACCTCTTTTTTGGGCTACAGAACCAAAAAGTTGGCTTGCCTAGGCTATATGAGCTGTCACACTTTACAGGTCTAAGTCTGCATCCCTGATGTTTTATTTCCTGCAACCTTTAAAAGCTGAAAGGATGTTTTATAATTGCTTCATCACCCATTAATCCTAGAAGGGAGCAGAAAAAGCATTATTTCTGTGGCTCTGGTAGTAAGAACTTGGTGTGAATGGAAGATAGCCTCAGATCTGAATTCAAAAGAAGTTTCTTATGTGCTCTATTGTATCGGTTCTGACCTGGATTCATACAGATATTTACGAATCTGGGTTTAGACCAAGAGAACTGAGGCGAACCTCAGTCAATATCACTCTGCTGTTATATTTAAAATCAAAGTGAAGGACATAATGTTACATTAGACATATTTGCTAAGAAAGATATAAATTTTTAGAGGAAAAGTACTGCAATTCACCATTCAAACAATGAGTGCCTGAGCTAAATGCAAGCAAACAAATCAAGCTGTAAATGAACTGATTTATCTTGAGAAGAAATCTTTGATCAGAGAACTTGTCCTTCCTCTAGTAAAATTGCTGCATGAAATTATGTGCAAAATTTCTGTCAGATGTCAAATGTAATAAAATTGGAATCTGCAAGACCTCGAATGTCTGGCCAAACATTGCAGCATTGTTTGAATCAACGTCAAATTGAGGCAACTTGTTGATGATTGTAGTGATATTGCCAAGTTATGTAAAGTTTTTATTGCAAATGACAGTGTAATGAGTTCTTTTGTAGGCGTTATCACACTTCCTATAGAGAAGTTGCCTTTCACAAACATCTAACAATGATAACAGAACTTGATAGTTTAATCCATTCACTGCACAAGTTTTACAAGAATATTGTGTAAGAACAGAAACAGTTTGTTTTAGTTCTAACACACTCGACAAAAACAAACTGTCTCTGTTGTTCATGAACAAGGCATTAACTTAGAGAAATAGATAAGATTTTATTTCCCCTCTGGATCTTAGGAAGGCTTTTGGGGAATGAAAAAATTTCAGATGAAGCATTTAAATGGGGACATATAAAAAGACAAGTCACACAAACAGATCTCTTGGGAAAGTTAAAAAAAAACTTTCAGCAGTTCCCGGTGAAGGAGCCTGCCTGGAAGAGTCAAAATAAATCAAGTCTGCATAAAAAGTCAGTCTCCTAAGACTGCCAAGGGAATGGAGAACTAGAATTCATCCCACGTGGACACCAGATGTCAGTTACCTTATAACCACACTGTATGACACGCCTATAAACATTTAAGAAAGAGCATCTCGAACAATAATACGTGTTCAGTTGCATTTGTGCACTTATACGTTTCTGACACTTGAAAAGTGCGAGTGTAGATAAAGAATGCAGAGATGGAGTTATAAAAATAAAGTAAATGATAGACTGTGGAACTGTAAGTAAGACATATACACTGAGTTAAAACTCTCAGATTCACAAGCAAGTACTAGAAGAATGTTTAGTGATCACCAAAGGGTCATAACCTACATTCAGTATGGATTCAAATATAAGAAACTGAACATTTCAAGAGATTGAGGAGTAAACTGACAAGAAAAAGTCAATAAACTGTGGTACAGTGCTCTTTCTGTCCATTTGGCTACATTCCTTCCGATCTTCAAGGAAATATTTGGAAAGATCAATTAACTCCTCTCATCTTTGGTTCAGCATTGTTTTCCCATCTTTACGGAGTTCTGATAGGGCCAGCTGCACATCAGTCTGAAAGTTATTTCAGAATTCAAGGAGAAAAATCCCACTGAAATCTGGCATAGGTTTAGAGAGCAAACAACTCAAGTACAGAACAATTACGTATATCTTTGAAAATATCAGAACACTTAGGCTCTTAGAAACAAACAGTGTAATAATATGGTTATTGGGATCCAGGGACTGAAAGAAAATGAAGCACTCATGCATTTCATAAGTAACTTTTTTGGTACATAATACGACAACCATTATCAATATTGCAGTAAATACTGAGGTTTTTTAACATTTATTAAGCAGGCGCTTAAGTCACACTTATCTTGCAATTGTTGAGGTGGCACTAAATGCCACTCAGCACTATAGGTGTGCTTCCCAGGACCAAAGCCAAATTTACTTCAAGTAAGTCTAATTACATCATATAACATTCTTCAGTCAGGAAGAGTTTTATTTCTCTCATGTTCCAGATTTTGTGTGTGTGTGTGAGTGTGTGTGTGTGTAAACATGAGATCAACTTGTAAACAAGTCAATATCATGGTAAGGAAAAACATTTCTCAAAAGTACAGAATTTTTGATATAAAGGTAAAAATAATAATGGAATGGCTGTTATGAGGGGACCAGCTGTGCTGAATACACCTCTCTAGTACTGTAAACACTTGGATATGTACTCTACACAATAATAAACTATTTTGTTCTGCTTGCTTTTCTTAAAAGGAACTATACATTTCTAAAGAAGGCTGTGAACCCTTCCGTTTGTTCCAACTCTGATGAAAATTTTAGCTCTGTATTTTTAATTTTACAAGCTGAGGCACATGGATTCCCCAGTTTTCAAATGTCTACTTCAATTGCCAGAAATCAAACGATTTATTAACAGCACAGATCTTCCATACCATCCAGCAGAAAGTAGCTAAAATTCCCACTATGAAGTCTTCCTGAGCTTTTTCTACCCTGTTATTTTGGCAGGGGATTTCAGAGAAATCTGTTCCATTGTCGTAGCCCTGAAAATTTTACTAAATTTTGTTACCTGAATGTTTAAAATATGCGCCCGCAGGTTCCCGTGCTGAGTGGGACAAGCTGCTGCGTGTTCCTCAAGGCCCCTGCACGGGGTCTCGGGCGAGGTTAGCACCTCTGCTAGCTAGCTGTACCCACTCATGGCCTTGAGTGGGCCTTGCACCTCCCTGCGAATGATGGTAAGGCGCCCCAGAGGTGATGGAGGTGGCCCTCGGGCTGGCCGCCATTGCTTTTATTCCGTAGACCCCCCGGGAAAGGAGAGGATCCACATGGCGGCCTAGGAACCGAGAGGGGGGACTTCCGCTTGGCAGGGGGTTATAAGGGAATCCGGAGGGGGCGGGGTGTTACAGAACAGCCAATGGGGAGAGAGGGGAAAGAGGCGGGTGTTACAAACAAACCAATGGGGAGAGAGGGGCAGGCATAGGGATTTGGTTACAGCTTGCAGGGCACATGAATATGCATAAGCCGTGCAGGGGTACATGAATATGCATAAGTCAATGGAGTACATGAATATGCATAAGTGGATGGGCCAGGCTTTCTCCTGAAAACCAAGAGGCTTTCTTTGACCAAATCATGGTCTAATATCTTTTTTGACCTCCCCTTCCCAGCTCACCGCAACACCTGAAGGATAAAAAGTTCTTTTTACTCTAGAGATATAAGTTTAAAGTAATTAAAATACAATAGGAAATTTAACTTTTATACGTAATAATAATTCAGATAAATACTCTGCAATTTATTTTTTTAAAATCCCTAAAATATTTTAAGCTACAGTGTTCTTAGTCATTACTAATCTTATTAGCTAGAAACAGAATAGATTTGGTGAAAGGATGAAGGAAAAATAATGGACAGTTTGGAGAATTTTTTGTGATATTCTAGATGCAATCAGCTTCATAAGTTCCCCATTTTCTTCCCTACTAAGAAGTGGGCTTTTTTTCTGAACTTAGGATTCATAAATGCTACATTTTTAAGTAGAGCCAACTGGTTTTCCCAGAAGACATTTTCAAAAAAGCAAAATCTCTTTAAGGTCAGAATGTTTTAATAATTAATCTTATTTCACTCACTTCTTTCTCCCCTGCTCTTTATTACCATATTAAGAACTAAACATTACCCAAATGTAAAGAAGAAAGAAAATCTTTAATTTGCTCTCTTAGACTGAAAAATTTGAATTTGATCATGTGAAAAAGAGTGTTTTAAAAATTATGGTAATTTGCAGCCAAAAGCTGAGTAAGAATTCACGGGAATTTATTTAATGAAACCATTTGTAATAACTAAACACTGTTTTAAACTAAATGCCCTGATACAAGACCTGAAGTCTCCTGAATTTAGTATCCAGAGGATGGCCCAGTCAAATTAATAGAATTACCTGAGATTATATTGGCTTTTGAATCACAGTGAATTTTTGTCTAAAGCTTTCACATTACATTTGCAGTTGTTTTCCAGTTCAGACACATTTAACACACTGGGTGACTTCACCAGAAATTTCTGACCTTTCGGATTATTCATGAAGTGTAACACCATGAAAATGTCAAAAAAAAAAATCTGCTTCCAAACCTTAATTGATGCTGTGATGGACCTCGTATGAATCAACATATTCAACCCCTCTTACAGACACAGAGATTCCAATAATATTGCAACTACATTTAATAGGAAGAGATTGAAGATGTGATGTCCCCTCTGAATTGCTATTAACATACTCTCTAACATTACTCAAGTAGTTTCCATAGTGACTGATTTTACCCTGGAATGTAAAACATCCTTTGCATGTGTGTTATTTCTGCTTTGGAGTTTAATATTTAAGAGCCCTAGGAAGAACATGCATAGCACTGAAATGGTAACACAAGTATACGCTTATTGACATGGAGGGCAACATTCATTTAAAGTTCTTCTTAAATATCCTCAATATCAAATATTATCCAAACTGAGTGACCTTCAAAAAAATAAGTTCCCCTTAGTTTTGCTCCACAGGGATGGTCCAGTACTATTTTTTTCTGGCCAAGCTATAGTGTTGTATGTCTCTGTTTGTTCCTGAAACATCATAGTTGTGAAACTATTTTTGTTTTGTCTCATTACCCACACAGTACAAGTGTACAGTTCTGTGCTTAGTTCTCCACCTTCCTTCTCAGGTGTCTTTTGGATGGGTCTTCTTGCCTCATTGCACTTGCATGGTCCTTCCTTTCCCTCTCGAGTTTATATATGCGTCAAATTCAAGGCACATCTTTTCAGATGTTCTTTCTAAGCATATAACTCTCAAGACACTTCACTGCACGATTGAGTTCCCTATCAACACCTTACTTTCAGACATTTTTGATATCTTATAAGCCACTCCTTGAATGATTTAGCAAATGTTTGATCTTCTCTGGTGTTAGATATGAAACCTTGGTATCAGAGGAAGGGCTAATTGAAGTACAAACGACCCTTCTGCTTAAAATGCTTCCTGTATTCTAATTCAACCCAGAAAAGGCTGCCTGTTTTCTGTTCAGCAAGTTCATAATTCCCCAAATTGAACTAATGGCTGTATAATATCTTGACTAAGTCAGAATTCCTCAAATGTATTTGACGAGAAGTTTGATGTGTTCTATTCCCTTCTGCAATTAAGCAAAAGTTAACATCACCTATATTCTCTGTTGCAATCCTTTCCAAGTAGGAAATATAACACTTTTTCAGGATCATTTACATTTGTGAAATACATTTAATTTTTCCTTAACTATACAATGTCATTTGAAACAGCAGGCTGTTCCTAAACTCAAAGCATTTTGATGGGTTGTAAGCTACCATCATCACAAGTAGTAGATATTTATGGTTGCATGTTCAGTTCAAAAGTGTTTCAGAAAATAACCTCTCAATTTAACTCATAATCCAACAACCCCGAACTCATAATTTTATGGATGTAATTTCTTCTTGGAGATGCTTCTGATCCATTATCATTGGAATTATAGCACTCATGTCAGAGATATTCCTATACTAGCAATGTCTCGTCCATTGTTGAAATAATGTCTTTTCAATAGAGAATTTTCTTTTATGATTCATTTGGCAACTATGAACTCAGGAGAGACCCTTTTTACAGGGGCATGTAGTGATAGCACAACGGGGAATGGTTTTAAACTGAGAGTACATTTGGATTGGATATTAGGAAAAAATTCTTTACTGTGAGGCTGGTGAGGCACTGGAACAGGTTGCCCAGAGAAGCTGTGCTTAGCCCCTCCCTGGGAGTGTTCAAGGCCAGGCTGGATGGGGCTTGGAGCAACCTGGTCTAGTGGAAGGCGTCCCTGCCCATGGCAGGGGGGCTGGAACCAGGTGATCTCTAAGGTCTCTCTCAACCCAGACCTTTCTATGATTCTATGATTAAACTTCCTGTCTAAAAGTTACCAAAAGGCACACCATTCCTGATATTGAGTGCACTGTTTAATAAAGCGATGTTGTTACCAGAACCAGCAAGAAAGTAGACTCTCTGACACAATAATTGTAGTATTAGGGAGGGAGCAGGCATTTTTATTATGGCGCTGGATGTGTGGGGGATAACTCCACCTATTGAATATATTGAGTACAGAAAAAGCTCCTGTTTATATGCTATATTTTACACACATATTCATGGTTTCCCCAGAAGAAACATAAATATGATAATCATTTCCCCCAAGTCATTAACATATATTCCCTCTCATTGGTGCATGTGTTCTTCTGTCCTGGGGGTCTCTTTGATGGTCTCTGGTGGTCAGCAACCCCACGGTCACATTTGCCTGCCCGAGGAACTGGTGCTACTTTCCAAAGGAGGAGAAAAGTCGGCATAATTGGCCTGGTTCATTAATTTGTGAGTCCTTAGATCAATGAAAAGTAGTTTTTTGTTCCTTTCCTTGGATAATGCTTATGGCCTAATGGTTTTGCAATATGATAATCATATTAACCCTCCGGTACAAACAATTGTTCATTCGGCAACAATGTCAACAGAGCTTTATGACCTGCAGTGGCTGCTCCTAGTATTTAGTGGATGGAACAGAGCACCAGTGTTGTCTTACAGGTTCAGAGGTGCAGGGTTACCTGAGGCTACCTGGTTCCATGTCTAAATACTGCTAGGATATTTTTAGGGAGAAACATGGAAACAGATCATAAAGACTAGGAGCTGATGATAATATGTTACATAGTTACTGCTTTGTAGATCTCATCTTTGCAGTTAACACAGGTCAGAAGCAATTTCTGCCTCTAGATTTTCATTGCATCGTCTCCTCTAGGTGGGTTAATGCTCATGCTTTTGCCCAAATTGCCTCTAAAGGCAACTTAGAAAGACAGTTGCTTGGTTCTCCAAAGCGTTATGTTTTCTTTATCTCTTTTGAGTGAAAAATTCTTATGGTAATATCTGGCAAGCAAGAATTATGATCTTTGCTACATCCTTGAAAAATATCCATATGTTTCAAGAAATACTTACATCCTGGGAAAAAAAATAAAATCTACGTAGCCTGCTCCATTTATAATACCCAATTCAACATTCTTTAAAGCCAACAAAAGATTTTATGCTGAGGTCCATTGCTCCAGGATAGAGTAAGAATGATAACTAAATACAGGAGTAGATCTAGAAGAGGACTGAAAACTACCATTGCATTCCTCTAACATATCCTGCAAAATTAATGCAATCAAGCAGAGGTAGTAATATAACCAATACAATGTATAAAAGCTTAAAATCATGTTCTGTTATCAAATATGTAAAGTCTAACAGAGTAAGTTTTAATAATTTAATATTTTGCTTGTCAGACAGGAATAGAGGAATAAAAATGGTGAAGCCCAAAAATCATTACTCTTTTCCTATTTAGCAAATTCAAAACATAAAGACAGTCAGTTCTGGAAACATTAGTCACAGCTGGTAAATACACTCTTGCTACAGTTTCACCTACTACCTATCTCACTACTTTGAATGTATTCTTAGAAAAATCTGATTGAAGCTGTTAATCTCCTCTGTTCTTTAAAACAGCAAAAAGATTACAAACTTTGAGAAGACATGGGTAGAACAATTACTCATTTCATCACTAAATTTTAGCAAACGATGAATCAGAAAGAGATTTGCGTAAGTTTTGTTTGTAAGGAGAAGAATAAATTTTAAGATTTAAAGCTAATACCAATTTATAGATAATTTTTCAAAGAAAGTTTTGAATTTAGTTTGTCTGTCTGTTTTTTGTTTAGCGAGCTCAGTGTTTTGTGCTGTTTCTCAGTGTAGAGAATAACTTCAACTAAGAGTTTACTAACATTTGAAATTATGTCTGCTTTGTGTAAAGAATTCTGCAAATGAGAAAAACGTCTTTATTCCAATGAAAAATGCCTTGATTCCAAGATTTCATCTATGTATCCTAGGTTTTCCCCTTGTTTTTTAGGTTTTTTTTGTTTTTATTTTTCTCCTGGCACCCTTCCTCTATTTCACTTCGTTATTTTTTTCATGCTCATTGTGCTTAATCTTGTTTTATGTATAACACATGTGGCCTGTGTTTCATGCTCAATGGAGAACTTCTGAACTATTTTTATTTTACTAGACAGAGAAGACAAAATCAATTGCAAAATATGACTTCGGAACAGTTAAGGAAAGAACTTATAATTCAGGCACCAGGAAAGAAAATGTGAAAGAACTGAGCTAAGGGAATAAGTAGTATTTTAGTAACTATACCAATATATTGTAGCTAAATATTAAATCCAAATCTAATCTGGTTAGAACCCTGGTTTATATCATCATCTAGTTTACTTCCCCAGACGTAAGCAAGCATTGTTATATACAATTAAAAAACATATCACAAGGTTTTTTTACAGGTGCTCGCCTTTCTTCTAGAGAGTTGATACTGGGCAGTGAATTAAACATCTACAATTTTAGCTAGTTTCAATATCTTTAGTTTAAAGGTCATAACCTTGGTCTATCTCTGTGCCAGATTACTTGTAGTGATGGCCTAGCACCGTGATGCAGACAGACTGACAGCTGACCTAGATCCAAAGCAAAACACTAGTGATTCCTTAACCTGATTGTGAGGTGACATATCCTAGCCCATCCCTCAGGAGCCTTTGATTGCCATATTCCCCCTGAGAAATGGGCAGATTTTGCTCTCAAATGTCTGTGAGCATCCCATTCTTGGCAACCTGCAAGAAGTCAAGAAGCAAATAACAGAGAAAATCGACATATTTCTTGAATTGGGGCATAAATCTTTTGTAGTGATTTAACAGTGAAGAGGTTTTTTGGTTTTGTCTAGAGAAGTGATAATCATGTTTTGATAAAGTACCATTAGCCAGCTTGCACACAACTTTTACAGCAAAATTCAAGAGGAGCAGAAAACCTTCATGTGCACAGGGGTTGCAGTGCTCACTCTTTAAAAGACCTTGAAAATACATTACTGCCAATATATTGATATTTTCAAAGTATCCAGTAGTCTTATCCTGTATAAATTCTGGTTACTTACTCGGCCAAGATTTTCACTTAAAAGTATTGCTTTGTCCCTAGGGTATCTCTCTCCAAGGGTATTTGTGACAGCCGTTACAGGTTTTTGCCAGAAAAGCATGAAATGGAGTTTAGTACATTGTCCACATAGAACCTGAATTACTGTTTCATTTGTGTGGAGTGTGTTACTGCTTCAATACGTGACAGGTATCCTTCAGTGTCTGTATTTACTTCACTGTGGAAGTTTTTCACTACTGTAGTTAAAAAATAAAATTAGAAAAAAATGTCCCATTAAAAATTTTCAAGTGGGTAGGAAGGTTGCCAAGTGTCTGCTTGTTTAAAGAAAAGCTGTATCCATTACTGCAGTAACACAAACTTGCTCATTTGTCTAGATTAATGGGAAGGAGTTTATCAAGACTAAGACATTAAAGCAATTTTTAAAAGCCTAATAAAACAAATATGAATTTTTTCTGAATATGAAATTTCTGTTCACTAAAGATTTTTCACGTCTGGCAGAAGCTGACATTTTGAATTGCATTAAAAAATTCTAACTGGCTAGAACAAATTGTCTTTGAGAAGTGTGGCAGCCACAGAGAGATAATGGCAATTAAACAAGAAAGACCATTCAAGGAACACATCTAAGGGCAATGTAAAAGATAAAAGTAGACATCAGCAATCACCACCTCATAGTAACAGTCTTCCTTGATAAAAATATAGAAATTCATGCCCTATCAATAGAATGGACATAGAAGAAATCAGTGCACTGCATCAAAAAACTTGAAAAGGCACCCTATAAATATTTGCCAAAGTATTTATGAAGGAGTAACCAATTAACAGTTTATGTAGAACCTGTGTGGTGAGTGGAAAGTTATTTTTCGTCCATTGGCTTTGTTGTAATTAATGTTTTCATTAACTATTTTGTCATAAAAGTAGGAGCTTCCTGATTACCTCTGATAAAAATGCTAGGAGGCATCATCACTGTGACAGGCAATGGATTATCATGCAGGAACAACTTGATAACTAGAAAAAAGGAGCTGAAATTGGACACACTCATGCTCGTGATATTAAGCAGTTGGAGTGTGACGTGGGAAGTAAAAGGAAAGGGACTAATGAGTCCATGTTTTCATCATACAGAATCTGAATGATAAAGTAATGTCACCATAAAAATCGAAAATATAGCCCTTTGTTTTACCAGGAAATTTGTTTCTGTGCAAAATCAGATTACACATAGGAGGGGAAAGATGAAATTAAATACAAACAAGTATAGAGAAAGGCAGCTAAATTAGACAGATTCCCTAATGGCCCACAGTAGATCAGAAGAGTTTCTCTTGTCTAATTAGTGTGTTTAAAAACCAAATGAAAGAAAATGGATACTTGAACTGAAATACACTGTAACCAGACCAATATAATCAAGACATGCATGGATACATTCAAACTGAAAATTAGAAAATGGGTTCCAGCTGGTGGTAAAGAGAAGTCATTGAAAAAAATAGAAGGAACCCAGGCCTAACTCATTTCTGGGATATTTTAGTCTGTAGTCAGCAAAGAACAAACATTAAAAAAAAAAATAAAAATCAGGACTTCCCTTCTAGTACTATATAAAAGTATTCCTTCAGCCTTTTAACCAGTTAAAGGCAAAAATTGCAACAAAATGACAGCTTCTGTGAGGGCATATTTTCCATAATTGTTCTACTGAAACCCTGAGATCGTATGACAAAAGTTCTTCCATGGCTTGTTTTAGAGAAGGAACATGGACATTTATGGTCTTTTTTTTAATGCAGCAATATTAGCCTTTATAGATAATAGAATGCCAGATTTAATCGGGTAATTAAAAAAAAAGTAAAAAGAAAGATCGTGTTTGGAAGTCTCATGCACGTCACATTGCAGTCTGTCAGTCACATATTTGAATATGCATGGATGTATACTGAACAGCTATGAACTACCTTCTAGCAGAGTTGAAATTTCAGCAAAAAAAGTAAAAAATCCTCACTTCCCCAGCAATTTCTTAAAAAAACCTGGCAGCAGTATTTACATTTTTACCTTCTGTCTGAATCTTATTTACAGATCTGATTTCTGTTTCTAGAAACTCCTTACAATCAATATTAATGCAGAATAAATTAAGTAAATACAATTTTGTAAAAGTAGCTTTCCTTTATCAAGTATTATCCGTAGAGCTAACTTGCCTTAAAGTTCAGAACAATGATGTATCCCTTGCTTTCCCTTTAAACTACAACTGACTATGCATGCCAGGAAAAAATGTAGTTCAGCAAGACCATTCTTCCTTAACTTTCGAAAGGGGAAGCATGCCCAGCAATCACACAATATCCCAGTGAATAAACCTCAAATATTCTGAGTAGGATGGTAGGCTAAACTTGAAATATTCTGAAGGGAACCTGACTCTAGCATTACTAAATTGCTAAATTATCTGTTTATCAGAATGATTGACTGAAACACTGATGCCAACTTTGTATATTTATATGAACTGGGATTTAAGAAGAAATAGCATTACACAATACTCTAAAAAATTATCTGATCTACTGAATAATGAAGATAAGAAATATTAAGGTTCATTAATCAAAGGCTAACTAATTACAATGTTTTAATGAGAATCAGCCTAACTTTTGTTTCTTTTTCCTCAAGAAAATCGTGGGATCACATTTAATCGGAGCATGATCTATGGAGAAATTTTAATTTATATGATTATTCTTACCCTTTGATGTAGTTTTCTATGTCTATATCACTGGCAAGACTTTCCGATGGAAATATAGACAACTGCAAGAAAAAGTTTCATATGTTTAACAATCTACATAGTATGGAAATTATTCAGGAAGAACCTGTATTAAGGGAATGTGAAGAATGAAAAGTGAAAATGCCTCTGAGCTGCCTTAAATCATCAACTTAAATTTATGCAGTACAACAAAGAATTGAATTATATTCTTGCACATATTGCCAGAGCATTAGTGCGTTGATTAATGCCAAGATTTCTTTCAGAAATGGAAAAGGATTTCACAAAGAAGAAGGCTTTTCTACTTTATACCTTTATACAGTGATCTTACATTGGATTTCAAAATGGCTTATAAGGGAAATTGAGCATTATTATTTCCTATTTCACACCTATGAATTATTTGAAAACAGAAGTTTCTTGCCTAATTTCATCCCCTGTCAGAACCAGCCAGTAATCTTGGGTGCCAGATCAAATTTTATACTGCAGTGATATGCCACATTTATTTGAATTATTTGTGATTTTAAGGAAAGTTTTAAAAAATGTAACAATAATTCTTGTGGGTATGAAGACCATCTCGGAGAACCAAGTCTTATTCCTCATGAGTATAGGCTGTGTATGCTGGCAATTCACTCAACCAGATGGTGCCTCATATTCCCCACTTTTAGTGTTCATAGAATGACTTCCACAGCTAATTGCAAGGAGGAGATGAATGTTTACCTATATAAGGACTTGCTGGCAGTTTTTAATTTGTAAATTTCCAGTTGTTTTACTACCAGTGTTCTAAGATATGTCTCCCTTCTGTCAGGCACTCTCAGTTTTAAGAGGTATAACAGTCCCCATGATGAAGCAAAATGCAGACACTTCAGAAACACCAAGGTCAATAAATAAATAATTAAGCCACTCTTCTTTATTAGATACTGGTGGACACTTACTTGCAAACTCTGTCTTCATCTTTTATTGTTTCAACTGTTCAACATCATTGGATACACAGGGATTTATTTAGAATTAGTTCTGTGAAGAAGTTCCGTAAGGGGGATGAGCAAAGGAAATGGTTTGCCCCCGAAAGCCAGGCTTTGAAACGAGCTCATCCCTGATTTCCGTGCATGCCCTAATCGCCTCTCATGGACACAGCCTTCTTACTTCAGTACCTTGTTTATGGCACTGATATGTACTTTCTTTCTTTTAAAATAGCACTCCCGATTCAACTTCTGCAAGAGAAGACAACATTCCTGGCATTGCCCAATGCCTTTGCAGGATGAATAGCAGCAATTGGCCAGTTGTTCTTGTATGACCAGGTGCCACTTTCCTGCAATATTCATAATGCTAAAAAGATTTTCCTTGGCTCTAGGGGATTATGTTTGATGCACAGGTGAAAATTTTGGTTTCCAACTCTAAAATCAGATTACAGAAGACAGCTGTTAAGAGAAATCTGAACTTTTTAGCAGCAATACTAAAAGATAACCCCCAGCCATACCGGCCTCACAGCCTCCCATTCCTTTTCAGTATCAATAATAATAGTTTAGCTGAAGTTGACATCTGTGTTCCAAACACCCACAAGAATATTTTGCCTATGAGATAATCTGTTTCTATTACTCAACATTGTGCATCTCTTCATAAAAACAGCTGTAAATACTGCTTGTCACAAAGGAGCATTTGAATTGTCAGCATCAATGAACGATCAGAGGAAAGTTATTGCAAATGACTATGCATAAAAATTAAGCTGGGTAGCTTTTAATGTCCTACTCAAAGTGTTTCTCCATTTTGAACATTCTTCAACAATAAAAAGGGCTGAAGTGGTACAGCAAAATCTGCTCAGCCTTTTCTTTATTATTTATTCATTCATTTATTTATTTATTTATTTACAAACCATTCTGACAAACACAATTCCTTTTCTTTAAAGGAATAATTTAACTTCATATAATGTTTTCCATATATTTGTCAAGACTACTACTCTGAAATTCATATAGATTTCTTTCTTGAGACCATCTTTTGCATAACTGAAAAGTGAAGATGCAGAAAGAAGTTTTGGTTGTTGATAAGGGCAAGGAAAATATTCTGGAGTGAAATCTAATCTATCAGTGCTTTAAAACATAAAAATGGAGTTTTAGTTGAGGTTTTTTTTAATTCCTTTTCAGTCCCTTGGAGAAATGCAAATGCATCACTTTAAAGGAAAACCATATTATAATAATCAAGGCCACTGAATCATCAATTATTATTCAGATTAAACTTACTCATTTGCAAGCTTAAACATATATATACAGATTTTATAATATATACCTTTTAAAAGTTACAAATACATTCATAAAAATTGAAAGAGATACGAAATTTATCAATACCATATCAAAATTCCTCATTAAAAAAAAAGCATGTATGTGCATAATGTCTCTGCAAGGTTACAGAAAATGTCCTCGGTCATATGAAAGGAGATTCCAAATTCTCAAATGGTAAAGAGGTGACCAGAAATAAATTGATTGGGACAGCATTTCTGAAGCACTCATTTTGTAATCCTTTCTTCACTTAAAACACAAGCACTTCACATAACAGTTTGTCTACAGCCACTTTTAGTCCTCCAGTCTGCTTTCAGATTTTTGCAAGGAATTATATTTCTTTCTCATTTACAAGCCCAGCAGCCCAGACAGCTCTGCTGAAAGAACTAATCTCAGGATAAAACTAGCTCATCCTGCATATGATGAATTAGGACATGATAAGTAGAAGAAGGGTGAATAAAAAATGCACCAAATGCCAATGAGCCTAATTTTCCACCATCAAATACCAAACCAGAACCATCACTAAGAGGATGATTTCTCATAAATTTCTGGCTATTTCTCTAAAGTTGAAGATGAGTTTCTGAATGTGAAAGCCTTTGAAAAGAAAAAATTCTGACAATTACAATAATTTAAGACTGCATGTTTTTGCTCACTTTCTTCTTCACATATATTTAGTTCTCAGAAACAAAATTTATGGCAGCCTTAGGAAAATAATTTTTAGTTTAAGAGTTTGGGAAACAAATGCAAAGAGTAAAACCTAGATTTTCCAAAGGCAATTTACAGAAAACCTCAAAGAAACACTCCTAGCTCTTTCTTACATTGTATGTTACTAGTTACATTTACTGAGGTTTTGAACGTCCAATCTTCATTCACTTCAGTCTGTCACAAAAAATTTTGTGCAGACATAAATGTAGCTCCTCGTTGCGAAGGGCACAGTCAAGTCTCTCTAATATCTTCTGTCAAGAATCTGCTTGTGGCACCAGGGAGCATTTTATCATGTCTATCACAGTGTCAAAATAATTAGGCCTTGAATTAATTTTAGCAGTCTACAGTAATTATACCCATATACAAGTGAATATCTCACAGAGTTAAAACAAAAAACATGTGAAAAATAGATTGAGACCTTGTGCTGCCTCTGGTGCACCTCCTGAGAAACAGAGGTCCTAAAGTGGGATATGACTGAGGCCCTTATCTCTTTAAATATTTTCTCCTTCCACATAAGATATTACAGCCTTGAGAAGAGGTCTCTAAGAAAGTCCTAAGACACGCTCCCCTCCCTATCCAGAGCTGAGGTCTGGAGAGTGCACTGCGTGCTGCAATGAATTGAACAAGCACAGGGGAGAGGCATTTCAGAAGTGCAAAGGCAGAGGAGGAGTGAGTGGCCAGCAAGCAGTGAGCTTGCAGCACAGATGAAACCCTGAAAATTAAAGTGCAGCACATGGTAGGCACAGCCAGGCCTTAGGGATGATAATGGGAAGAGACTTTTCTTGGAGATATAGAGGAGACTGCAGAGTTTGCAGAAGCTGGAAAGTTGTGACAACTCAGCGTAAACTTGAAATAAAAGAACTAACCCACAAGAACAGTGGTAGGGAAAATTTTATTTGTAAATAGTTTATTCCTTAGGTACTTCTAGTTATTCATTTTGAGTTCAGTTTCTAAAAAGTTACCTCTCTGTGTTGGAGTTTGAAAACAAAAACAACCAACCGACCAACCACAAAAAACCACAACCCCCCCCCCCCCCAAAAACCCCAAACATACACAAAATGAGAAACCTAGCTTTTTACTTCAAAATTTTTACAATCTTTTGAGGGTAATAACTTTACAAAACTATCTAAACAGACCAAGCTGAAAGTTTGGGGTCATCCCGTAAGAGCTTCATTATAAGACTGGTGAATTGCTTCCTTTCCCTGAAAATAGCTTCTCTCTTGAAAAACGCCCTTCCATTCCTGAGAGCTGCCAATCTCTCTCCATCCAGTTCTGGCCATCAGGTTTGTAAAAAAACAGACTGTGGAACAGATAAGGAGCAAGAAAGAGCATGAGTCCTTAACATGCTTTCAGAGCTTTCACAAAGTAAAAGGAAAATTGGGGACTGAGCCTTATTTTGGCAAAAGCAATTCCAACATTTATTATTTAAGAACTGTACCACTAAAGGGGAGGAAAAAAAAAAAAAGGAAACGAAGAAAAGCAAGAAACAGTTTTGTTGCAAAAAACTGAATTTCTCTCTGACATGGTAGATTTAATGTTTTTATTTGTTTCCAACTTCTCTCAATGCTGCAAGATATTGAAACCAGCATCACACTCCATAAATCAAACTTTCACTTAAACAGGTAAATATTGATACTTTTTGGACAGGGAGGGAGATGGGTTTGGCAGGAGAAACAAACATAGAGGTAACATGTGTATGTAATTTCCTTTGGACCAAAAATGGGCAGTGACAGAGTAGCTTTTTTCCTCTAATGGGTTACCAGCAGCAAGTGACTTTCTGAAGGGGAGTGTTTAGCAGTAGTTAAAAGGGTCTTATATTTCTTTTCAGATTGCAGAGGAAACAAGGGATAAAAATGTTAACTTAAAAAATAGTTAGAACAAAAGTTAAGAGAACACTACTAAATACAATGATTGTCAGATCATTCAGAATAGGGACTTTTTGATGTTTGCAGTAAAAGTTTAGTCCTTGTCCCTGAAATTCTCTTGGGTGTTGCTCAAGGACCAAATGGACACAATTTACTGTATTCAGCAAAGCTGTTACCCATGGAGCTCTGTTGATGCTGTGCTGGGTTCTAGCCTTTCTCAGCATTGCTTCTTACAGTAGAAAACCCCCCACCCATCCTTCTCATATTTCTCTCTCTACAGTCCTGTGACAGGAATAGTGATGTAGTTCTGTGTGCTTTTTCTGATCTCTCGGAAAGAGCAGTGTGGAAGGAGCAGATGTTAGCTGACACAGTGCCTATAAAAGTATTTCAATATGTCAGGAATCCAGTTCATGTAGACTTCCATTTTAGCCAGCGTAGTACCAAAAAACCTAAAGAGAATGCATGTTGAAATAGAAATAACATCATTAATTTGGGCATGTGAAAATTCATAGTTAAAATCTATGAATACTGAAGAAGTGCTGGAACCAATCATTACGCTTCAAACAAAGTTTAACATTAATTTCTTGAAATGAGTATATACCAAAGAGACTCTGCATGTACTGAGGCTTCTCATTTCAGCCTCTCTCCTATATTTACAAAAGAATAAGTTAAATACATTCGTAGTTTACTGGAAATTATGCATTTTCCTCACAAACACATTAATGAAGTTTGTCTTCTTTGGAAAATGATGGTAACTGAGGTTACTTTGCTTCACTAGATTTATAATTTTGAATCTTCAACTCACAAAGAAAACTGAGAGTGTGCAGCCCATTGTTATTGCAAAACACAGCTTTGCCAAGTCTGTTCACACTGTATTCCTTGTGAACCAGCTGCTAACAAGCTGCAGTTAGCACCGCGTACTCTCTCTTAAAGTCTCAAAACTGATGGCAAACAAATGAGTGTTTGGCAGATACACAGGTTTGCAATTTGTGGCCAACAGAGCATTCACATCTCTATCTAATTATAGGATGGAATAGCCGAATTCTCACTTTTATCGGTGTATGATTAGCAGGGCCCAGCACACTTGCTCCAGTATTACTTAAATGAAATATAAAGCCACAGAACCAAAGATAAATGTACCATATTTCTCCTGATATATTCTTTCTGTAGCTGTCACTGCTGTCAGTGGCTTGTAATGATGCATGGAAAATGAAGGAAAAATTGATACACATTTTTCCCTTGTAATGTAATTAATTGAAAGAGCAAACACACAAGATTGAGTATTTCAGCCAACTGATTTCTTGTTATGTCACCTAAGCCAGAGGCACTTGACTGGATATAATTTTTGTTTGGTTTTGTTGGATGTTGTTTTGTTTTCTCCATTTGGACACATGATTCATGTTATTATTTACATCTAAGACGGGCAAAATTTAGAAGGCAAAATATGGAATCAATACCCTGTTAACAGGATTTACAGACGCAGGAAATTAATTTAGTGGCTGTTCATAAGAACAAGCTTGTTGGAACCATTCAAAATTATCTGATCTATAAACGAGCCATTCTTACTAGATTTCCCTGTAATATCTTTCTGTGAATCCACCTTCCCAAAAATATAGTACTTTTACCAAAAGGTAAAAGGTATTTTAGGATTAAATAATTTTACAATGTTTTTCAAGAAATAAAAAAGCTGTATTTAGCAAATAACATTTTCAAAAACACATGTACACTAGGCTGAATGACACATGCATTTCAATATCTTTCCATGCTCCCCTGTGGTCAAGTACAACGTGATGTTTTAAAGAAGACACATTTAATACTAAAAGTCCATGATTTTTATCAAAGCCGCTTGTGTTGTGTTGTCCGAAGTACTGTCAGTTGTGCTCTTAACACAACTCAAATGAGCCCATTCCTTGCAAGGATAAACTGCTCAGCCTTCCTGTGGCACGGGGTTCAGACAGGCAGCATGAGATGTCCTCGGTGCTCTCTGCAAAGGTGCCCTATATCCGTGTGTCTGCTCGCTGCCTGGGATGCAACAGTTGGGCTCGATGATCTTAAAGGCCTTTTTCAACCTTAACTATGTGTTACCTATATTTAGATAATGTGTACTTATGTTTAGATATGTTTTCCAATTCTGTGCAAAGTTTTTTTCCCCTCCTGTTCTCTCCCTCTCCTGTCTATTCTTCATTCACTTTTACACCCTTTGGCCATCTTCCCCATGTGCACCTCATCCCGTTGTCCTCATCCTGGTTCGGTTTCATTTGTTGTTATGTTGTTGTGGTTTCTTTTATTCCTAGTCTGTCCTGATAATTCTTTTCCTTCCTCCTTCAGAAGGCAGGTGATTCTCTCTCCTTTTTCCTGCCTTTTTCAGCTCCTTGAACTCTTTCTTCAGGGCATCTGAGCCACCGTAGGGAGGAAGCAGCCACCCTTCTGAATGCTTCTAGCAAACACCTTACAGGTCAGTACCAATTCGCAGGCAATAGTCTGATGCTGGTATGCCATTGCTGCCGCCTGCTTTATTTGTTGTCAAGGGTAAATAACTATATGAAAATCAATGTAAGACATTTTGAAAAAGGCAAGTAGCCAACTTATTGTGTTATTTAAACCTGATATAAAGCCTGCTGCTTCACGCAACTAAGTGGCTCTTCAAATATGAGCTGATCACTAGCTTTGCAGAATTGTAAGAACATGTTAGTTTTCCTTTCTGTATGCTTAGGAAATGGATGCAGGTGTCCGGGTGTTGGCTCTGCGGAGCGGCCGGGGCGGCCCGGCCCGGCCCCAGGCGGTGCCAGCGGCTGCAGCGGCCCCAGCGCAGGGC
>VZTA01014247.1:164128-209509 GCA_013398855.1 Mohoua ochrocephala | reverse complement strand
TTTGGCTGGGGGTTATAAGGGAGTCCCGAGGGGGCGGGGTGATACAGAACAACCAATAGGGAGAGAGGGGCGGGTGTTACAAACCAACCAATGGGAGCAAGGGGGCAGGCATGAGGGATTTGGTTACAGCTTGCAGAGTACATGAATATGCATAAGTTGATGGGCCAGGCTTCCTCCAGCAAACCAAGAAGGGGTTTGGACCAAATCATGGTTCTTGATCCCTTTTTTGACCTCCCCTTCCCAGCTCACTGCAACACAAAGAACTTCTTCTGGCCTAAAGGTTTCCCTGATTCTACTAAAAGCCTCTTCACGCATACATAATACATACTGCATGAATCGAGACATGCAGAGAAATTGACTGAGATGTGTCAGAATAAAAAATAAAACTTAGAATATCTCTGAGCCACAAATGTTGGAGGCTGGGAGAGGGTTTTCAAGAAAAATCACTACATTTTCCATATTCTTCCTTGAGCATCTGCTGTTGGCAACTGCTGCCAATCGCATAGACCATGGTCTCAACTGATGTCACCTTTCTTATACTTTTGTAAGCCAACATAAAGCAGGGCTGTGATGACATTGATAACAGAGCACATAACTAAAGAATTATATTAAATATATAATTTATCATGGTAGGGGTAGCAAACTTCTGGCAGGTGTGCCTGAACTAGACCACAGGACTATTATCAGTGACAAAAATGTCACAAGAGATTAACTTGCATAGTCCCAGCTCTGTGTTAAATGTCCCAGATAGCAGCAGTTGGTAAGATAGGAAGGAACCTGTGTGCCAAGTGTGTGGGTGAGTGGACCATCCAGAACTACCCAGGAGGGCATTTTCCCCAAACCTGACACTAAAAAAGGAAGAAAACAATCAATATTAAAACAAATTAAATGCTAACGAGGGGAATATTGTAAACTTTTGGAAGCAAAGAGTTGACTTGAGAAGTATAAAATGAGCATAATGATTTGCAATGGTGGAGACAAAGGAGAAGATAACAGAACAGCAATGAAAATCTGATTTGACATTGCTAGAAGTCACCCTGCTGGCACTTGTCCATGTCTGATGGAGGCGCTTCCTGCTGGAGGCATGAATGTGCCAGAGAGCAGCAGGGAGGGATCCACTCCTCAGTACGGATGATCCACACCTCTGTACGTACATCACCTCGTGGGCTGTGCTCATACTGTCTGTGTGCGTTGGAGGGCTGCAGGAGGTAGTGTGGAGAGCTGGAGTTTGTGCTAGAGCTTGGGCACACATCCTCTGACATAGGGTGGAATGTATTGCTGATTACGGAACTCTTAAAGATTAGTTAGAGACGGTTGTTTCAAAATTTGTAGGTATGTTCAGGCATTTTGTAAGCATCTAGGACAATGGTGCATCTGTTGCAATTATGATACTGACCCTCAACATAGAGTTCACTGATTACCAATTAACTAAGTGGTAATAAACCTCTTCACTGCTGATTCAATTTAAACAATGACAATTGAACAAATTTCCCCTGTGAAATCATCCGCTCCAGCTGCTGCACTCCTCAACAATAAAGGATGACAGATCATAAAGAATGATAGTGTAATGATATTATGACATGAAGTGAGTTCCCTTTCTGATGTAGAAGCAAGTTATAAGCATTTGGGATTCTACTTTTGAAAGAATGCAAAAAGTGCATGTATGAGCTGTCTTTCTCATGGGCAGGGAGGAAAACCCTTGGGGGGATTTTAAGGACATATTCAAGGCAGAGACACCCCCAGAGTTCTCAGTGTTGAGTGTGAGGATAAACAGCCCTTCCAGTGCAGATGGCTGTATCAAAAGGAGTATCCACTACATTTAAAACATAATGCAATGAACACTGACAATATTTTTCCTCTCCTTGAAGCATTTATAGGTTTCACAGGAATCACAGGATTCACCTTCTGGAAGGCACATGGTCAAACTGCAGTCTTAACTGTAGTAAAAATGCTTTAATATTGAGGTCAGAATAAGAAAACCTAATAAATAAGCAATTGTTTTAAACTCACTTTCAGAATTCATCCAAGACAGTACCAATCTCATTTCTTCTATACAGACAGGTACAGATTTACCAGTCAGGAGGAGGGGGATGGAAAAACTCATATCCTCACCTACCAAAAGCCAGTACAGCATGTAACCTGTCACACAGGAGAGAGAGAGAGACTGCACCACCATCCTCATGACTACATCCACAGGACTACACACCTCAATAAAGCCAGTGGAAAAATTAATCTTATTTTCTTTTTTATTTTAGGGGTCTTTTATGCTGATATGCTTTAGTTGTAGCATAATACTGAATATTTCTTATGTGATGGGATTGGTAAGGCTAATATTGTAAGAATGTGATCCTGTCCTTCTAAGCAATTTCAGATTGAATTTAGATTTTTAGACTCTATGGATTTTATAACATAAATCAACTGGATTTCAAGCTAAATATTTCACGCAATCAACGCTTGCAAAAGCCCCCCACAGGATTTCACTATACCTTCCATGCACTTCATTGTAACATAGACCTTACAAAAAAGCTGTTTATTGTGCAATATGAGAGCTAAACAAAGCACATGAAATCCTTACCCTCAGTAAAACAGAAGTGAAAAAGCCAGAAGAATGACTGAACACAGGGCAGTCTTTTCTCTTTCCTCTTGAATCTATATTTATTGTAGCAGACATTAATTTTCACTTATAAATTCCTTACACAATTTCGTATCAGTTTGTCAAGTTATTGGGTGGGACCCTTATTTATGCCATTTATGCAATCAATCAGTAAGACTCATTATTCACCAGCATATTGCAGTTTGCATGGCAAATATTAATCAGTAAAATTGTACTGTGGTGAACATGCATTGCAAGTTAAATTATGATCCACATTAATATGAGAGCGTTTCCTCGTGAATTTTATATGTCTGTAGCCTAATTTAATTTTATTAAACATGTAATCATATAATCATATATGATATATATAATCATATAATTGTATAAAACTTGTAAAATAAGAAATGGTCTAATTGGCATCATAATTGGAATTTAGGTATTGTTCAATTTAGCTGTAGTTCTGTACTACAGATCAGATTCTAAATAACGAAAAAACACTAGAATCAACATTATTTTTGCATGTCAAATATCAGGTATTATTCAAATTTAAAGTTGGCAAATTAGTTTGCTTTGTTAAGATGGGTTATTGTCATTTAATTCACAACTGAAGAGGAAGTGATAAGCCTGTCAAGGTTTAGCTAACACAGACAGCTTAGACCTGCCATTTTTTCTCACTGGTTATATCTTGTTCTTACAGCAACCATATTAATGTCAGTGGAAGTACTCAGAACACTTACAAGTAGTCAGCATGAGCAACTGGAGCAGAATCATCAGCTTCTGTTTGAGAGGTGACATTTGTAAGAGAACTTCCTGGCATCCCTTGCTTCTCACGTCTCGAAATATTCTAGGAATATGGAACATTCAATGCTTTGCAAAAGACTTTGAATTTTCCTGGGATATTTCTAGATGGAAGGTATCTCAGAAAGGCTTTAGCTCAACCTCTTGCTCAAAGAAGGTCAGGTTTGAGTAGGTAACAGAGGTCTTAAATCAATCAGGATCTGAAAAACTTCAGAACAAGAGAGTGTACAACCCTGCTGGCAGCTTATCTCTGGTCAATATTTGACTGTACCAGTGGTAAAAACTTTCTCCTCATATCCAGTCAGAACTCACTGTGTCATGTGCCTGTCATCCTCCCATGACACAGTGCTATGAAGTGCTGGGCTCTCTTCTTGAGAGGAACTTGTAGATCCTGGCACACTGCTGTTAGTTCCCCTTAAAGTAATACCTTCTCCAGGTCAAGCAAGTCTTCAGGCCTCTCTTCCCAGGGCACATGCCCCAGTCCCTGACCACCCTAGAAGCCCAGGGTGATTAGGAACCATCGATGTCAGGGACCTGTTGATAACTTTCCTGTAATTGAGTCCCAACATTGGATGTGGCATGCTAGATGTGCTGGGTATAAGGGGAAAACCCCTCCTCTCCATGTCCTGGCTGTGCCCCAGAGAGTACCTCCCAGGGCACTGTTGGCTGTCCCTGCAACCAGGGCACACTACTGCATTCAGTGCTTATTTACCAAGACACCCAGGTCCCTCCCTGCAGAGCAGCCCTCAGCCAGGCAGGCACCGTCCTGTACAGCTGCACGGGCTGTTTCCTGCCTGTGGCAGGACTTGGCCTTTCCTAACCCTGCTGAACTTGAAATGCTCCTCTTGGCCCACTCCTCCAGCTTATACAGATCCCCAAGAATGGCAGCACAATGTCATTCCTCTACTAGTTACAGTATGTAAGCAATCCTTTAAACAGCTGCCATACCCTTTCCTCACATCTCTAAACAAGAATTCTCCATCCTGAATGCACAGTAAGACAACAAATGCTATTAAGTCAATTGGGAATGCAACTACTGTGAACCAGTTGAAGCAGCATAGGTTTTACTGGATTCAGTAGCCTTTTTGGTCTCTGTCACGAATATTCTTAGCTTAGAGTTATGAGCAGTTAGCAGAAAGCCAGAAGCAACCTCAGCTCCCTCCTGGTTTTCATACTAGTCTGCAAAAGTGAGAGTGACTTAGCATAGAGCTCATACGAGCTGCTGTCTGGAGCATGTTCTAGAACACAGCACTTCCCCATGGAGTGTTAAATATGTCTAATGCACTCACTTCGTGGAAGCTGGACAGTGCATCCAACAGCACCTTAAGTACCTGAGGGTGCTTAGCTTTTGTCATTGTGAAAAAACACCGTGCCTATGTTACTTCCTTGCTACATTTGAGAATGACTTATTTAGGATCTTCCACACATTCTGGTTTTAACTTTTGAAAAGTACTAGACAAGAAGTAACTAAAAGGAGAGATAGGAAGATGAGAGAAATGTTTTCTCCTAGCCAGTGTATTTTACTTGAAGTGTGTTTTAGGCAAAAATTAAAAATGCAATATGACCATTCTCAGATTGTATGAAGTACTTTTAGCACATATATATATATATAAAAAATATATATTTCTTTGCATGTAAACAATAAAACCATGTATTTACCATTATTTTAAAATAGATAGGAATACTACAACATAAACTTTTGAAATTTATTTTTGCAGATTACTAATGACTGGACTTCTCTACTGATATTTATGGGAGTTTCAAGAGTTTTAAAGACCATAGTCATCATCTTGACATTATTTTGGATTCAACAAATGCCTTCAGAGGTGTTCATACTTCTGCAAAAGATGCGACAATTTTGATTTAGGCTTTTGAGAAAAACTTTTTATTCAGCATGCCAGTCAAAATTATGAATACACAGAAACTACAAGAGCCAGCTAAAACAGTATGAGCTTCATTGCTTTTCAGTAATGTTGTAACAGAATTAAAATAAACAGCTTCTCAGTATCAGGTAGTAAATTTAGCGCTTGATATATGACAGATGTTCCTAGTCCAAAAAAGAAGGCCAAAATTAAAAAGCAGCTTTCAGACCCTGAATGCAAAAGGACCTCTTGCTCATGCACTGCAGCAGCAAATAGATTTTGGATGACCAGCTGGACACTGAGTAGGATTCCCTAAGGGTCTTGCCTTGAGGACTTTTCTTAACAATTAAAACCATTTGCTTTTATTGTTTTTGACAGGCACAACAGTCTGGTAACAGGTGTGAGAATCTACTTAGAAGGAGAAAACAAGGGAATGAAGATGCCAAATAGTCTGACAGACTGGTCAGTATAATGTTCTTCATCATTTTGCTTACATTTCTGTAGGTGCCAAATATGAGCATAAAAGTGGAGACATACTTTTTATGTAAAAATCATGCTTGCTTTGTGATTTCAGTCAAGGTGATCTGTTACCAAATGTTGGCTGGATTTATGACCATCTGCCATGTAACAATGAGGCAATTGTCAGAATTAATAACACTTCAAGAAAAAAAAAAAATCTACTGAGTTTTGGGGTTTTGACCTTTCAACTGCCAACGCAACACACACCACTTCGTATTGACATGAAGCTTTGTATTAACACAAACTTAAAAAAACCCAAACAAACAAAATCAATGACTAACTAAGACAGAATAAAGTCTTGGCAGTCTAAATCAGAAATTATTGTGTCAAGGTTTTTTATTTTCAAGGATAGATCTATATTATTCTATACAAATACCTTCTGAGTTTTCAGTTATTTGATAAAATGAAACTTAATCCTTCCAATTACAATCCTTCAAACAGGCCAAGTGAGCAGCTTGACAATACTCATCCTTGGATGTGTCAGGTCAAATTTTATCTTCACTTTCAAAAAGTGCATTTTTATCTCTTAAATCCCTCATCTGTACACACAATCATACATACATAATTGAGTCCCTTTTGCTTCACATTTTTAACAGGGGCATAATTTTAACTGGCAGCAGTATGATTTATATTTTTCTAATACTGCATTATTCATGTATTCTGCAGCTGCAGTGAAGAAAATAAACACTGGCTTTCTAGGTAAACATTCATTTCAAAAATCAGCGGTAATTCTGATTTCAGCAATTTCACTAGCAAGTTGAGAAAGAATAGGACCCTTTCAGGGAATCAGCAAAGCGAGCTAACATTCACTGAGTTTCACGATGTTCTAAACATCATCTTAATCTTCCCATTATTGAATAGGCTCATGAGATGAATTCAGGTTATTGCTATTTTCAGGGAATTATTTCTCCCGTAGCGCTATTAGCATATATATCTTTAACAAGTGTAATCTTGAATAATTCAACTTTCGAAGACATGTCAGTCTTTGGTCCCTAAGAAATTAACCGGCACTGCGTGTAATACTGCAAGATTCACCTTCCAGAGAATTCAGATGAACTTTAGTGCACTCTCTAATGGTATTCCTTGACTTCAGAAATCCACTCTTCTCTCATAAAAACTCTTCTCTTCCTCCTCTGCGAATGCTGATGTTAGCAGCAGCAGTAACTAAAATGCAACACTGCTTTTGCTGATGAAGGCAAGAACAGAGACATCTGGCTCACAGAGGCAATTTGAGTGGATTTGTCAGAAAGTACTTTTACCAGGATATGGAAAGGCCCTTGAGGTACACTTACTGAAGAATGGGAAAAGTTTGTATGTATGAAAAAGTGCCCAGAATCCATATTGGTTTTTAATGACATCTTTGAGCCTTCAAAGCAATAAATGAACCAAACTGGATTAGATTTTACGAGGTCTTCTAGTGTTCTTGTTGAATTTCTAATATGACAAAATAAATGCTGGAAACTGTCACATTAGCCTTAACCCCTCAAGTACAATTTTTTTTCTAAAAGGAAAAGTACGATTTGATGTAAGCTGTAGACTTAATTTAGTACAAACACATATTGAATTGCAGTCTTAAATCTACTTGCATCCTGAAAAGCCTCAACACCTTTATGAATAATAATTATATCTTCAACACTTCTCAGTCTCAGAGTAAAGGCATGAATCAAAGAGTTCTTCAAAGACAAAACGATGTCAAAAGCTGACATCTTTGGGTTTAAAAAAAAGAAATAGTTTCAATCCTATTTATAATCAGAATAGATTCAGTAAACAAAAAAGTAAATTTTTCATTCAGTAGATAACAAGAGAAGTTGTTGTATTCTATTATAAAAGGAAAAAATGAAAAGGAAAAGTGTATCACCTAAAATGAAAAGGATTTCTAGTTTGGTGCAGGTCAGAATAAATAAATATCCAGAAAAATTTAGAATCACCTAGGTCATGGTTATAGAGAAAAGAGGTGGAATTTCTAGCACTGTTTAATTTCATACCACCCACACCATGGCAGAAGGAATCTGGGGACTGGAATAAGAGGGGATTCCATCTTTTGATGAGCTTGCAAGAGGGTGTGTGCTGAACTGGGGTTGGGACCAGAGCCACTGCCACTGCTGCAGCTACTGCCACCGCAGAGGGAGAGCACCCCTCTTTGGGAGGTATTTTTGTTTGTTGGGTGATGAATACACTTTTTGTGGGTAAAAAACTCTCTCTTTTGTACGCTCTCTGGTTAATATTGTTATGATTCTTGCAATTTTTCAGTAAATTGTGGCTCTGGCTTACAATTTCTCCTTGTCTTTTCTCTACTATTGAAAGGGGGAAGGCTGAGTTCACCTTTCCTGCTGGGTTTTAAACCAGCACAATCTTGGCCTAAAAAATCGGGCTAGGTGTCCAATAGGAACAGACTTGAATGATTGCCACAAATGTTGATATTAGCTGCAAGAAGGAAGATGCTCCATGTGGGTTTTCTGCAATAAATTTGTTAATTTTTTACGGAATCGTAGAACCATGGATCAGGCTGAGATTATGTAGGAGTCAAAAAGATCCTGACATCTGCATATATGCAGATACACACCAATTCTTACATCCTGAACATGGGCAATTGTACTGGGTATTTCCTAGTGGCCTGGTACATACAAGAAATCTTTGGTGTTCAGAACACAAATCATATAATTATAGGATGGTTTGGGTTGGAAGGGTCTGTAACTATCTTCATCCAGTTCCAACCTCCTTGCCATGGGCAGGAACACCTTGCACTAGACCAGGTTGCTCCAAGTCCCATCCAACCTGGCCTTGAACACTTGCAGGGATGGGGCATCCACAGCTTCTCTGGGCAACCCATTCCAGTGCCTTGTCAACCTCACAGTAAAGAATTTCTTCCTAATATCTAATACTGTCCTCTGTCCTAGTTCAAGAAAAAAAATTAGTCCTTCAAATACACATAAGAACGAGATAAAACAGATTTCTGCTCTTGCAACGCTGGACTTCTGCAAGTGCATCAGCTTCAAAGTCTGATGGAGAGGAGAAAGTATAAAAACCAGACACATGCAGCAAACAAAGGTAATTGGTAAACAGTGGTTCTTGAGTGACATTTTATAAGAAGGATGAAATCAAGAATTAACCACTGTTATCACAAATTTAGCTAGCAGAAGATGTCAGAATCTTTCATGAAGGGAGCTACATCTCAAATCCCAAAACAGGACAAATGTGCATTGCCTGTATTCACTAGCAAGAATATTTTTAGTGAAGAAGAAATGTGCAGTCATGCCCAGTGAACTCTATTGTTTTCAAATTTATAAAGTTTGGCTTTCAAACACTGACTTGAAAAATAAGAGCTAAAAGAGCAATATGTAGGTCTGTGATTTTTAAGTCTGTCTGATACTGTATCCTGTACTGCTAAATCTTTAAGGTGAAGGAAGTAACACTTGTGTCAGGTTAAGAAGCAGTTACTGCCAGTGTCCTAGTGATGGATCAGGTGATATAGACAGATCTAAGTAATACTGATCTCATCCAGTGAAATAAAGGTGTGTTGCAACCTCTGTGAAAATAGGTATTTTAAAGGTTAGGAGTTGTGATCCAGGGTTTTGGTCAGGGGATGAAAGGCTGCAAGCTGCTAGAACAGCTTACAACCAGCATCATACATACAAATCATCATAATTTCCTCCATAATTACTGCTTGCTGGGAATCCCCCAGCAATATGGATAACTCATAAACATTTTAGTTTATGAGTTTATTGCTTGAATAGTGTTATTACATCATGAAGATGAGATGGGTTTCGGTTGTAATGTAATCAGCCTGTAGAAAATATGCAGAAGAAAGTGAGGGAACTCTTGAAATTGTATATACTTGACCCATGGAAATTCTTCTTCCTAATTACTATTAACAATAAAAAATTTACTGTTTGTAAGCGAATATTTTAATTTTCATGGAGACGAATGTCTATGTATTGATTGATTTTTTTTCTACATGATTAAATCACAGAATAATAAAATGATGGAATAACAATGACTGTGTTACAGTTACACTCTGGAGTGCAAATTTACTATTTCAAAATCTGCACTGAAAACACTGACCTGTATCCCCATTTAGTTTATATTTCCACATTACATATTTTATATATAAAAGTATTTTAAATTTTTTAAATATTTTTTGTGGATTAGGGGTTTTTTGGGTGTCTTTTTTTCTGTTTCTATTTTTGGTTTTTTGGCTTGGTTTGGGGTTTTTTTGGCAGATTTGGGGGTTATTTTTTTTTGGAAATGATTTTGTAATTTCCAGAGAAAGAGCTTTCTAATTAGGTGAGAATAAAATATTTTCTTTTTTCCAATTTCTGATGGGAAATTTTTTTTAAAAATCAGAACTGCTTTTTTACTAAACTCACAAAGAGAGAAAAAGAAATTACAGACAACAACTTTCCTTCTGAAACAATGCTCACTCCATCACCCACCAAAACAAACAGATAACTACTCATGGGGTTTTTTAATATATATTTATGTTTAATCAAAAGTGATGTTTTATTGGAGACGCACCTGTAAATGAGAAATGTTCTGCAGCTGGGATTCTGGAGCCAGCAGGGATTAACAGGAGATCTGGTTGTTATATACTGTGACACACACTATATCGGTGAGGTGGACTGTGGAGGGCCCTTTTGTCTGTCTGACTCTTTAAAAGAAAAATCTGCTCAGTTCAAAGAACAGACAATCTGTTTTTCACTTTCAATGAAAAATGTTTTCATTGGAAGACATTAATGTTTTCAAATTTATGATTTTAATCAGTATTTGGATTCTCATGGTGGGACTCTTCAGAGGAATCTATTGCAGTTTACCTCCCAGGTCCTCCTAGACTGTACTCTAGTGTCTGAATTCCTTAAACATCCTAGAACATGAAAGGCCTAAACTAATACTTTTAATTTCCATAAGCAATGCTCCCTGAGATACTATCATCCAGTAGCCAGTTATTGCAAACACCACCAAGAGCAACAATTTAGCTTTCTTTAATATCTAAATCAGACATTCAGCATCTTAGCTAGTGATGATTTTTACTTCCATTTCTTTCCTTTTATAGTTGTTCTTTTCCAATTTCGGAATCCTTCTGATAATACTCCAAGGATTAAGAGGTGAAAATAATGAAATATATTAAATTTTACAAAAGGGTCATATAATTTTCATATCATTTTTACACAATGCTTTCAGAGATGTGTACTTTTCCTCTGTAGGTTGGTGTGGTAGGTTTAAACCCGCTACAATTGGTAACAAACTTGGTTGATTGATTGATTAAGACAAACACATATATTCCAGAAAGTGTAAAAATCTTGCCACATGGAACGAACAAATCCTTTAAAAACAAGTCTATTTGAAAGACAGAGGGAATGGAACCAATCCTATACAAGACATGGCAGAGCATAGCTGTAATCTGCTCAAATACCATGATCCTTTATAAAACAAGAGACACATCAGTTTTTTCACATGGAAGGCAATATCAAAGCACACATGAGTACAGGCATTGTGCTTTTATTTTTCAACACTACTGCAGTGTCCAACCTATGTGCAGACGAAAGCCACAGTTAAATCCCATCCTAAACCACAAATAAATGGAATTTCAAAAAAATTAAATCCTGAAGAAACTTCCTGCCTAACTCATGATATTTTCTTCCTAATTTGTATTCTTGCCTGGAAACCATTGATCAAATATAAATCATACTGTAGGCCTATAGCACCTATCTATAGGTGATAGAAATGAATCCATGTTCCAAGGTTCAGGCAATATAAATAGAATTTTTCTTCATTTGGGGTTTTGAGATATTTTTCAATGTTGAGAAGCAAGCATGTGAAATTGGTAAAGAAATTGCTAAGGTAAAACTCCTTACTGTCAGGAACAAGACACATAAAAGCTTTTGTGTCAGTAAGGAACTTTATAAACCCAGACACCAAATACTTGGATGTAGTTTGCTTCATAGCTGCTTTTAATGAAACAAAATGACAAGCATGGCACAGGGAGCTCAGGGTAGTGGGAGTAGTAGAAATGCAGATTTTTATCTCCACTGAGTGAAAACTGTAATGAATCTTCTAAGCTCATCTTGGGCAACTTTGCAAGCAAGAGCCCTTTGTTCTACTCAAAGTGATGTCACAAGTTCAGCACGTAATAGATTGAGGAGCTACTCTGAATAAATTCCTGTAGCCACTGAATTTGAAGACAATCCACAGATATTCAAAGAGCCTGACTACTCCACACTCACAGTAAATATATCAAACTAATAGATAAACTGGTCCAAGTGGTAAATAATGCTCATTTTTTAGGAACCAAGCCACATGGAAACATACTCATTTTATAAGTTTAATTAAATTTTGATTGTATGAGAAACAATGCTTGTATGTATCTTTTGAGGTTTTTTTTTCCTCCTACCAACATGTAGTTATCTATAGTGAATTAATTGGCGAAATTAATTTAATATATTTTTTATATTTCAATTAAATTGTCTATATTTTCATTAAATTTTCTTGAAAATAAACAGCTATAAAATTATTTCTGCAAAATCCAAATGACCCTGATTTACATTTTATATTGGGAGAGAGTGTAATTTGTCCTCATGGAATCACTACTTTTTGTTATGGATACCTTCCATTTTGACATATTAGATTTTTGTCCACGGAACTTACTCAATAATATAGATCACAATATAAAACTGTTGTGTACGAAAATCCTTATGCATTGTCATTTTTAGGATGAAGTTGGTTCAAACCATGCTTGTTTCCCTAGAAAGATGCAAGCAGTCTCAGGGTTGCTTACACACCTTGCTCATGGTGGTTGTCAATAAATTGTTCGGGCAATTACAGGCTTGGTCTAAGTTGCCTCCATGAATTCATTAAGACAACTTTCTGCAATATTCTAGACCTGCTGAAAATATTAAAAATAGAGCAATTCTGAGGCAACCTTAACAGTACTGAAGTACTCTAATCTTCTAAGACCAACTGAAATACCTACTTTCAGTTATAAGGTATATTTTATGTCCTGAAACCCAACAGGCTTCCATTTTTAATTCCAGGCTAATTATTTGACAAATACATAGAGTCCAAATACATTTTCTCTTAAAAGAGAAAGGGAAAAATAAGTTAAATTTTGACGTTATCACTTCAAAGAAAGATGGCATTTGGAAGCAGAGATGTTCTGATTATGTAGCAATCTTCATTTCTATGATTCCCCAGTTTCAGCAGCTAGTCACAAAACCAGATGTTGAGGTACTGCATAATAAAGAGCATGCCATAGAAGAAAGTTAACATAAAGACACACATACACACAAATTTCAGGAATGTCAATCAAAAAAAAAATTTGTTATCATGTTATTAATTCCATGTAATTTTTTGTATTTCTTCTAAGTACCTTGCATTGTTAAAGGCAACCTGAAGCATTGCAGGCACTTGTTTGGTAGGATGTGCACGAGTGAAAGCCCTTTGTGACACACTCCTGTTTCTTTTCCATTTGGATTTGAGTTGGAAATAATGAATTATCAGAATAGCAAGAGACTTTCTGCTGCACACTGAATTCTCTGAGGAATGTTTATAGAATTTCTGAATTTCGTTGGCTTGAGCTACACATAAAATATCTGTTGCTTGATTGCCTATAATCCAAGACTGATACGCGTATATAAATGAAACAGGCTGCTGAGAGAACTCTTATTACTTTGTCTATAGTTTTCTCCCCAGGAGGCTCATAAAACCATTCCATATGCACAAACATTCATCTCAGAAACAAAATATTAACTGGTATTTACTTAACAAGACTCTGGCTATGTAATCTTTATCAAGAGATTGAGTGTGCAGATTTTCAGCTCTTTTGGCATATGGAGAGGCGTAATCCATAGGTACACTCAGTGTTCATGGATTTTGTATCCAAATTATGGCTCATTTACTGGGCAATTTCCAACCTAGCTATTAAGACAACTGTTAAGTCTTTCAAGCTGACACTGAGAAAATGTTCCTGAGATGTGATGCTTTACTGAAAGGAAACAGGAGTGCTTCAGAAACATTGTCCTTCAGATCTGCCTGTGTTGCTGTACACAGAACCACTCTCCAAACCAATCGGCAGAAGTTCAAATCCCTGGAGATGTGCATTCAGTGCATTAATTAAATGTAATCACTTTCTGCTCTATACCTCATGGATTTATGTTGAAAACCTCTATTTACCATTTTAATCTTCTGAAAATACATTAGATTTGAGTTCTACTAGGGTTTATGCCACAGTGATGCCTACACTGACAAAGCAATACTCAGTTTTGCAGTTTGTTTGAGTTGGATATTTACGATAAGAGCATATAGTAATCACAGATTATTTATGCACTTGATGAAAGAAAAGTGGTTCATACCTTCTGGTTGTCACAATCATGTAATTTTTATGACAACTAAAGACTGCTCCTTTTTATACATATTTAATTCAGTAAAAATAGGCAAAGTTCCAAGTACGTATTATTTTGAAGTAAAAACTTCAAAAGTCTAATGAAGATTGAAGGCAATATTGGAGAATCAATGGCAACAAAACGATTGTTCTGAAGTTAATGCATACATTTTCATGAAGAGTTACTTCTAGTTTATGGAAGGACAACAAATATTTTTAAGCCCTTTACCATGAGTCTATACTTCATGAGTGTGCTGGAATTTTTTCAGACGCTACTTTACCTGGATCCTGTCCAGTCTCCCACAAACAAGCTACTCTGTGACTTTTGCTATTGATTCAATTTTTTTATTCTTGGTCTTCTTGGAAAAATCTCACATGTCGAGGTGTATTAAAAAGCTATACCAAAACATCCTCCATTTCTTCCTAAGACAAAACCCCATAATTCTGGCAAGTTAATAAAGGTGGAAAAGAGCACACTTTTTTCCCAGTAAGTCAAAAGAAAATAATATATTAGCTTTTAGCTCATTTCTAACCATTTTAAATCACATAATGAATATGCAGACTTTGTAACTCAATCACCATTTAATAACTAAGCAAAACAAATTAAGAGATAAACTTATTAAACAAAAAGAAAAGAAACACAGAGATAGCCTGCACTCCAAAAGATTCAGGGATCCATATACTTACACTGTGCAAAGAAAAAAAAAACAACAGAAAATCCCAACCCCACAGTACGCTGGAAACTGTCTTTTAGCAAAGCACGCAAAAATGTCAAATTGAGAATATGGGTTAAATGAGAATCACTCATAGATACAATTTTAACCAGTTGCCCCCAATCCCACAATAAAAGTGACTTGCCTTTTCACAAATGTGGTTTGAAAGACCAAAACTGGGTTGAATGAAGAGCTCCTTTAATGAGTTTCAGCTATTTGGGCTGTAAATATCAACAAGCACGGCCAATTAGTAATGAATGATTGTTCTAATTCACAGAATCACAGAATGGGTCAGGCTGGAAGGGACCACAGTGCGTCATCCATGCTGCTCATCAGAGCCATCCGAGAGCACATTGCACAGAATTTTATCCAGATGGTTCCTGAATATCTTCAGTGAGGGACATTCCACAACCTCTCTGGGCAATCTGTTCCAGTGCTTGATCACCTGCACAGTGAAGAAGTTCTTCCTCGGATTTAGGTGGAACTTCCTGTGCATCCATTTCTGCCCATTGCCTCTTCTCCTTTTGGTTGACACCCCTGAGAAGAGCCTTCTCCATCGTCTTGACACTGTTCCTTCAGATACTGACAGACATTGATGAGGTCCCCTCTCAGTCATCTCCCCTTGAGGCTGAACAGGCCCAGTTCTCCTTGTGAGAGAGATGCTTCTGTGCCCTCATCATGTTTGTTTCCTTCCACTGGATTCATTACAGGGGCTCCATGTCTCTCTTGTCCTGAGGAGCCCAGACCTGGACACAGCGCTCCAGATGTGGCCTCACCAGGGCTGAGTAGAGGGGCAGGATCACCTCCCTCCACCTGCTGGCAATGCTTGTCCCAATGCACCCCAGGATACCATTGGCCTTCCTGGCCATAAGGGCACTGCTGGCTCATGGACAGCTTGTTGTCCTCCAGGACCCCCAAGTCATCCTGGTTGTAAGCATTGCTTCATTTTTGTTCTCAGCACATATTCCAAATTCAGTAGTTGTATGAGTTTAATGGTGAGGTTTTCATCTTTTGTTCTTATTTATATACACAGATAACTCTGTTTTCCATTAAAGTTACCAACACAAAGGCAAAGAATTGAAAGAAAATGTATGAGCCTGAACAATAAATAAAGCAGAAGCACCATCTTATCCTGCACTTCTTCCAAATTGGTATGTTAAGTAAATGTTCTTTCCCACTTCAAAACTTTTCCCCTATCTTTCCGGCTCTTATTTTACATTGGGCTCTTTCTTTTCTCATCGTTTAACTTGAACATGAAGAAAGAATAATTTTTTGTTTTATTCATGAGAGACAGAGTTTTTTTGCATTTCAAGCTTTCATCGTGACACAGCTTTAAAGCACTTACTACTGTTGCAACTTCAGTCACTGAAGGAAGATAATTTTTAGTAACTTTCATGTGTATAAGTAACAATACAGATATATTAGCTAAAATTACTTTGATCACTGCCTAAATATGTTTACCCAGTTATAAGAATCTCATTTTTTGCAGAAGCCAGGTGGTCTTACCTACCTTATGAGTATGAAAGTCCACCTTTGTAGGTATGCAGGGGTACTGTAATGCTCAAGGTTCAAGGCTGAACACAGAAATCTACAAGCTTATTTTTCACACATCATTTGGGAGGTGGTCATAGCCAAAGCTGGCTCATGAGAGTAAATGAATACATTTCATGGTACTGAACCGAGCCACTGACTTGTTTGGTGAAATTCCTAGCACTTGCACAAAGGTAGGGAAAAATACATCAATGCACAGAAATTCATACTTTTTTCTGCTTCCTTTAGCATTCCATTCCTTCATGTCTACTTTTGTTTCAAGGAATCTAGAGTAATGTGTCATGTTTTTCAAGCTTGAGGGCTGCTGCCTGTGAGATATCAATAGGGACAGATTCTTAATAGACGTCTCAGAGTTCATCTATCCGAGCATTTCAGCTCAGATCAAATGTGACGTGAATGTCCAGACTATCCCCACTTACTGCATTAGGCTTCACATCAAAGAGTATGATCTTCAAGAACATGACCTAGATTCTTCTTAAATAAAATTAAACCCAAAGATGTGCTTCAGAAGTGCATGAGAAGTACATTTTAATTGCTAATGGACTCAGTCTGTAGGATAAGACTAGAGCAAGTCCTTCATACCCCTGTGAAACGCAGCACTCAGCAGCAGGTATTTTTTGTGTAATTAAATAAATTGGACAAACAGACTTTGAAGAAGCCCCTGGAAGCTCCTCCAAGAGCGCATGTATTGGAGGTGGGAGAGGAGCTCCAGAACACATCAGCTCATGCAGCACTGCTCAGTGGCAGCTGTGTGAGATACAGCTGACCTTCAGAGAGGAGTTGGAGGCATGAACACCGTGTAATCGGGGCTTTCTGGGTGCTGCTACTCCAGCCCTGCCCGATCACCACAGGCTACATCAGGACAATAAACCAAACCAACCAGACCATGAGATTCAAACATACTACCAAGAGCAGGAGAATGAGGTGTATTTTCCCCAATTACCAGGCTCTTCCAGGTCTGCTCTATCCAATGACAGGTTTAAGCATAGAGTAAAAGTAGAATTCCCTTGCTGGAAGCACCACATGCTTTAAACCCTTAGTAAGAACTCCTCACATCCAGATGGATTACTAAGGGTTTGTTCTTTCAGTGCAATTTTTGCTTTTGTTATTTGTGTCTAACTTTATTTCTTCCTGTCTGAAGGAGAGTGAGTCATTGAAATCCAATGTTATTACTTTGTACAGTTATGATACCATTGTACTTTCTCTTTCTACTGTAATAACTAGGAATTTACACCACTCGGGATTTTTCTCTTGATTTTATGTGCTTGCCTCCTACATCGATTACTTAATTTCTGTAAAGGAATGTTGTGACATGAACTTGTCTTCTAAATACTGAAGTTTAATATCTGGTATGGAAACAGGAAAAAAAAAAAAAAGGGAAGTTGAAGGAACTAACCAGATCATATTTTAAAAAACCCTACAACACTACTGAAAATCATGTAAGTATCAACATTCAGGAGTTTAGCAGCTGTTAACCAGTGAACTGTCCTTTAGAAGACACAGCTATTCTGTTGTAATTGGTGGTAACTGTTGTCTCACACAAAGAAATTTGCATGAGAAATAACTTAGAATCACTTCACTAGCAATGACAAAATATTTGGTATAATCGTTATTACATTAATTTTAAAGCACCCATAAGTAAAAGCAGCTTCCTAAATGTCACACAATCTTTCTTATGCAAAATAATGTCTATTATTACTCAACAGAAATTAATAATTCTTTTTAAAAAGCATTTAAACATTACATAGGTTCATATGCTGTACAATCTTTGCTTCCAAGGTTGTTTCTTATGTGGCAAAATGTCTTTTCTTGTCTGAGACCTTCTTTCGATTATGTCTACTAGTTTATTTCTGAAGTTCCCAGATGCATGGATGCATGTTTCCTATGGTTATTTGTTAACACAAATAAGCAAAAAGATTTCACTAGAAATTGCGATAGTTTAACCTTATGGTGGATTTCTACATATATTAAAAAATAGAGTCGTTAAAAAATTGTGTTTTATGGTATGTGATTTTCGTCTAACAACTCTAGTTAAATGTGTTTTGACTTATCTCGGATGTCAACACTTTTCTATTACAATTCTATTTTAAATATTTGAATGAAGAATATTTGCATATTTACCTGTTCTCTTCTGTGCTCTCTGAAAAATTTCCATCAGTAGACTATTTCCTACACACAAATATCTATCAACAGCAAATTATTTGCAAAGAGATAAAGAAAAGCATATTACTATGCATAGTAGTATATTACTTTTCAGCTTAATAACAGCTATATACTAAAGAGATTGAGAAAAGAAAACATAGACATATTCAAGATAAACGATCTCCTTGAAACATTAGAAAAAGGTTTTGAAACAACTTCTTCAATCTGCAACCTGTGACTTCAAAGTAGCAATAAAACTTGCTATACTTCAAGCAATTTGTGATTAATTTCTATCCATACTAAATATCTGACACAGTTTGATTGGATTATTACGTGGGTATTTTATCTCATTTTTTGTCTTTTTTTTCTTTTTTATAACAATAATATGCATGCTAAAGAAAAAGAAGAAATAAGTACTGAAAAAACAATATATTAGCCTTTAAAATAAGATTGCGTCACTCCTGTGAGCCTTGAACTGTACATTCACATACTTGAAAGTTACTAAACTAAAATGTTTAGGCCCTTTTATGAAAAGAAGTGCTAGAAAAGGGCCAAAATTATGCCTTTCCACAATATCTCTGTTGACTTTTCAGACCTTATTTACGTTAAAACCGATTTTCTTCCCTTCATCATGTGAAAAAAGGTTGTTTGAAATTTTTTCCATTGATAAGAAAGTTTTAAAGCCATCGCCTTGATGAAAACACTTCATGGATATCGAACAGCAAATTAAAGAAAAGATTTCCTAATATTGGATGAGAAAGCTGAAGAAATCAAAATTTCAAACTTGCTGACTTGTTTTAGATGTTTCCATGAGAAGAAGAAAACAACTAAATGTATTTCCTTGGTGAATAGGTAAAGGATGAAAATGAAAATAAGTTCATAACATTTTTCCTGACACATTTCACCCTGGGAATAGGCCAAAGGTAGTTGATTAATAGAAAAGCTGTAATTACTTGGGCATGAAGGAAAGTGCACTTTTCAGAAAAGTTGTCAAAGAAAAGTGTTACTATATGCAATTTTCTAAGGAAAGGTTACTATTTTTCTAGGCTTCAGACTGGGAAACAAAGTATTTTGATAGGAAACATTTTTCAGGTAGGGCTCAGATAACTTGATTTAACTCCGAAACGCATTTTCTTCACTTGAGTGAATGATACATTTAAGGCATGATGGCTCTGGTAATTGTTCTTAGGAATACTGTGGTAGAGTTTCTTATCAATTTTTAGTGACCTCTTAAAAAAGGAGGCATAGCATAACGCAACCTGTCACATCTTATATACTGCCATCCACATACATGTTTTTCCTTGTTCCTACTCAGACTCTACTATTTCTTTGAATTGATTATTCCCACCTGCATACACACAGTGAAAATTCTGGAGCTGTTACAGAAGAAATTCCAGTACTGAAATTAAGTATACGGACACTTGTGTGTACCCCAAAGCGAGGAAACACATTGTCTGCTAGAATAGGCACTTCCTGCTACTGGGTACTGATGGTTTAACCAAAGCTACAGAAAAGTAGCTTCTGCATGAATGCTTCTGCATGAACACTTCTGCATGAGACAGTTTGGAAACTTTGTTTAACAAAAATTGTTAAAAATATAGGAGATGGGAGTGGTGGGGGGAAGGCGCTGGCATAAACTGCAGGCTGGATTATTTCGCTTGTCAAAATTAGGGATTGTAGAAACCTACACAGGTGATTTTACAATCAGATAATAAGGGATGTTCCAAGGCAAATCAATACTTCTTTCAAAGAAGACAAGATTAAATGTCAGGGGCTTCTCAGAAGAGAACTTGACCCTACAGAGCTGCTAGAAACACCTTGACATTTCGTTTTCCCAAACAGAAAAAAGGAACCACTCCAAAGCCACATAGCTGGCTGTAAATTCTGCTTGGAGTTCTCGTTGTGTTTGAGTATATCAACAATTTTATTAACCTCTTAAAGCAAGGAAGATGTCTATGGAAGGAGGCAGCTAGGACAGTGGAACATGAAACAGTGTCTTCTGCTTGAGAGCGGTTTACAGTGCTAGCCAAGAATTTGTCACTTCTGTGACTGGCTGTGAAAGCTTCGTGATTTCAAGTGGGAAGAACTGAGAATTTAAACTCTGATTCTAAAATGTGATTCTCTTGAGAAGGGAGCTGCTCTTTAGAAATATAAAGTGTTAAACAAAAGTAAATATCAATGGCTGATTACAAGAGCTAAAAAAGCCCCACTGCTGTTCTTTAAAATCTCAAGCTGAAAATTTGGATGTGACATTGGAGAACAATTTCAAATTGTTCTGTCAGGTACTGAAATACAATTTGCTTTAAGAGAGAGCTGTCTTTAGAGATTGATCTGGTTTATTCTTCAGGAAAAAAATCCTGGTTCTTAATTACTTATAAATAATTTAGCTAATACATGCTTGCAAAACACTTCGGAAGGTCAATTTCAATATTTATGGATAAGATTCTGACAAGAAAACAAAGGACTATAACTAAAATTTTAACTCTTGTCTTTTGAAGACACTTTAGATTTTAATCTAAGATATATTCTCATGGTGTATGCTTCCATAATTCAATCGGATAGTCAATGTTAAGGTAGCGGGAGGTTCACCATTAGATGAAACTGATTCAGTAATTATTAATAAACATATCCTATAATCCTGTCCTCTTTAGCACTGCATAAACAGCTTCTAGAGTTTCCAGAACCTTAAAACTAGACATGAGCCCTCTTCTCTGTTTCTCCATTGTTTGGCTAATCATTCTTTTCCTGAAGGTCCCCCATTTGAACTCTTTTTCATTCCCCTTCACACGGGAGTGTTCTACAATATTGAAGGCTAGCAGAAAGTCTGTTCTTCAAATGTGCTTCTGTATTGGAAAAGAATACTTGAGGGGAGGAACCTTTCATTATAATCCAAATCTATCTTCTGAACCTAAGAAATGTTATATTGCTTTAAAACAGAGGCCAGCATGACCTGCGTCCCATTTTCAACTGTGCCGAAAGCAGACTCTTGTGAAAGGGTAAAAGAACAAAGGAAGCACACAAATATTGCCTGTGCAATATATTTACTGTCTTCAACAATCTGCGACTCAGTCTGAAGTATTTGCCACCATGAATTTCTAGGTAAAAGGGTCTGTGTGGATTCCATTTCTATCAATTTATTTGTCCAGTCATTTCAGACCCATGTAAATAAATGTCATATCCACAACAGTTGTGGCAAGTAATGCAACTGCTTAATTACAGGCCAACTTATTTTACTTGCTTTGTATCTGTTACTTGATAGATTAGTTTGATTTTACCTGTTTCTTTTCCTGGAATGGAGAGTGAACAGCTAACACCTTCTCTTTGCTACAAGTCCCTTTTATCTCCCTTCAATGACTTTCAAGCTAAATTAAAAACAAGTTTATTTAGAAATGTCTTCATATAGTAAACAGCTTCATCCATTTAATCACTCTTGCTGACCGTCTGACAACCTTTATGATTTTGTTTTAAGATTCAAACAGACTGCACATCCCATTCTAAGTATGAAGTCAACAGTAGTGTGATAGCTCTCTCAGTCTCATTCTCTTTCTTTCTAGCACTTCCTAAGATTAAATTTGCCTTTCCCCTACAATTTTAAAAAAGGGGAAACAACGATTTCTCATTCATCTGAGATAATAAATGGAGAATTAACACACCCAAAGGATCCCTATTTTCTAATAAGTAATCTTACCCAGCATGGGAGTCCATAAATTATTCAATAGAATCATCATCAGTGGAACGTCTTAAGTTCTTTTTGGTCAACCAAGAGCAGAAAGCTGTTCTATTGTACTCAGACAAATTATACTTTTTACTTAGGGCAAAGGTAGATATACTGAGGAATGATAGCCTAGTGCCTCTGTTATGATCCAATTAGCTGCACAAAAAATTTCTAGGTTAGGAGGCAAGGAATGGAAGCGCCTCCAGATTTCTGCTGCTAATTTTCACAAGAGGTGAATAAGTCACTGAAAAAAGTTGAATTTCTTTTAACTCTGTTTGCTACAACCATGTTTTAGAAGACAATATCAAAATCAAAATCAAAATCAATATCAATATCAATATCAATATCGGTCCAGTTTCCCCTGCTCCATCCCCTAAAGAGTTACAGAGAGCTCTATCTCTGCATCCCAGAGTCGGTGAGCCATCTAAAGAAATAATAAATGGTGATTAAAGAAAGTGCTAGAAGCATCAGCCTGATCTGTCTATCTGACATTTAACCCCAGTTTGCAACTCTCAACGTGAAATTCATTCTGATTTTGGGTGTAGAGCCAACCCCCTTCAAAGACTAAGCATGCAACTGTTAACTCGTATAAAAACTAGCTGGCAACTCTGATTGTGAAATACAATGGAAAGCTTTTACTGTTTTATAATAATTCTGAGTACAGATCTCAAAATAAGCAGAATTGGGTTTTTTGACTGATGAATAAAAATTAATCAATGAGGCATCTCAGTCTTAACATGTGAGACATTTTTAAATTATCAAACTTAATAACAGTTGCTAAACATGGCATCTGGTATTTTCCTTCGTTAATCAGTACATTAGAATTTAATCTGGTTTTAATCTCATTAATGCAGAGAACATCCTTGTACTTAAAATCATGTTCTTATGAGCATGTTATATTCAACACCTTTTACCACATCTCTTCCAGTCCATGTTATCACAGTAGAAGTTCATAAGAGAGGCAATGGTTAAATACCCTTCTATAGCTTGCTCATCAAGAGTATGGTGAGAGAAATAAGCCACCGAGTCATACCTGCTAACTGAGAAAATCAAAATTTGCTATTATGTAACTTTGTGACAAATGTGGTTTTGTCCTCCAAAAATTCCTCTATCAATTAAAACAGTTTACTTCATTTGAGATAGGTATCTATTTTATGTTTAGCAAAAGTCTTGGGAAGTGCATCAGTAGATGCAGCTTGTGGACAAACATTCACAAATAAATTGAATTTCTCATCCCATTACTTTGTCACATTAAGCTTGATCAAGAGTTTTGCTGAGAATACAAGGATTGCCCAAACTGAGATGTAGTGCAGGATTTTGTGCAGGAAAAACATTCAATTCCTTCAGCCTTTCAAACCATTAACAAAGTGAACAAAAGATGATGGACTAGGTCCTTACACTTACAGTTGCTATGAACTAATTCTCTCAACACTTATCAAGCCTCTTGCACATTCAAATAATAAAATAATTGTAGTTTAATTTTTCACCAGAAGCTGTAGTTTCAACCCAGCAGTATGAAAGGTGAAAGACAAAAATTTCGTTATCAGGCACCTCACTGCTGAATATCCTGAGCTATCATAGCTGGTAAGGATTGCATTGACTCTTTGTTCTCTTCCTTTGGGGCTTCCTCTGTCTTACTTGTGGATTAGTGTTTTACCTTGTACGAGTTATTAAGTCACAGGATTTACCAGGCTCTTTTCTTGAACAGGACGACATTCTAGTTCAGGAATTCAGGAGTTAAGAGTACAGCCAATGTAGGGGCTTTTTATAACTGTAAATTCAAAGCGTACTAAGCAGGATGTAATCAATATTTGCAATTTTTTAAAGACATAAAATAGCATACTGAAATAGTTAACCAGTGACAATGTATAACGTTTTGTAACAAAGTTATGCAGAAGCTTATACACAATAAATAATAGCAAAGGGTTAACTAGAGGTTTGAGGTACAATTTCACAAACAGGGTACAGAAAAACACGAGAGCAGCAAAATCTGCGAGATAAGAGCAAAGGATGTAGAACAGACGTGAGATATACTTTCATCCTCTAGAAGCAGTTGGAAAGATATCTGATGGACACAAAAGAAGCCCATTGTCCCAAAATGAAGGTAGTCTCTATGGGAACCTGATGAGGTCACACCCTTATTTTTGTGAAAGGGGACAGCACTATAGAAAAGTCAACAATGAATGAGAAAGGATGGAGAAGAAAGATGATGCTCAAACCTGATTAAGGACCGCTGCCATCAATGCTAAACTACACAGCATGAGCTCCAAGGTACTGTAGATTCAGAGCTGCTAAATCTCTGAATTCTCTCCAGCCTTCTAGACCTGTTTTGACTCAGAGAAACGAAACTATCCACTGTAATTAAGGTGCATTCAAAATTTGAATTTGTACAGTAGTGTAACAATATCCTTTAGGTTTATTCTATATTAATTTCCCCATAACTTCTAACATACACTTTGAATTTTTAATTGCCGCAGATTATTATCCTCGTAAAACAGGCCTTTCTATTATAGCCCTAGATCTCACTCTTGAGCGAGAATTATCAACTCAGAGAAAATAATTTTGTAAATGAATTAGGAATGTTCCCCCCTCATGTGCATGACTTGACATTTATCGATACAAAATATCACTTGCCATTTTACTGTCCAATCACACAGTCTCTTAATGACCTTCTAGGATCCTTAGCAATTAACTCTTTTTTTCACCACCTTAATTAGCATAATGTTTTAATCAAAATGACCTCAGTAATCTCTCCGTTTCCTACTAATATTTAATATGTTGAATATTACATCTCCCAGCCAACGTTCCTGTGCACTGCTTAGGATGACCTCCTCTTACTTTAAAGATGCTTGATCCTGTTCTCTGCTCTAAACTACTCTTCAGTTGTGCCAAGATTTTCCCTCTGAAAGAATAATTGCCTTGACAGAGAAATCTGACAAATATGGTCTGGGGAAATTCAGCTAAATGTATCATAGAAATGTATCCTAGCATTGTTAAGGTTGGAAAAGACTTGTAAGATCAAGTCCAACCATCAATCTAGCATGACCTCCATGTTCACCACTAAAACATGTCCTCAAGTGTCACATCCACAACTTTTTTTGTATTCTTCCATGGATGATGGCTCTACCATGGCTCCACCGTTTCCTGGGCAGTCTGTTTCAATGCTCAGCAACCCTTTCCATGAAGAAATATTTCCCAATATCTAATCTAAACCTCCTCTGGTGCAACTAGAGGCCATTTCCTCTTCTCCTGTCATATGTTACTTGGGTGAAGAGACTGACACCCACCTGACTACAGCCTTCTTTCAGGTAGTTGTAGAGAACAATACAGTTTAGTGGTGGGCTTGGCAATGCTGGGTTAATTCCCTCTATGAGTCATCATCACAGAGGCTTAAAGAAGCAGAAACTATTAAGCAGGAGTGTTGGATCCTCACAAAAAAAGGGAATCTTCTTGTAAAAGAGAAAAAAATATGTTGTGACCTAGTAATATCTAGTATTATACAGCGACTTCACTCCAGCCTTGTTTCCAATGGTTTTCCCCCTTCTCTTTTGCTCATATTTCTCTCTACTTTGCTTTAAAGTCAGAGCTTATAATGGCCTGTCAGGAGCAAAAGTCCTATTTATACAAAACTTGGAAAGAGGATAACAGAACAGATGACCATGTTGAAACAAGCATATAGAGAATGAGGGGGAAGCGCAGCGTTCTTCAAAATGGCAAGACAGACAAACATTGGTGACCTTCATGCAAACTGTCTCCAAAGTTGGTGCAGTTACACCAGAATGTTTATTTTTAATTTTGTTCTCTAATAAAGCAGCAGCATTTTCCAATCTCAAAAAAGTCATCTCTATTTACTCAGCTGTATTATTGCTATTAATCATTGATAGAGCATCATAAATTTGTACAATGTTTTACAGCTAGAGACATATTCTGTACCTTAAGGTGTTCAGGTACAGAAGATAAATTATATACTGATAAAGCAGCACCTGAGAGAACCAGGAGATATGACAATAGAAGAAACAAACTATATTTCCAATGAATTATTTCCAGGAGGCATTACAAGAGAAGGATGTTTTTCAGCAGAATAAGTCTTTACTTGGTAATAATTAGGTATCTAGTCCTGTAGTTGACTGAAAAAGTTTTCTCAGGTCAAACAAAATTGCTAATAATTACAAGTCCAACAAAACCATTATGCTGAATTAACTTGAAGGAAAAAAAGTTCCCATTCAATCTTATTTCTCTATTTTGTTTTCTTTCCCAATTTTGTCTCATAAAAGGCTGTGAATACTACTCTGACAGTCTCAATGGCATACTATGAAATTAATCATTTCTATTTCAAGTTGAGTCTTTTTCATTTCATCATGAAAAATTGTCACCACAAAAATGCTTATCAGTCTAGCAATTTCTTGAAAGTTTTTGTTTGTTTATTTCCATGGATTGCATCAGTGTCTTCATAATTTTACACTTTGCCAAGTGTTTCACAACATCATTCTAATTATATTATTTAGGAAAAAAGAATAAAAACAGATAATTAAGTTGGTTGAGGTTTTTTTCCTTCTTGTTAATTAGAGGAGATGTGAAGCAGACTCAGAAGTAAAGTGCAAAGGACTTATTAGTTTGGAATTTCTGTGATACAAACAGAATTCAGGACAAGAAGTACAGAAAATTAAGTGTTTCTATTTAAAATTAAGAAATATGAGAAGCTTGTAATACCATCAAGATCTGAACTGTAGTAGAGCACACACATCCAGGAAAAAAGGGTGTAGGCAGAAGTACTTTTGCTGATTTGTCACCCAGACCTTTCATGCATGTTAAAAATTCCAGCCATTGTTTAAATACAGGAAGTCATCACCCTTTCCTAATGCAGAAAATTCATTTCTCAGCCATTTCCTTTTCCCTCACAGTGTAAGTCACCTGTTCTTAGCAGATATTTCAAAACCACTTATCTACTCAAAAGTCTGAAGACTCCACAAATTTTGAACATAAATTCTCACAAAACTTTCCCTGCTCAAAAAAAAAAAAAAAATCAGCACAAAGCAGAGACCAAGAGGCAGTATATATTTCTGAATAAAAACAGAGACATAAACTTAGATTTTAGAGACATACAGAAAGTAGTTCCATTAATGAATCCATCATTCAGTATAGGAAAAACTATAATCAAATACAGCAGGCCATGGATTGATTCTTTCACTTGTGATTTTTGCAACAAATGGTGCAAAGTTTGTGACAATAGAGTTTCTTATAAAGCACACTTCAAGTTCATTTTCTAAGGAGAGCTGTCTTTTCCATTGTGAAAAACATCTGAATATTACAGTAAGAAAATAATTTTTTTATTTGATAAGCTCAGTGCTACAGTCTGAACACTGAGTACCGGAATGTCCCCTCAGATATTTTTTTATTAGTGTAATTTGAGAGTAGCTTCATTACAGCACATGTACTCATAAGCATGTTTAATTTTGCAATCAGAAGACAATGGTTGTAAGATTTAATATAATTACAATATCATAAGAGAAGACAAGAATGTGTCTAGCCATCCCTCCTCCGTTTTGTTCCTAAGAGTGGAGAAGACCAAAGACTTAAATTGACAATACATTTTCCTTTCTCTAAAATTCTGTGGATACTACTGACTGTTAAAAAAGAACATATCATGTGTCTATTCAGCTGACATAGAAATTAATATGAGCATATCCCTGGGAAACTGAAAAAGCTAAAATGATTTTTCTGAGGTTTGGGGGTTTTTTAGAGAGTATTAATGTACTTTAAAAAGCCCTTCTTGTTTTCTGAAAAAAAATTAGCCAGTTTCGACTGTAATTGAACTTTGGCCATTTTTGTCTTCTGTCTGCATATATGAAGCACAGCTCTGTGCTGCTCCTGCAAAGTCTGACCTTGCTTCCAGAGATCATAGAGTTTCTTTTACTCTTGATCTCCACGTTCAGCCAAGCTCATCATCTTTCCTACTTGCTTAGGACACAGGGGAGTTGCCTGCTCATGTGCTTCTCAAAGGTAGTTCTTTGACATTGACCAACATTTGTGGACTCCTAAGCCCTCAAATGCAGATTCCCAGAGTACTCTGCTACATAACTCTCTGAATAGCTTAAGGTTTGCTCTCATGAAGTCCAGGATAGCAACTCTCTTGTCCTTTTTTCTCAATACATTAAAAATTTTAGACTCAAGCATTTCATGATCACTGTGCCCAAGACAGACACCTGCCATCACATACCTCTTTATTCACAAGCAGCAAATCGAGGAGGGCATTTTTCTAGCTGGTACTTCAATCACCTGAGACGAGAAATTATCTCTTACAAACTTGAAATGTTTCCAAGACCTGTTTGTCACAGCAGTGTGTTATTTCCCGTTGTGTCTGGGAAGTTGAAATTGCATGTAAGGAGAAGGGCTACTGATGCCGAAATTTCTCCTAACTGCCTATAAAATAACTCATTAATGCTTAGATCCTGGCTGGGCGACCAGTATTAAACATCCCCTACTACATCTCCTTTGTTCTCCATCTCCCTAATACTTACCCAGAGGCTCTCAACCACATCACTGCTAACTGTAAGAGCTCTACAACCAAACCTCTCCCTTACATGTAGTACGACACCTCTAACTCACCTGCCCTGCCTACCCCTCCATCCCAGTACTCCAGCTGTGGGACTCACACCACCAAGTTTCACTGCTACCAATATCCCAACCCTTTCTTATATATGTAAATACTAAGACCAAGATGATAGCTGAGATGAAATACTCTTGAGGCAAGTTGTACCATGTACTGACAGAGCTTTGAGGAAAGCCCCAAGAGGAAGAGAAAAATATATCCAAATATACATTCCATAAAAATAATTGAGACTGAAGTTCTTTGCCGTGTTTTGGGTTTTTTTCCCTCCTGCCTATAATATTCCCATTTTTACAGTTTTCTGAGTATTCCTTTTTAGCACCAATTAACTCTAACTTTTAATGCTGAAAACTTCTGTGCTCACTCTCAAAGTATTATTTTACACAATAACTTGTGTAGTTGTGTGTTGGGGCAAAAATGTCATATATATATATATTACTAACTAGTTTAGCACTTTTACTTGGTCAAAATGAAACAATAGCTTAATATTTTTTTTTTGCCTGTTCTTTTGTTCATTTTGCCAGATATTTCAACTTTAAAATAATTAGACTTTAAAAGTCTAAGTGTCCAAAATCTTTTAATGGAAACTTTATCTATTCAGCCTTCACTTGCACAGAAGTGAATTATAGATTCTTTGCATAAGTTTCATCTCATTTATTGTTCAAAAGAACATGAGACCTTTCTGCAATTTTGAAATTCATCCATGATTAACAATACTCTATGAAGTATCCAACTGTTTCTATATTGAGAAAGAGGTTTTTTAATCTTACCTATACTATTTTTTCTCTGTTTACTTTCCTTAAATTTCTTCAGCTCGCAGTAACTGAATTTAGACTGTGAATGTTGAGCAACCACCAATTGCATTAAGCAGGAAAATTTAAGAAATCTCAAAACAGTCACAGTGCTGATACTGGTCTTGGCAGATTCACTAAACTTCTCCAGCAAAAGGAGTAGAAGTCTATCAATATATGAAAACAGTCTTGATTGAATGAATGACAGTTAGTACCTACTGTACAGCTAAAAAAACACAACAAGAAAGGCAAGGGAAAAAAAAGAACTTTTGAGTTTTACCCCGAGAGAGTTCCTTAAAAACCTTGTTTCTGGGAAATGTGGAGGGTGCTGTCAATTCATTTCGCGAATCTGCCTCTGACCTTCAGTGGAAAAGGTGGCTTTGGAATAACACTCCTCATGAAAGTTTTGAGATAGCTGATGCCACTCCTCCACCAGACACAGAAAAAGTATCACCCAGTTTTCTAATAAACTATGACTCTCTTGTCACCGAATTATAATATCAGAGGAGATCCACATCATAGCCACACACACACCCTGTGCAAAGAAGCGAGGTAAAAGTTTGACTATCCTGGGGACTGAAAGGGAAACTATCTTCCTATTTATTAAGTCTAAGTGTACAACAGGTAAATCCTTTCCCTCTGGTGAAAGTTCAGATGGAATTACACGTCTTTTGTTTCTTAAAAAAAAATAAATTAAAATAAACCTATGCATATTTACTAAAACCCACAGATACAACTTTTACCGTTGTATCACTGCTAGTAAAAGGCCATGGGCTTTGTGCTGACCTGACAGTGCCAAGTTGCAGGACGTGATGAGGTCTATGTTGCCCAGAGCCAGTTTAAAGTTGCTTTAATGGTTGTAACAATCAAGGAACTTCCACCTTGCCTGCTTCAGCTTAGGTCTGTAGATGCCTCATGTGGTAAGGCCTGCTTTAGGTCGCATAGCAAAGAGTGAGAAGTGTTAGTCAGGGCACACTATTACACAGAGGTTTTGAACTTCATCTGGAAGTTAGAGAAGGAAGCAGAATATATCAGATAACATAAGAAAAAAATCCAAACAAATGCAAAACTGAAAAGAGGAAAGTCTCCTTACGAACATCACATACCTTTGGGTAGAGGACATGGGAAAATGATGACTTATTGTAACCCTCCCATCACCTCTATTCTTCTTGGGAAAGACAGATGTTGTCAAACTTAGGACCCAGAGGGACAATGGAAAAGCAGTCACAATACTGGAGAAAAGGGGCAGATACTAAAAACTGTACCTAAAATAATTGGGTACATATAATTTGTGAGGCTTTTCTGTACAAATTTGGACTGTGTTCAAATTATTTTACTGAGATTTGTATCAACTGTTGCATTATGACAAGGCTGTTGAAATTTTAATTGAACTAAGAGCAAATTTTTGGTTTGATAAATAAGGTGTGGGGTTTCTTTGCCCTTTTCAGGATTTTGGGAAAATTTTTTAGAAATTGAAATAATCTATTCATGTACAAATGAAACATTAAAAATGTCATGTAGTTCATCTGATATTATTTATGTGGCAAATGAGGGTCACACACCATTATATACAAGACCATGGAATATCAAATACGTAAAATAATAACTCCACTTGCTGTACACTAGTCAACAGTAACACATAAGGCAGCAGGAGTATTGAATTTTTTAATAAAGCTTTCTAGGGATGGGAAAGCTTGTTGTAATGGGGAGGGGGAAAAATTAAAACCCCAAATCATACATTCTAATTTTATGGTAGCATCATAGATTAAAGAAGAATAAGATTCTTTCAACAGGTCTTGCATAATGCAGAGTGCAAGACATGACCATCATCTGGGAAGCATGTAATGCTTGATCCAGCTGTGGGAAAACTATATAAAAGGCCAAAATGTCTACAGTGAAACATAGCTTAAAACCTTAATTTGATATGGCAGGAGTTAAAAATATTAATCAAAATCTTAAGAATCTTTTCAGAATAACATCATTTTTAGGATTTAGCATTGTCACTAGTCTCACCGTTAAACCCAAGAGACCACTGGACCGTTTTCCGGGCTTATTTCAAGTCTAGTCATGAGCGTTATGTGGCTACAGTTCCAACATCTTATGCCTGGAGAAACAGTGAAGACTGCATTGCTCCTCTGACCTTTTCAGCATTCTGTGATTCGGACAACCACCTCTGTTCTTTACAATTGCATGACCCTGTGAGTAACAGCAAAAATCTCAAAAAGGTCAAGTCAGCCTAGCAAAGTTCACTTTGACAGAATAGGCTAGACATTCAAACCAAGATAGAATCTCGACCATAAAAACATTTTTAAAAACCCTGACTACTACAAGTAGCATCACAGTACATCGCCTGGTATATAAAACAAGTTTTGGTTGGAAAAAAAAAAATTCAAGCCCAAGTAAGTGATTTCCATTGCCACAGAGAACCTGTGGTGCTCACTCAGGTAGTGGAATTGTACCCATGGTTTATACTTTTATAAACAGTTCTTCACCCTGCAAAGGTTTCCTGAACAATAAATGGGGAGAGTAAGTTATAAAAAATTGAACACAGCGTAATAAAATAGCATTTTAGGATGAATTTTTGTTACGTTGAGATCTAAGCATAGATATTGGAGAACTCTTTTTTCTTAGACTATTAAGTCCATTCTTAGACATTGAATTTCTTTCTTTTTTTTTTAAATGGACCTGCCCCTGAACTCTAAATGAGAGCATATATATCAAGATCCTTATTCCTCAGTATAGTGCATTACAAATATACTTTCAGTCCAGAAGTAAAGATGTAGTTACTCAGACCAGTGAAATGTGAGAGTTTGGCAACTCACACAAAAAAAATCTTTCTTTAATATTCACTCAAAAGTTGAGTATCAGTGCTAGAAACTAAGGCTGAAGATGCCTTATGAACACATTTATCATTCTTGCTATCAATAATGTCTACGTGAACCTTGTGGGTCCTAAAGGCAAATCAACTGCTTTATGAATTTTTTTTTTAAATAATTGGAGGCAGGAGAGATACAGCTGGCATCAGAGTTGAAGGATGAGCCTGAACACTGCCTAAAGATGACTTTTTAATGAGAGGAGTCTTTCAAACTCTCTCAAAATTTTTCTGAGGGACAAAAGAAACATTGATAAGAATGTGAAATGTTGAAGTAGAATATGCATTTCTTCCTGGTTCCATCTTAGCACAAATATGAGACAGTTGTTATCTGCATCAAATCCCTTAAATCTTTGGACAAGATTTCATTAGGCAGGACTTGTACATGGGAAGTCTGTGCCATGGCAGAGTGTTTCAACTTCTCTCTCTTTCTGTGGTACTAGTGAGGCCAGGTAAAAAACAATGTAATGCCTTATAGACTTTTTCATTTCTCAGTGTTGAGCATAGCTACCATAATAATAGTTGAAGCAAAGGATCTAAGAGTAAAAATTGTTTCAGCTATACTTTCCATATTCTGTAGTCTATCAGCTGCATATCTGATGCAACGGGAGATTTCTCAGGGTGCCTATCTTGGAATAAATGTGTACCAGCATTTTGCTTCAATTACACAAATAACTACATGGGCTCAGGTCCTGAAGAAGCAGCCCAACCAAATCTTGGTAACCTCACATTGAACCCAGAGATATGGGTTAAAAGTAGAATTTGGAGACTTCTTTTTTTTTAAATCGAGTATAAACAGTCTTTTATGTTAGCTGTAGCAAGTTCTATCTAACAAAGCTGAGTGGCCTTCTTTCTAGCGTGCAAGCTTTTTCTCATTAAGCATTCTCTTACTTCTTAAAGGCATCCTTATTAGATATTAATGCTGATGCACTTTTGTTTGTCTGTTTATCACTTATGGTACATCTATTATATGTTCTGTTTTGTTAAAAATGTATGGCTAACCAACAGAGAAAAAAGCTGTCTATTTTGATTTCTTGGATCATACAGATTTCTCTGCAGGGAAGGGGCAGTATTTTATATGTGAGGCATCAAGCAAGTACATCTGGGAGAAGTTTCTGGAAAGCAGTGAATAAAGAGAAAGAGGGAGAGGGAAAAAAAGCTCCCACGGCAACAGAAGAATAGAGCAGGAACAAGAAGCAGACACAAAGAAAGAACTCTGAGGCTAACAGATGTGCAAGACCAGGCTTTTAAAAACCCTCCAGGGGCAAGTACTTGAAAGTTTATTTCTAATATTTCCAAGATGGATAGCAGTTTTCCATCAGTTATGGCATTAAAAAGAAGGAACTTCTGTTCAGCAGATGTTTCTACCCTTGATACTTGAAGAAAATAAAATCAATGTTTCACATTACTGCAAACTAATTAAGTGTAAAATTAGGACACAGCTTTAAGACTAAACTAAGGAGTAGTTAATCTAGAAGACAACTGAGGCATTTAATGATCTTCAAACTAAAAACTCCTCTTCTATGACTTGGAAAAGATGCCATGTCGAACGGTTGGCCTCTCAGAGTCATGTCCAACTATGTTAATGGTAACATATCCTTGCAAAAACTCCAACAGCAGCATTTCTCTCAGCCTTGTGAGAACTGGTGCTTTCATAGTTTCTGTAAATGGTCCCTTTAGAGACTAATTTATCCTATCGGGTTCTTCAGGAAGTAATGTAGTACTAAAAGCATTTAGCGTGAAACTTGAACCAGTTTTCCTTTACAAGGACTTTCATGCTTGTAATTCCTTTTTATTGAAAATAAAGAGAACCATCTTCTAAGAGCATCTGTCATGCTGGTCACTTAGAGTATATTGAGAAAATAGAGCATGTTGCAGGATGACAGAAATCAAGCATAAACAGACATATTAAGACTGGATTTCATCAGTTAAGATTTAGATATTTGAAGGTTTTTCTTTTACACATAAAAGTTTTCATTTATCATTTAAAAAAAATTATTCGATGATTTATCAGAGAGAAGATTTGCCTTTGAAAGGTCAATTTACAAATACGTTATTTATTAATAGCTGGTAAAGTGATTATAAGAAGAATCACGTTTTTTACTGCTGAGTAGAAAACTCAGTATGAAATAAAATATCTCCAGCATTTTGAAGAGCTTCTTTTTTTTTTTTTTAATCAAAAGATGTCTATAATGCTTTGTCAAGGTTAGCAGTTTTATAACTAAATGACAATAATATATTGGTCCAATGAATTCTTGTAGATCCACTCCATTGTCCCATATGTGAATTTCCATGTCTAAGATTACATATCAGAGAAATAGTAGATATATTTTGTTTACAAGCTATTTAAGTAATCCCACATAGTCACTGCTTGTGGGACTAAACTTCTATACTAGATAGAAAAATACAAGTAATAGGCAGCATAAGCACTCTGTAAAATTCATGCAGCAAACCCCCCAAATCCATAGTGAGAAGTAAACCTCTGAGTCTGGCAGGTAACAAAACAGTTTTTATGTAGGACTTGGTATGATAGAAGTGGAATGTGAGCAGAACTTAAAATATATGCAGAGTTATAGACATTCACAATACACACAGTTTGGAGGACAAAAGGGCAAAACCAGAATATTCAGCCAGAGGAGATGTTGACCTTTCTGAAGCAGATCTCTATTTTTAAAAATTTGACCTTATAAGCAAAGAAGATCTGGTTAGGGATGTGAAGGTTGAAACAGCCTCGGCTGCAGTGACCATGAGTTGGTAGATTTCAGAATCCTGGTAAGAGAGGGGAGGGCGAAAAGCAAGATCGCAACACTGGACTCAGGGAGAGCAGATTCTGGCCTCTAAGCATGCACTAGAAAGTGTCATGTGAGATAAACCCCTGGAGGGAAGAAGGGTGCAAGGAAACTGGGTGAAATTCAAGGATCGACTCCTACAGGTTCATGAGCAGTCCACTCCAATGAGCGAAAGTAAAAACTGCCAGAAAGCCTGCATGAATAAGCGAGGAGCTCCTAGCAAAACTCAAACATAGCAAGGAACAATACAGAAGATAGAAGTAATAACAAGTATAGACTATAGAGACACTGTTTGAGCATGAAGAGACACAGTTAGGAAAGCCAGCACTCACCTGGAGTTAAATCTGGTGGGGGATGGCAAAGGCAGCAAGAAGGAATTCTATATATAGACAAGAAACAAAAGGAAGACTAGGGAAAGCATGAACAAGTTGCTCAGTGTGTCAGGAACCTTGTTGACCTGGGTCATAGGAAAAGCTGAGGTACCAAAGATCTTCCTCACCTCAGTTTTCAGTAGCAGAACCAGCCCTCAGAAATCCAAGAACCTATAGAAAATGAATTACTAACTTGATAAACTTCTGTGACTCTATTACTGGCTTGGTAGATGAAGCATTTCCTACACAGAGAAGCTGATGGAGAACGGGCTGGATGGGCAGATAGTGAGATTAAAAATCTGCCTGGACAAGGTTTTGGCCAGCCTGCATTGGGTCACTCTTTTTGAGGTAGGGCTTTTTATGAAAGGACCTCCAATTGTCCCTGCAAAACTTAATCATTATTTATGCTATGAGCAGCCTGATGTGAAAACTGAAGACCTCACCTATGTCTTCTGCTATGACCAATGTCACGGCTCTTTTTCTTTATCGTCATCATCAATATCATCATCTTTTTCAGATGAATCAAAGCTATCAAGAATGTCAGATGAAAAAACCCCAGGTCAATACCCGTCTGTTTGGACTCCTAGATAAAGAATCTGAGATCTTTCAGCACAGCATATGTTCCCAAAATCTGGCCTGTAAAAAAGAGTTGTTTTTCCCTTGGGTTTGTTTTTTTTAAAAAATTATTCCTTAGAATACTTTTCTAATTCCTGTTGTCAACTGCATTCTTCACTCACACATAAATGTGTGTTTTAACTAAAGCATGAAACCGTATTTTGTCATACCGTGACTTCTTGATGGAACTATCTTAAGAACTCATGCTGTGTGTGTTTGCAATTAAATATTTATTCTGGTTTAATAGCTCTTATAGCAGAAAAATAGCTATGATAGCAGAATGATCTGATGGAGATTAGGAGTTTAAAAAAAAATCTGCCATATCAAATGTATATCAAAAAACTAGCAAGAAGCAGTTAGGTCAGTTCGGGTAAGGAGTTTTACAGTGTTGAATCCACAGGTAACATGGCTCTTATTAATGCTGGGATAACTATAGCAGCGTATAGAATAAACCAAATAATTTCTAATTAAATCTCTATTAAAAAATAAATAACATACATAATACATATACAGTGTATATAATATATATATATGTAAAATACGTGAGTCAATGTTGCTGAAAAAGTTTTCCTACCAAGATATGTCAAAAATAGGAAAAGTAATATGGTTCCTTGTGCTTCCATTTTCCCATGTGTAGCAAAATCCTTTTAAGTGATATCAGCATCAAAGGTCTTCTACCAAAGGAGGAGCAGCAGTGTTGTGAGGTCCCCAGCCACTGCTGATATTCCACTCAAAGAGCATGCCACAAGGCTGTTACCCTTCAAAACAAAAAAGAAAAACAAACAATTTATCATTTGGAAATAGAAATGAAGACTTACTGAATTTCTCCTTCTTTAGGAAACTCAGACTGTATCACACCTCTCTGGAGAGACCCACCGAAATAAAGGCTTCTGCCTTGTGTGCAGTCTGGTGGGCAATTTCTCTGCAGAACATGCTGGTCTGTATCACTTCTCCCTGCAAGAACAGTTAATTTGGCCTGGAACTGGGCAATGCAATGGGCCATCCTTTCTCCCCTATCTTCCTTTTTAGAAGCTTCAGGAAGATTCTGTGTAGGCTGTTAGGAAACATACTCAGTGGTTCAGACTCCTCAGACTACCGGGTCCAGAAAGTCATGTGATCTCCACTGTGTTCTTTTTTTCCCAGCTTCGACTTCACAACAGGTAGGAAACCTGATTTCATTTACTGTTTTCCAAGCAAAAGAACTAGTAGCAAGCAAAATCTTTTAAAAAAATAGCATTATCAGTATTTTAATTAAACATTCTTAATATTTCTTCACAGCTTAACAAATTTGCAATAAAATGCAATTAAGTATATATCTTTTAATAGTCAGTACTAAGCCTTTGTAAAACACCATGTTGCTTAGTAAAAAAAACCTACTTAATTTTTTATTAACTTGAGTAGTGATGACATTGTAGTAGAAACTACTTGAGTTATACTTCCCATTTTGCCTGGAGGAGCCTGGAAAGATGTGCTCTTACATGTTTAGCCATCTTTAAAGGGAGATACAAGAAAAGGTATTTCCATAATGTTAAGTGAAATGAAAGCTCAAAGTGTGTAAGAAAAAATTGTACATCTTAAATATCCAGCTGCATCTTCACTTTTGTATTATTCATGAAGATGGAAAAACCTCACGTAACCCAAGACTCTCCAATAATTTAGTAGGCTTAAATTGCTTTTACTTACAAGTATCACTGAAAGGATAGCTGTTTTGCATTTTTATACATTTTTTTTCTTAATTTTGTTAAACTTATTCGTCCATCCAGAACAGAATGAAAACAGTCATAAAATTTGAGTTTACCTTGTCACAGTCACTGATAAATTGTTTCTGAGCTAAGGAGACAGACATTATTAATCCTCTCTTCTTTCCTGCGATGGTCTCCCAGAAGCCCTTTCATTTGCCAGCAGCACACAGTTTTTGCTCGTAGCAGAGAGCAGCCTCTCACTACTGTGTAGTTCAGATCTTCTGTTTCCATGTGGCGGCATCTTCGATTCGTGGTCAAGTGACCACTTACCTTGTAAATTAAATTTCCGCAGTCCATGTGGTTCACATTACAGCTTATTAGTCAAGACACAATTATGTCATCGTGTGCACCACTGAGCTAGCACAAACAGAGATACTCATACCCACGGGCTCAGAGCCAGCTCACAAAAAGCAATCGTGTGAATAACACAACTGTTTTACAGATTCAGTGCTTCGTGAAGAGCTGGACACCTACCACTGGCACCAAAGTGATGGAACAACATGCATGCTGTAAGAAAGGCTCACTTTTAAAAAGTGTACACTACTTGAATTGATTGAAAAATATGAGGGTGAGGGAGGGGTAGATAGAAGTAACCATATGATTCTTTGTGCATAAGAAATATTCTTATCCTAAACTAATTCTTTTAGAGATTCATAAATGAAATTTAATCAAGACCTTTATGAATAAGGAATTATGGATACACTTAGAAATGCTATGAAACTGGGTAGTTTTATCCTGCTCTTTGGTTTTTTTTGGAATTTACTCTTTCAGGAGAACAAGCTCAACAAGTCTATACATATATGTGTATATGTATAGACATACACTTACATATGTGTATATATGCACACACACACATATATATACACACACATATCCCACACCTTTTCAAACCTTCCAGGCACAGCTGCCTTTGCTTTTTCTTTCTGCCCATCTCACTGACATTCAGGTCACTGTACGTATACAATGTCTATATGCCATGTAACTGTACAGACGGAGTATGTATTCCTATGTGTATGTGTGTATTCACCCAGAATATATATGAAAATGCATAGCTTTACTATGGTAGCGTGAGAAGATGCTGCTTCATTCTTACAAATAAGATTTAAAACTTTGAGAAAGAACAGTAAAATCATCCAGTAGTGACAAACAACTTCAACAAAACTTGAAAATTTACATGGGGATCCCCAAGCTTGACATAGGAGACATACAATCAAGTAAAATTTATCCCTAAAGCAGACATACACAAAGACCCCAAAAATGTACCTATTTCTGGGTTTCCCATAGCAGAAAAACAATTTTACAAACTGCGAGATTATTAAGCTTTCTCTGGGCCTGGTAGAAAAGCTCCTAAGTAATCCCCTTAGCCAAGAATCCCCAGTTGCAATTGACTGAATTTTCAAGAACTGCTTTTGAAAAACAAAGTTAATTTTAAAGTTAATTTAAAAATTTCTGACACCACTGGTGCCATCCTATCTGAGTACCAAAATGCCCTGACAGATTGGGCATATCTAGCCATGCCAGCAGCCATCAATGCACGACTCAGGATTAAGAAAGTTTAATACATCTGTGCTGACACGTTGGGTTTGCTCACATATGTTTTACACATACAGTTTACCAGCACCAAAAAACTTCAGAAAGTGCCAAAAATATCAATAGTTTCTTTGGTAGTCATCCTTTCATAGTTACTCAAATACTTTCCCACTGGAATAAAGCTTTATAACATTACTGGATATCATCTGATTGCTAAGCTTAATTTGAAGACTTGTTTTGTCTTTAATCTTTCAGGTATTCTACAGTATAATGTGGGGAATGAAAGAAAAACCCCAAACCAACCAAATGAAAGCAAAACCTAAGCAAACGACAACCAATAAAACCCATGACTTCTATTTGTGCAGCTTTAACCGTACTGATCTGCGAAATTTTAAATATGTATTGCATTATTTATATATCAGAATCAGCTTTTCTAGAAATTCTTTTGCTGTTATAATTCAAAGGTTTCTAAGAAATTATAGAAGGTTTGGCCATTTCTCAGGAAGAATTTAGAACAGAAGAACATCACAAAGTATTGTTTCAGAATCCTGAGTTTATCTGTTTCCTTCAGCATTAAATAACTGTACTGCAGGTTTTCCCTTCCAAGAACATGCTGAAATCTGAGCACAGGAGGCCTATAATTATGCATAGGAAGCCTCAGTAATTCAAGGAACATAGAAGGTTTGATTTTTTGCATACTAAAAAAATGAGTCTCTCATACTATCTTTTTCAATCCCAAATTTGGTTGAGGCAGGAAGTATTTATCTATGTGTCAAAGACTTATGAATACCCAGAAGCACAACACATGCTTTCTTTAGTGAGATCATTACGCTTTCTTATCCAACAAAAAGCAGTTCACTCTGAAGAATTAATTAGATCTGCATAGAACTTTTCACAGCAAGCGTGTTTTCTCTGCTTCATGGACTGAGTGATCAAATTCTAAACTGTAAAGGTCCAAAAGGCTTTTCAAGTGTTTTACAACCCCCACTGGTTGTTTGTTTTTCTTTTTTGTTTTTTTTTTTCTTTAAATTAGTTGTGCACATTCAGTACGAGATGTAGCATGGATTTAAGCACAGTGTCCTTCGTACTTCCAGATGACATATCCATGGCAGATTCTGGAGTCAGCGTAATCCCACGTACTTTATTGGAGCTTTAGGAAGAGACACTTCAGTGCTGGGTGAAATATTCTGGCTTTCAACACAACAGCTATTTGAAAGAAAGAGTAACGTTTCTTCTCTCACAATGCATGAGAGGACAAGCCCTGGCTTCTGGAAAATGCTGTCAAGGGACTCCCACTCACCAGATTTCAACTAGAATGCTTAATTTTCCTGCAATCAGCTGCCAGCAGCTGTGATTCTTATACAAAAGAAGGTTTTCTACAATATTTCTCCATAGACTGAAAGGAAACAAAAATATACTTTGTCTCAAATTAGCGTTACTGAAACATGAAGCAGTAAGGCAAATACTTTTAAAGAAAAAGTTTCTAAAGCTTTAGTGCATCTAGTTAGCAGCACTGTTATATTTTAGAGCTATGATTACTTTGCTATTTTGTAAAGAGAGTTAAGGTTTTGAAGATTATGAATGCGATTTTTCAAAGTTCAGCTTCTTATTTTTCTCTAAATAGAGGGCTGGGGCCTAGGGAGGCAGGGACTTGACTTTTCTCTTCTCGGTCTCTAAAGTACAGCTGCTTGTGACTCCAAATAATTTGAAGCAATAGGAAAAACAAATAGGAATGCATCAGAAAAAGTTCAGTGAGCACTACAGCCGCTGTCTCTCCTGGGCAGCTCTGTCCCTGTGTGCTTTAACATCTCAGCCTGAGAGGTGTCTGAATTTTAGAAGTGCCACTGCTTAAGATTTTTTTTTGTCTTAATGTAATGTTAGATTACTTGATACACTTCTTCATGTCACAAAGTAGGCAAGACTGCTAGATACAGATAAGCAAGTCTTTAAGCCTGTAAGGTGTGGAGTCGGAGTAAGCAAATGAGTGGCAGGGCTTGCCTGCTGTTCAAGGACAGGGAAGGAATAGAAGACAAAACAGCAAATGTGGTTACATTTAAGAAAATGATCGTGCTACATGATACTTTCTGACTGAAGTGTTTTTTGTTTGTTTTTCCCAAGTTATTTTTCTTCCCCACATCTGTTCATTTAACACTTTTAGATTTATTACTGATGGTGCTTCCAGATGACAGATTTCTTGGAGAGTATATGACCAGTGGTATTGCAGCTCATCTCAAAACACATTTGTCAAGATTGTGACATGATGCCTGACAATAGCAGGGAACCAGACTCACTGACTCCAACAACACATTTGGTTTAACTAGATCCCAGGGTGAGGTAATTAAAAATAAAATCTTAAAACTCTTTCAGTTTGGATGGAAAAAAGAAAAACAGTGAAAATGATGCCTGCAGCACATTCTGATAAAAACGTCTTGGCTGTAGCTACTCAAGGTACTAACATACGCTGGCACTTCTTGTAATATTCTTCTAATGCCAAATTAAAATCACACTCCTCAAATGTTCTGCCATGGAAAAATGCTTTCATATTAGTACATCTCTAAACCAGACTTAAGCATAAACTGTGTACACTATAGCCACCTCGATTTATACAAAGCATATGTCTATATAGATATAAATACTTCCAGGTTGACATAAAGAAATGAATTTAAGCTTCAAAAGAAAGACAAGCCCTACATAGTAGATGGAAGAGACTTTTCTTGACAGAAAGAAATAATAAGTAAATTATTAATTTAAATATTTAGATGATCTCTATCAGCTACTGCTTACTGTCTGAAGAGGTGGGGGTACACTGGGCATATTCAAAGGGTATAAGCATTTTTAACAGTAGCAGGAAGAGGAGATAACACTTAAGGAAGAAAGGAAAACCAACTAGTCAACCAAACCAAACCCCCCTATGCATTTAATATCTTATCTGAAAACTCCTGTTGCTAGATTTTCATTTTGAATGGAAACACAGGTAATGTGGAAAAAGCCTCCTGTGACCAGCTTTCACAAGCTGTCTGGCATGTGTGAAATTTTAAGGTGTCTCAGCAGCTGTAACACTTCAAAGCCCTGTTCAGTTTTCTCCAAACAAAAACCTAACCCAGCCTAAACTGAACAAACACAGGTGTATTTACCAAGCAGCTAAGCTATGTTGTTCAGCTTATTTCTATAGTCTGACAGTAAGACTGACACCTTCCCTATCTCAGTTCTCTTGGCTCAATCCATACAGCCTGCATAATTCAACATCTTAGTAAGTCTTCAGGCAGCTTTGCATGTTACCAAGCCTCTCCTTCCAACAAATTTTATCAAGTAGATTGAAAACAGCAGTATAGCTGCATGAAGGTTAAATTTACTAACAAGTAAACAAAAAAAAAGGCTACTATCTTTTTGTTTACAGAAAAAAAAGTGTCAGGTTTTGCCAATAATGCTATGAACAGCATGTCAAAACTTTGCAATACAAAGATATATTTAGATACGTAGCAGCACACAAAATCTATACTAAATGTAACCCTCCAGAAAATCTAGTTTTTTAAAAATAAAATGATTGCATTGAAATGATTGCAAAGAGCTTCTTCATGATTTTCAGTTTGGATTGACTATCTGACAAAAATTCACCTACCTAAGCAAACAAACAAAAGAATCCTTTGATGGGGAAAGATTAACTCTATCTTAAATTAGACATTATTTTTTCTTTATAATAAGGCATTTGAAAGCATTGCAGGACTGTAAATTAGTTTCTTAAATATCTATTTACATAATACTTGTCATCTCTCATGGAAATGCAAAATATAAAAGGCCCTACTTTGAGCTCCATCATCCTTAACTTCTCTGGCATTATTGTTATGCTCAGAGTGGGTTTTCTTTTTCCCCATTTCTATACTTTCATGTACAGAAAGGTAAATTTAGATTCCAGATTACATATTCAACTGCACTACATCCACTTTCATGGCTAGTGATATATGTGTTTAGAACACATTTAGGTACTGTTTCGATATTCATAGGTTCCTAGACAAAATCACTTTTTGTATTAAATATCCACTGGTAATGGAATGATGAAAAACTGTGATCAAGCACTTATACATCCTGTTTGTCCTGAACAAGTTGTGCATGCTGCTGTATTGACTGAATCCTTTGTAATCCCAGGAACATTAGAAACAACTCTGAAAAACTAGATACATCCAATGATTCTTAGTTGGCCCTGTACAACCCTTGTGGGCTAAAACATGTAGGAAGAAGAAAAGAAGGGAAAAAGAGGACAGTAAGATATTTGAAACATACTTTTTTGCTTAATATTTCCTAAGTATTGTTTATGAAGGGGATGAATACAGCAGCAAAATCCCTACAGAGCCATTTCATCTTTGCATACAAACAACCATGTATTGCTTTGGTGCCACTTGAATGGCCCATAGACTTGGAACCAATAATTTATTTTGTTTTCTCTCACTAGAAAGCTAAGCTAAACCCTTGCTCTTGCTTGAAAATTTGTTTTACTTCTAGTTCCATTCTGAAAACCTGCCCAGGAGACAAGCACTTGTGTGTGTTAATGCACAGGTGTGCACACCCACATGCACGGACATTCGCATACGTGCTGCTCTATCAAGTTATCGCTGCTGAGAAAATAAGATTGTGAAAATCTCTGAGCACTAAGATTTTGATTGACGTAGAGTGTATTAAGTTAGAGGGCACTGTCTGCAGCTAGACATCAAGTGAAATAAGGATCTTGGAATGTACCATTGTTCTGGACCTCAGTACGTTTTTTAGTGTCGCAAACAGTGGTCAGCAAATTTCCTTCGTAGATGCAATATGTGCTTGTAAAGTCTGGGGAAAAAGAAACATCTATAGCCATTACAAGTAGTGGCTGTACAAATGTGGAACCATGTCCAAATTATGGAATTTTTTTTTCTGAAATTTAGTAACTTTACCTACTTAATAATTTAGCAAAATTTTGGTAAAGTTGTTGAAGGTTGTGTACTAATGTAAATCTACAAATCATTAACCATACTTAGAGCTCCTGAAGCTTCAAGGAGTTTCAGAAACAACTCAGTAGTCTTTTTTCCTTTAACACAATGATTACAAAAGGTAGAGAGCACATATTTGTAATTATGTCTTGTAGCAGAGTCATATATCTGATGGCCCTACTCTCAAAAGACACTTGAGCAACAAAGCAAAAATCCAAAAGTGGGGTTTTTTTGTTGAGTAATTGTTTCTTCTCAATTTAGATTGTTATTAAAAAGTCAAATCCACAGAGAATACAGAGCAGTTGATATTGACATTTCTAAAATCTTCATCTTCGTAAACATTTTGAGGACTTTTACAGTTCAAAAGGCCAGAGGAAGAAATGTATAAATAGGGAGAAAAGAGATGGCAGCATTGTAACTAGATGAAAAGACGAGGAAGACAGTGTTATGGGTTTAAAACTTGGTTAGATGGACAGGTTGTTAAATCAATGAGAAAGCTGGTAACGCCTCTGCGATGCGCGTATTTAGAGATACTCAAGCGCGGGAGTTTTGATTCTTACTTCCTGCTTCCCTGCGGGGAGGAGGAGGGCCCCGGGCTCCGTCCTGGAGTGGGCCCGGGCCTGGCCCTCCCCCGGCGCAGCCCGGCAGAGCTGGCAGGAACTGAGACTCCGGGGAGAAAAAAAAGAACTACCCAAAGCTGCGAGCAGCCGCGAAGCTGAAAACCTCCCCCACACTGAGCTGGAGGGGGTTGCTGAGAGTCATCTGATGCCGTGGCTCATGCTGAGCCGGAGGGCCTTCACCGCAGCCGGCCCAGCTCATGCCGAATCAGAGAAAACACC
>VZTA01014247.1:103226-163838 GCA_013398855.1 Mohoua ochrocephala | reverse complement strand
TACAGATGTTGTGAGAGGCTCCTAGAAGTTGAAGAAGAGAGTTTTTTGCTTTCACGCTGGGAGAACTCATCCTTAAAAGATTAAAACCCCATGACTGGTTTGACCCATGAATGGCAGTGTGGGAAAACTGCAAAAATTCATGGGAGAGATATTTTTTGTTCCACTGCAACAGATTCGAGTGGAACTGTTGCTTGTGAAAGTTCAGAACCACACTGGAGAAGTTCATTGAGAACTATCCTCTGTGAGGAGAGTCCCACAGCACATCAGAAGGAACTCTTTTCCTTAAACATAAAGAAAGACTCTTAAGAAATGAATGCACTGACCAAACCTCATGTTTTGTTTCCCTTGTGTGAATTGGTGGGTTGGAAGGAGGGAAGTACTGGAAATAAGGGTTTGTTCTGGAAGCTTGCTTTAATTCCCCATTATTTCTTTTTTGTCTTTTACTTCTGTAAGTAATAAATCTTCTTTATATTGTTAAGTCTGAGCCTGTTTTGCCTTGAAGTTCTTCCTTTTTTCCTCAATAATCCTTATTTCACCTCACAAAAAGTGAATTTGTAGTTTCCCCTTCTCTGCTTACCCATAGCAAGTAAGTAGTTTGTTGGTGCTTGGTGCATAACCAACCTCAACCCGCTACAGACAGAGAGTGCCCAAGTGCAATAACTATCATTTTAAGTGCAAAAAACCTTTTTTTTATTTTAGAACTGGTGTGAGATGTTGTCATGAATGCAATCATAGTTCTTCTGTCAACCCTACAAACTCTAAGCAAACTCATTCTATTCACATTATGTAATTGTGTACTCCATCCATAATATTGCTTCACAAAAGATTTTCCAGAAGTTGTTCATACCTCTTCGAAGAAGTTTAGAGATTTGAAATGAAATTCCCTGATTGGTAGAAAGGCCAGTATGAGGTTCTTCAAAGTTCAGAGTTTGAGCTTTCATATAACAAATGATAAATTTAATTTGCATATGATAAGAAAGTGTGTCTGATTGCTTTTGCATTTGTTTTTGTGTTTTGTTTTGGATCGGGTTGTTCTGTTTTGTTATTAAGCTCAAAGGCTTGTAGGGATGAGAAATTAAAGATGGTTAGTGTAATTACATGTACAGTATCTCACCTTAAACCTTCAGTCTTTCAAAGGCAAATGTTGTTCTGTCAAAACTTTCCTGATCAAGTAGAACGTGAGGGGGAAGAGGGTAAGCTCTAAAGGAATTCACAATAGAGTGAGATTACTGTCAAGTTCTTTAAATATATTTAAAAATTAAGTTGTTATAATCAAGAAGTCCTGACATACAATAAACAATCTGTATGAGAAGTTACCTGAGAAAAATAACAAATTTCCTGATAAAAGGAAGGACAAAAAATAAACACGACAGCTTCACTGCTGATATTTCAAGTTCCAGCTGTCCATGCAAATGCATCTTGCCCTCACAGTTATTACACTAGGATTTTGCATTACCATTATTATGATTTTTCCATTGTCAGGAAGCATTATTCACACATAACATTTCTGCAGTGATTTTTATTTATGAGGAAATCTTAAGTATAAATACAGTGCACAGTTGTCATACTACTAGGGCAAAGATTCAGTCAGCAGTATTTCAGAGATTTTGTTTTGCTGATACCACTATAATTACTATCAAAAGACCATTTCTTCATTGGATAGTTTCTGACACCTGGATACAAGCTCCCTAAGAGATATGTAGCAAAAAAGGAGGCAGGAAGCTAACACAGTTAGTAAGACACAAAGTCAGGGAGCATTATGAATAACTTACTGTTAACCTCAGTCAAAGTTTTGCAGTCCCTTTGTGCCTACAGATGAGATACAAGAACCACTTTTGGTCCCTATGTTCGGGATTATCAACAAACTGCAGAGTTCAGAGGAAGGTCATGGGGTGAGTAAGTAACTTGAACATGTGACATACCAGGAGAAACTGAGGGAACTGGATTTATTTAGGCTGTAGAAGAAAAAGCTGAGGAAAGATCTGATTGCAATCCTCCTCTACCTAAGAGAAGCTATAAGGAAGGCAGAGCTGGGCTCTTCTCCATAATGTAACTAAGTAAGACAGAGAAAATCATAAGCTGCAACAGGGAGACTTCTAAGTGAATGTAAACCAAAAATTCTACAAGAAAGGAGCACATGCCTGTTGAAAAATATTGCCTTGGAAAGTTGTGAAAACTCCATTGCCGCAGGGTCTCAAAACTCACCTGAAGAACATCCTGAGCAATCAGATATGCTATTGAAGCCAGCCCTGGTTGGAGGAGAGGGTGGACCAGCTAACCTGTGGAAGTCCTTCCATTGTTTTTGATCGGTTTTGTTTAGATCTTACTTGAAGGCAAGAATGGCAGTGCATCTGATTGACGAGAGGACTGAAATAAAAAATATTTTCCTGACAGAAATTCACAGGAGTGAAGCAGTGGAGACACCAAACAAGTATATCACAGTGCCCCACTACACAGTCCCACTACAATGGGAAGTGAACATGAAAATTTCAAGTAGTTTAAACCATTCTTCTGGTTTAATTTTTCAATTCAACTATATGCTTTAATTACACTTGCAAAACTATACTAATTTCAGGCTGCCAGTGTGAATGCAAGTGTTTTGAAGGTCATAGGGAATGTTATACTATAAACATGAGCTGGGTAAAAGCTGAAAGACTGAAAAGGTTACTCAACATTTCAAGCACTATCTTTCCCTTTTGTCTCATGTTTTGATAATTCAAACATTTACTACTGGTGAGGGAGATAACCAGATTGGATATCTTTCATTTGTTAAGAAGTTGTTTGTTACAATGGTTCTTTATGATGCAAAGATAGCACACAAATTACTGTGTTTATCAATCTCTGAATGACATTGGCAATTTAAAAATGGAGTAGAAATTAATGTAAAGAAGATCTAAGTGGTTAGAGAATGACTTCAGAGCACTTTGAAACGTACTTAATTGTTAGAAATACTGACTTTATGACAAGGTATTCCAAGAACAGGAAGAAGGGATCCATGGCTGGCAGCCACTGTCTAATGCCACATTAAACTCTTGGTGGTCTTAAGAGCAGATAGTGCCATACTCGGTAAAAGAAAGCATTTAGGATTGCCTTTGTTTTTCCATGAGCAATCCTGATGCTGAACTTCCATTGTTCTCTACAGTGTGCTAAGTGATATTTGAAACTTTGTGGTACAAAAGCTATGTTATTCTTATTGAATAAGAATGTTGTTTCAATTTTTTTTGCTAGCACAGGATAATATTTTATTACAGAAATATTAACAGCCAGCTTTTTTCAGATGGATTTAGTATATGAAAAAACCTGTCTCTAAAAAATTCTAACTGATTTGGTTATGCTACAATCTAAACATCTTGCTCATTATCCCCTTTCAGCATATTTTAAATTCCTTGAAACAGTTATAGATTAATATTAATGCTTTGGGAAGCTTTGAGAAAATAAATTGCTTTTCATTTCAAAGGGACTTTGTTAGTTTTGTATAAAAATCCCACATATCCTTCATGATTTTCAACTCCATGGTTAATACAGCTATCCTAATTCACATCAGGAGTACTGGTAAAGAGTTAAATGAATGAGAGATTTATTATGTCCGAGGGAGAATTTCTCACTGTAGACCTCATGATCTTAACTTTCATATTCCTTGTGAGTCTTTCAGAATTGATAACCACCTGTTATTCCCCTTCGCACTCCAAAATAGTTAAATATGTAAAAGCTTGTATGAGCCATGTTAAAGAAGGAAAATGATTGATGTTTTCTGAAATAATAGTTGTCTTGTTAACATCTTCCTCACACGTAAATCAATATTTTTATAAAAAAGTCTAAGTCTTGATCTAATGGATTAAATTATTGAAGAAAATAAGTATTGATTTTTTCAAGTTTATTCTAAATCTGAATGCTGAGGGATAAGCTCTTTAATGTAAAAAACGTAATACATCTAGGAAGCTGTCAGGTAATTTAATTTCTGAAATATATTTGTATATTAACTATTGTATATTAATTAAGTGCATTATTATATACAGAAAAATATTTCATAAGTGCAGGAAATATTATTCCCCAAATGTACAAAAAGAAAAAGCATTTTTGTTTACAGGATTCTTTTTTTGAATGATAGCTATTTAAAAATTATTAATATTTAGAATCAGAATGCCGAATGGCAGAATGCCAGAAAACCTGGCAAAAATGTATTGTGTTGGCATTTACTTGCCTCCCTGTGTCACTTTAAATCTAGATACGTATCACGATGAGTCTGCCTGGAATAAAGTTAATTCTCTTCATAGCACCCTGCATGGTGCTCTGTTTTGGATTTGCAACAAAAACAGTGTTGATAACACACCAGTATTTTGGCTATTGCTGGGCAGAGTTTGTACAACATCAAGGCTTTCTCTTCTACCCACTCTGCCTCCCCGAGCAAATAGGATGGGAAAACACAAAATGTTGGGTGGGAATGGCTGACCAGAGCTGGCCAAAGGAATATTCAATACCGTACAATGTTGTGCTGAAATACAAGCTGAAAAGGAATGGAAGAGCAGGGAGGAATATTTTTATCTGCATCCTGTTGTGAAGTAGTACATAGACTGTTTATTTTGCTTTCTTGCTCACACAGATTTTCTTCACTCTTTATACTTTTTCTGTCTCAACTCACAAGTTTTCTCACATTTTCTTCTCTGATTCTCTTCCACATCCCTCCTGCAGTGGGGAGAGACCAAATGATTAGTGGGGTACTTAGCAGGGTCAGGGTTAAGAAAGTATATATATATGTACATGAAAATATACACATACACACCTCTCTGTATGCTTTCATGAGACAAGACTGGATGTGGCGCTTATTGCCATGGTCTAATTGATATGGTGGTGTTCAGTCACAGGTTGGATCTCAGAAGTTTTTTTCAACTTAAATGATTCTGTGATTTTGTGATAAGCTTTGCACTTCCATATTTTTACTTTGCTCTCTGAGCCAGTAGAGTGAAGACAGTTCGCCTTCTAAACTTTTTTTCTTAAAGCTCCATATTCTAGGAAACGTTTATGTTTGTGGTTGGATATTCCACTTGTTTGTTCTGTTTTAGTTGACGTTAAGCTTTCTCATAGTAATGGCTATCTGAGAAGCTTTAGGGATGGCATGGGACTCATAACTGGAGTTCCTGCGTAAAAACACTCCAGCAGAATTTCCAGCTGCTGACATAACTAAAGAAGTAAAATGAAGTTATTCTTTAATGGTTGAATCACTTTCCTGTTGTAATTAATGACAGCTTCAATTAACAGTGCCTAAATACCTGAAGAGTTTCAATTTTGTCAGTTAACAGTTTTGCATGAAGATACCCAAGGATTTCAACATGCAAAGAGTGTTTGTGAAGGCAATTGCATTTTTGACACAAGGTCTATAGTTCTTTTAACCACATCCTCACAGTCCTGATCCTCTTTTAACTATTCCTGGCTCTGATGTAATGGTGAAAAGGAGCATGCACAGCTGATCCCACTAGTGTCATACGGGTAAATATATAAAATTTTGTTCTGATCATCCCAATCAAATAAGGGTGAAACAGCATCTGGTTTTGAAATTCTCAGAGAAGCCACTCTAGTGCTTGAGTGAAACCTGAGGTAAGTAAGTTTGAGTGAGAATTGGAAACAAATCTTTTGTCTAGATAAGATATATTTGGCAGTGGAGTATTGTATTTTACTTCAAATTTACCATATAGTAGTCATTATTTCAGAGCTAAATACTTGGCAACAAATTAGGTTAAGATGTTTACTATATGTCTCATATCTCTATACTGAATCTCAATGTTGTCACTGATATTGAAAAAAACATATATTTTAATCTCTTAAAAAAATATTACTATAGAAAACCCTTTTTTTTTTTTTTAACAAATGAAATTAAGCTGATAACACTAATTTGAATATATTTTTCTGGAGCAAGATTTTGTTGTCATGTTTCCTTTATGTATTTTCAGCTTAATATCACATCCTTTGATTAAAAGCTTATATGTTCTGTGCAAATATTTTATATACCATCACTAAGTTTTTCCTTTATTATATTAGATTTTATTTGAAATTGTGTTGCTTCAGTACTGCAGTAACTCTTGAATTCAAGAATATCTCATAATTTTTAGAAATACTTCCTTTAAAAGCATCCCTCAATTTCTGCCCTCTAAAATGGTGTGTCACAAATACTAAGAGTAATACTACGGGCTGTGCTGCATATCCTAAAATGGCACTGATGTTTTCTGTATAACTTTGTTATAATTTATTTTCTTTTTGAATCAGCACTCAGTGGAAGAATGGGACATTCTCAGGATTACACGGGCAATAAAAATTCAAGGTCTTCAATTCTTTCATTTAGCTTTATTCTCAGTGAATTTCACTGCACAGAGTGATGGAGTACATCTGGAGTTAGTGATGTGCAATCCCAGTACCTTAGGATGGATGAAGCATGAAATATTCAGCAAGCCCTTGCCTACTTTCCCCCCCTGACACACAAACACTAAAATGTTTAAGTCCTGGCTACCAGAAAGCTATCTTTATACTAGACAGAAAGGTTATTTTTAGGTTCTTACTGGGATGAAGAATATGTCTGCCCTGTTACATGTTGTTGCCTTCAGGAAAGCAAACAGAATGGCAAGAGATTATAGACTAGGCAGCAGAGAAAGGTAAAAAAAATGAAATCTCTTCTAAAAGTGCTATTAAGATTCAGAAAAACGTAGATTGGCAACATCTTCAACAGGTACTCCTGGGACGGTTTTTGCTTACAATCTGAGAAGAGCTTTGGTAGAATATCTTGTCCATCATGCAGGCTGAGCTCAGAATTACCCTCTCGACAGGAACCACAGGGCCCGCAGTATCACTGAAACTCTGCCAGGTCAGGCTATGGTGCTCCCAGGCAGGCTGGTGCCTTATCCTGAAACAAGGCTGAGACCCTTCGTTCTGACATGTCACTGCTAGGTCTCTGAAAAACCCATGGGTATAGATCAGAAACCACGACGAGGTGGAACCAGGATCCTACAGATAGAAGAACAAGCTGGCCTGTGCTCTCTCCTCTACCCCTCTCTTGTGACTTTCTGTCATAAGCCACATGCAAATATTTGGTGGGAAAATTCTCTCCTTTCCTCCTACCTAGACACACACAATTATCTTTTTCGGTTGCTTTTATCATCTTTGTGAGAAGAAAACCTTGAGTGCAAATCCAATTACTAAGATAAATAAAGGGCACCTAAAATTCTTTCCATATTTTGAGAGAGAAAAGTTCTATTTTTGTAAGCATTATCAAAGATAATATAAACAAGACTACAAATATTTTTTTCTGCATAAAACTTAGCATTTCAATAAACATGAGACATTCAATTCTATTGGGATATTGTTCTATTATAACACAGGATTTTTAGGCAGGGTCTGTAGGGAGCTAGACCTGTAATCCCAACAGCCAATAGTTAATTCATGAGCACTGACTTCACCAAAGACAACAGCACACATTAACACAAGTAGCAAACTCCAGGTCTGAGAGTTACATTATAAATCACAGCGATAAAGAGAAGGTAACAGAGAAAATGAACTCCTGGCTTAGGCGCTGGTGGGGAAGCCCTTGTCTTCTGCAGCTGATCAACCACAATCCTAAAGCACAAGGTGGTTGCAGAAAAACTACAGCTCAAACAAGTAACAGGAAAGAGTAATGAATTTTCCTGCTACACTTTTGAGATTACAGTAAATTGTCCCCCTAGGTACTCTTTTCCCAGACTTAATATCCCACCTTTGAGAAGATTCCTGCCCTGCTATTAAATTCCTTCCTCAATAGGCAAACAGTATCTTGAAAAACTTAAGCTCTTTCCTTTTCTTATTTCATTCAGATGCTCATTCTAATACTCAGCTTAGTCATAGCTTAAAAAAATTTGATTTTATTTTCTGTTGAAACCTGTTACCAATAAACACAGTGCTATACTCTGCTAAGTGTGATTTGGGCTCATATTGTGATTCAAGTATATTAGTGTATCATTCTGCTCCATCAAAACCCCATGCAATATCAGATAATTTCAAATAAGTAAATTTGGTATTAAATGCTGTACTTTTCACATGTGGAATATCTAAAATAACCCAGTCAGTGAGTACTGGACTCTTGACAACCTCTTTCTAATCATTTCCACTAGACTCTTCAAGTGCATCCTATCACATTTGATTAGTCATATGATTCGTGTCCCCCATCCTCCTTATTACTCACAAACACGCTTAAAGAGACTCAGTATCTTTCTCAGTCATTTTTGTGCTGAACTAGATAAGGTGTTTCAAGGTCAGGTTGGATGGGCCTCTGAGCAACCTGGTCTAGAGGAAGGTGTCCCAGCCCATGGCAGGGGGTTGGAACTAGATGATCTTTAAAGTCTCTTCCACCCCAAACCATTCTATGGTGCTGTGATTTTAATTTTTTTTTTTAATAGGTGCTCCTGCTTCTTCTTGGATCACCCTATTATTCAACCACTATTCTTGTTTCAAGTTAACCTGGTTTTGAACATAGATATTCAGAATCATACAGAATATACTAATTAAGGTCTTCTCTGTGTTTTTTGTAGCTATGATATTATGCGTTCCTGTACTGGAGATGCTTTTTCTGACCGATCTTAGCATTATGTTTTCCTATGTTGTTGCTTATAATGATTCTATAACTAAAAAATATACTCAGATCTCTCTCATCTTCTATCAGCTTCAACTAATGATGTATTTCTTTATAATATAACTCCTCATTATTATTCCATTAGTACATGACTTTGAAATTTTGTACTAAGAATTTTATTTCTTTTCCTACTAAGAAGTAGGATCTAATTATTCTTGTAATATTATCTCATGCTTCACAGCACCACCAATGCCTACAGATTATAAGCATATGTACCCTTCAGTATATTACTGAGTTCAGCTGTACATATTTCAGAAAATTTCATTTGGAATAAAGTTATTAAGAAAATAAAACAAAAAAATTGTGCATTTATTGGAATCTGAGACCTTCCAGGGCCCACTTTGGCATAGAGTTTTGCAAGAGATAGTGGCTTCAGTTCCAAAGTTTTAAATGGGTTTACATTAGCCAATAAATACACCCTGGCTCTTCTCGTTTATGTTATGTTCATTACTTTGACTTTTGTGAACAATTACAGGACTGAATTGTCTTCTGTGAGAATTTGTATTGCTACTCATAGTTCACTGGTACAGCATTGTTAGTTTGGAAGTTTGAAAAATTCTGGAAACTATTTTATGTGAATAGTACACACACATGGCCTGGTTGGCTGATAGTCTCATTTTTCAGTAATTGCTAGATACAGGATTTTTTATTTTTAGATGCTTACCTAAACCATTATATTACAAGAGATCTTTCATAGCAATTCTGTGAGTTTATTTGATTTTTCAAAGCCACATCATTTTTAATCATGTTTTGTCCATCAATGGTCAAGAGTTATCAATCTGAACAGAACTACATTACTAAGATCACTCTGGTTCTTAGAAAGTTGCAGTGTTTCCTAATGCCCAGAAGTGACTAATGATAGTGTCAGCTTGTGTCAGGCTTAAAGAGACGTTTTTCAGGAAAAGATGACCACAATTATTCAGACGTTATGCCCCTAGATGAGAACTCAGAGAGGAAATTCAAAACTCAGTAGTATTTTCTGAAAGTGTTGGATTTCATATCTAGAAAAAATGGCCTAAGCTTCAAGTCTTTCCACATGATTTATAATGACAGTATTAGTCTAGTGTCTAAATAGTTCAAATTCTCACAGTATTTCTATTATTTTTATTTCAAAGTATGCTGCTTAATCCGAGCATTATTTAAAACCATAGCTTTTTTCCTTTTTCTTCCTTTTACTACAAAACCAGTGTTTCAAACCCTTTGAAAAGTAGGTTTTAAATCTCATAACTTAGAAGTCGTAATGTAGAGACAATTAAGTTTGTTACTTTACCTTTAACCTGTAATACTGTAAGGTTTTTTTCTTTATTTCTCCTTTGAATTTATTTTAAATGGAACATTAGTTCAATCACTGGGAGTTAGGAATAGCTGCCTGTTAGGAAAGTTAATAAAATTTTCTTGTTCTTTTGTCTTCAAAATCTTATTGTTTAGCACAAGGAGAATGAAAACAAAAGTTTTAATAATAGACAACATCTTAGTTTATAATTACTATTCCCTGTAAACAGTGCAATGCAAGGTTCATGATCATTCGGACATCATTGTGCTGCTGTATAATGAAATTTAGATTCTGGCAAAGCACTGTTAATGGTGATAAATGACAACGCAGGAAGTAGGAACTCTAAAGAAGACAGAGATCACAATTTGTAAACTGCCCTAGAACTTAAGAGTGGCTTTTGACAAATTATAAACACTGGCAAAACCCACAGGGCTGAAATTCTCAAACCGTAGTCTGGAGGATTCACTCCTGGTCAAGTTTTAAATCGTTGTTTGTATGCTAAATTGAATTAAGACTGAAAAATACCTTTCAGCTGACACAGAACTATTTCAAACCAAGCCACTTAAAGCATGAGAGTGCTATTTAAACAAAAGCATCTCTTGTAATTATTTTAATCTTTTGGAATTTATGAGATTTTGAAAAATTAGTCCAGCTATTATTATATTAGAGTAATGTATTTTCACATGTATTCAGCATTTGTTTATGAGCAAAATCATGTTTAAGTTGCTTACAAATCAATAACTTTAAGAACAACCTCCTTTTTGTGAGGAAATGTAGGGAGAAAATTGCCACTGGTTGACAGTTAAGTCCACAGTGAACTCCTGTTCTGAAATGACCCATTAAACTTTTTGTATTAGTATGCTTCTAACATTCCTCCAGGTGACACTACTAAGTGACCACAACAGCGCTCGTTCTGCCACAAGGAAAAAAGAAAATCTTATTCTGCATTTCTCATACCTCTCCTTTCTTATAGCAGCTTGAAAAATGGTACAGTTTAAAGTAGTAATAGTGTTGTGGCACTATAAGGATATAAAAGTTCACAGTACAGATTCTCCTCACAAACCTCGCTACAGTTTTTATTGAAACAATTTTTTTCCTGCAGATTGTTTTTCCTGGTAGATTTCTCGGTCCTTTTCTTATAATGTAGAGTATGCTGGTTAGATTTCTTAATAGAGACTGCAGAGTGGGTAGAAAATCCACTTGCTGCAGAAGCACACCATTCCGATAATTGTACTTTGGTCAATATATTTCACTGTACCTAGAAATCCCAACAAGTCAGCCTGGCTTGTTCTTGAAACAGTGAACAGGAAGGTTAGCAAAAAATGATATATCTGTGCATTTTGGACTGGTTTTCATACAAGTTAATTAGATCAGCACAACAGGAGATCAGTCATTGGTGCTTTAATAAACAGATATTTGCCTTTTTACTTCACACGGTTTCACTATGTCCAGATGTTGATTTGTACTTCAGTTCACATGGCCATTCTAGGCTGAAATCTCCAAAAAAGTGTAGCAGTGATATGTATGAAATGGGAAAGTAGTATATACAAGAAATATATAGGCACAGGCATAAATACATACACATAACTATATATAAGTATATACTAGCAGAAGTGTATCATTAGATATAAGTATATAAATATATACTTATATAAATGTGTCTAAGAAGTATTGTATAGTGAGATAAATGGTAGTTTCAGATTTTGATGGAGGACATGCTCCACATAGAGAAAATACAGGTGGATTTCCACATTGAATAAAAAATTAATACAGATGTACTAATACATACATATATTTATGAATTTTCATTGAGAATGGGAGAGTTTGGAAAGGGGACATTTTCAGATGAAATGGACACATAACAAAATATTTATCAGGTAGATTTAACATATTCTAGTCAATGCTTGAAAGTAACAGCACAAAGAGAATAGCAAAAGCTGTTGCTTGACACTGGAGACAGAGGAGAAGATTAAGGGGTTTATCTTTCTAACAGGATTTTGAGAGCTTAGTACAGTCTTGCTTTTAGGTCTAATACAGGAGTAGGTTTTTGTACATAGGGATTTGAAAACAAACTTTATTTGATCTCTGTGAGGAGCTTAAAGAAGACTCTAAGACAAAGTAGTGGAGAACTTCCATTTATAGAACAAGACATGCTTGAAGTGTCACCCTAATCACTGGCCAGGAGCTCTCTCTAAATTTTAGTTCATTCAGTCACATTAACCCTCCTGGTCTTGTTCGATTTTCTCCTTGTAAGTCCAGTATTGCTTCAGAATGTGAGAAAAACCATGTTGAATCCAGTACTGAGACTGACAGCGTGGTCAGTCCCACAGTGCTTCCACAGCAGCTGAGCGGTGGTGACGGAGCAGCCACAAACAGCTTCAGGGAAGCTGTGATTCCCTGGAGCAGGCAGGCCCTACAGTCCATGGATCCATCGTGCTGAGTGCTCCCATACTGAGGTTCTGGCCACGTTGTGTGCCAGACATCCCACTGAAAATGGTAGCTGTATGTTCATGTTACCACAGTGAAGTTCTTTGATGAACAGTGGAAAAAACTGTCAGCTTTGCAAAGCTCAGCCCGGAAACTAGTGCCCATTTCTTGTACAGGATGAGAACAATGGGGAAATTCCGGTACTCTCCTATTTTCCTCTCTGAAAGCAGGATCTCAGTAAAGAAATTATTTGAATTCTTTCCCTCTCTCAATACTATTAGTCTAACATTTGCATCCATTTTCAAAATCAGTTTCTTAAAAGGAGAGTGTGAATTATTGTTGCCAGCTCTTTATCAATCCAACATTGAATTATTGTAATGTTAAGCTTAACCTTTTATCAACATAAGAGATCCTATACTTTACTTTCTCAAAGTTAAATGAGATGAAATACCCACTGATTGCTCTTTCTAACAGAGGGATGCTATTAAGAATAGTTTCTTGAAGTGAAGTTTCAGTTTAACAAAAAATTACATACTTTGCAGCACAGAAATGGATATGATAGCACACAAATTCTATTTCAATTAGTTAGTTAGAATAGTTATCTTCTTCATTTTAACTAAAAAGATATGTGTTTATATTCTATGTTTTTCTCTGTAACCAGGGATATACAATGACAGGGTAAAGCAAGCTTCCAATTACCTTTCTCTGTTTAACAAACAGCTTTATTTGCCCACAGTATTTTCTTTGAAAAAAGCTTTCAAAAGAAGAGCCTAACGGGACTATTAGTCTGAGGCAGTAACACAGTTTGAATGTAATCTTAAATGCAATCAGCATCTTTCCTTTTTCTGTGAACAAGATGCAAATGTCTGAAACGTAGGCTGGGTTGACAGAACTCAGACAGCTGTATCGACATATCAATTATATGTTGTGATTTTCCAGTTAGTCCAAAGCAATTCAATAATATTCAGTTTTATTTGCTAGTAGCTTCAGGATGAAATTGGAGACCTGATTTAACTTCTAATCATGCATTTTGTTTGATGAGTTTATTTCTAAAATAATGGTTTAAGGAAAAAGCATTTGCTATGCAATGAGAATCAGGCTGTTTTTTAAAAGACTTGCCATCTGAGCACGATTACAACAATCAGGACAAAAGCATTCAGGAATTAGCCTTATGGTGGTATGATTAAGTAATTTGGAAGCACATGCTCAGGTTAAAAATGGATGTGAGTCTGTGGTCATATGCAGGACTACAGCTTCACTGCTGAACTTGCTTATTTTTCTGATCAGGGTCTCTCATTTCTACTCCGATCTTCTAGAAGGTGTATACTGCTGCTGGAGATAAAGGAATAGTAGAAAGCAGTGAAATAAATAGGCTTCTGATGAAAGAAAATTTCAAGCAGACATTTCTCAGAGTATTTCAAATATTTCTGCTCATACTCTTAGGTGTGCCTGGCTGAACTTGGAGTCCAGGATCTCCCACAGCAGTCACATCCCACCACAGTGGTGGCTCTGTGGCCTGGGGGTGACAATCTTTCTCACAAATCTTTCACAGGAACCAGACTTTGTTCATGCATTCCCATTAGGTCATGCAAGTATGAAACAATTTTTTCTGAGGCAGATTATGCAAGTGAGTCCTTTAGAAAAGTCCACCTTTGGAAATACATGCAAATACAAATTAACTGAGTTTTGTTTGTGCTGAATGCTGAGATATGGGCTAAATGGACTGTCAAAACTCAGTAAAAATGCTACAGATTATTCTATTACATATATTCCTACCATTACTTAGGAATTTAGTATGATATTATGGACTTTATTGCCTTTATGTTGCTCATTTTTTCATCAATAATAGTTTGGGGGATTGTAGTTTCATATGTGTGTTATAACTACTCTAAGGAAATCCTTCTGTCCTTTGGACTGATATTTCCAGTATCTTCATTACATTTTAATGCTTACTTTTTTTAAACATTTCGAAAACGAGTTTCAGCGACAAGTTCTTTGCAGGGAATGATAGGTCTGAGGTGCTGAATATGCAGTGGGGGATAATAAATCGTTTGTGGAACTTACCATGTTTCTGTAAGCCAGTTGGCTCTCTCTTTTGCAAGTAGTTTAAAACTATTTAAATATCAAAAGATATCTTGAGATAAGAGGAGATAAAGAAGCCCTACATGCCACCTTGACTTTAAATACATCATTGCAGTGCCACTTCTCTATTGCCAATATATATAAAAATGTTGAGCAACTGAAGAACTTCACTGTACTTATAGATTAGTAAACACCTGTGATCACAGATGCACTTATTTCTGCAGAAGTGAAAATTATTGTGGTTTATTACTGATTTCCTTCTGATGCATGCCTCAATAGTGTGAAAATGAGTTAAACTGTTGTACATTGCTCCCCTAGACACAGTGTATTCCTGACTAAAATTTTCTGAAATTTTGTAACAGAAAGCAAGAGCTACTGTGGTTTAAAGAAAATAAAAAAAATCTTGTCCTTGGGGTAGATCAGCTGTGCTAAGACAAACTAAGGAAAGTTTGTTCTTTACATGCAGCTATGTCTTCTGAAATAAGAACAAAGTTAGTATTTTGAAACATGTAAACCTAACATGCATTTGACTTCCCGAAACATCCTCAGTAAGGAATTCATAGAAATGTACCATTCATACAAGAGAAGGACACAAAGATATTTTGTGACCACATCTCTACAATTTTTTAGTTTTCCCATCAGCATTTTATGCAATTAAAAGGTGAAAGTATTGTTCTGTGTATGGTGCTCAGAGTCTCTCATTCCACAAGTGCAGATACGCCCAATGAGGTCACCCCCAATGAAGCAGTCCTTGGCCACTTCACAATGAATGATTTTGTCCTGATGTTACCATGTGAGACAGGGCCATCGTATTTAAATACATTTTATCCACTTTGGACCAAGGGAATGTGAGATGCACAGTTATGTGCTCAAGGTTATGCGCAAAAACAGGAATAAGCAAAAATTGAGTTTTCTAAGTTACTTCCAAAAGTTTTAAGCCTAGATACATTTGAAAAATCTCACAAGGCATCCTATTTTCGAGCTTAGCTGTTTGAATGCATTTGCAATCTGTCCCTTATCACTGTGAAAAAAAAAAGTTGGTCCTGTAGCTCAACGATAGCTCATGCCACTCAAGATTTTCAAAATTGTGCTGCAAAGTAGAAGGTGTCCCATTCCATATAATTTCAACTGCTTGCAGAAAATAACAATACTGGTGAGAAAGAAAATAACCTGGAAGCTAAGAACCTGAGGGCTCGCTGAGAAAATGGACAGGTATATTTAAAAATAGCAAGCACCATACATATTTGGGGGTTTATGTTCACAAAAAAGTAGAATAGAAAAAATACTGAACGGCTACTGCAAATAAAGAGTGGATTCAAACCTCATATGCTTTAAAGTGAATTTGCATGATGTGAAAATAAAAGTGGAAAAGAGAGATAAGAAATCTTCTGGGTGCATTTTTCTATTGTGCATTTGCTGGCCTTTGATCTCAGATGTAAAAATTTCTCCTGAGGGAACAGAAGCAGTCTGATGTGATTTGCAATTAAAACTGCATAATGAATAAAAAATAGACAAAATTTGATGATAAATATTCAGAAATTATCCACCACGCGATTACTGTTGGTCCAAGCTCTTCGGTAAAATCTTTTTAGTAATATACATGTTTTCAAAAACCAGGGTGTCTTTTCTTTTAGTTAGTAATTGAATAAAGGCCAAATTTTAATAATTTACTAACCCAAGGACCAGTATCGGTTTGATCAATTTAAAGAATGCATTCCAGCAATATGTAGTCTTCTGCTGTTCAGTAAAGAAGCAAAATTTAATAAAATAAACAAAGTACACATTTTTAATATATCCCAAGACAAAAATGCAAGAAATACAGTCTAAATCAGCTGTATATCTTTCATCTCTATATTCAATAGGGTACATTGTAGATGTACACATTTGTATACATAGTTATGGAACAATATATCTACGAAACAAAAAGAAAGAGGCTGTATTTCATTCATGCCATTTTTAATGTTCACATCAGAGTTTTTGTTCTTGTGTTCCCTGCTCAGTTTATTGTGCTGTGGTCGTCACATGCTAAAAATATATAATTGGATTTTGCTTTTCATGTCTTTGCTATTTCTCTGGGATGAGAAGCATCAAAGGAAGCAGTTCCCAGTTTGTTCTTCCTTATCTTCACTATTTTTTTTCCTGCTCTGGAACAATGAAATGTGAATCTCTTCAGAGCCTTTGGGCCAGAACAGAAGGTAATAGTTGGGTCTCCTACTGTTTCTGCTATTAGTTGTCTTCCTGCTGGAAGTCTTTTAAGCTTTTGAAGGCTTGCTCTCAGACCTCATGAAACTGAGTCCTGAGTATTAATGCCAACACTGCCCCTGAAATGCCTTTGTTTTTCAAGTCAGCCTCACTGGGAAGAGTGTGCTGACAGAGCTGCTGTAAATACCTCTGGTAAGCATATCTGTCACCTGTCTGGATTTAGGCCAAAACAATAAAACAAATGCGCATAAGTGCTAACAGCAAATATGAAGCATGATTTTTGACTGAAGGATGTAAGAGTGAATTTTTATTTATTTATTTATTTTTTAATGCAGACTAGTTCCTGGGAAGCCTCTTAACCTCTTCTGCAGTACAGTAAATTTAGAGCTATGTAAAAGGTATATTTCAAGCCTAGACAATTACGAATCCTCAACACCAGAAAACATTCTGAAGAGCACCATTAGAATTTTAAATAAAGAGAATGCCAAAAATACCCAAGTAAAAATGTATCCATTGCATAAAACGGATTTTGAGCTAACTCTAATTAATGATAATTGTAGTCTAATTCATTAAGATTGAGCTGATCCTGATAGTAAAATGTGATGTAGCACACAGAATACACTCATGGCTGGCAGTGGGGGCAATCAGCCTTCAGCTGGGGAAGCAGCTGCACGTGGTTAGATGTGAAAGGTTAGGCAGGTGTCTTAAAAACTTTGAAGCTCATAGATATGTCAGGTTTTAGAAGGTATATGTAGAGTTCAAGAAGGAGAAACCATGAGTTCTTCTGACACATGGTGTTGGGGATCAAGACCGATTGAGTGTGCTTTTTATGTGTGTTGTGTTTTGATGTTGGAAAAGAGGGAAAGTTGCTATAATAGCAAAAATAGAGTAGATCACACAGATATTGTAGGGGTATTTTGAATTTATCTAGAGGAGTTTTTTACTCTTTTGCTTTTCTTTTAGAAGATGATGCTTCGATAGGGGGCCATGGAGTTTATTCAATTGAATCACTTGGTGTTCTAAAGTATTTTCACCCCAAAGATCCTTCAAACTCATAATATTCTGTGGTTCTGTGGATGAATAGTAAAACCTTTTAATAACAGGGAAAAGAACCTTCTATTTTACTGTTTGACATATTCTAAAACTTTAGGTAGTTTCCTGTGAAGAAGTTGTCAATGAGACCCATTGCAGCAAATAGAGGGCTTTCTCAAGGACCTGCCTTTATAAAATTGGGGTTTAGTTTCCTGTTCAATGTCAATTTATGTTTTAAAACTTCAAGAATTTCCAGAATAGGGTAGCATTGTGATGATTATTTTTCTCTTTTTAAAACAGCGATGTTATGGAGGGGAGGAACATAACAGGATGACAACAGGTCAAGAAAGGTTATGGTGAGGGCAACCCTGACATCTTTCTGAAAAAGACAATGTGTCAAGTTATGTATAGCAGGAAGATTTCTATGACGTGATTAATGTTGCTGCTGTGACCATTGCCTGCTTCTCCAGCTTTCTCATTTACCTTGTATTGCCAGTAAAGCACAACTGTCTCTGAGAAAAGTCAACTCCCTCATTAAATAGAGAAGCAGCTAAAATTTAAACTGTTATTGTGAATAAAATAGTATTTCTAGCAATATCAGATGCTTTGGTCAGAGACTCAGCTGCAATAAACAGGATAATAAAAGAAATGAGTCCAAACACAAAATGATGGACTACATTCTTTAATCCTCAGAGACTGATTATACACATTCAGATAGGAAAGAGCTAATGGGCAGGGAGGAGCAATTTTTTATGTCTAGGTTGTTTTCCATTCCAACAAGATGCTAAAATTTCTGCAGAAGGTGTGAAATAGTCACAAGTACACAATGGTGGAACCTGAAGGGTATCTGATTTCCCCTATTGAACACAAAATCAATATCCCGTGGATTTTCAGGATGCTCTCTAATACTGGGATCAAAATTGTGAAAGTCACAGCTGAAGAGTTTTAGGAACAGCAATGCTGTTCCTCCTGTCTCAAGACTTCAGATGTTTTAACTTTTAAAATTATGTTTTTAAGTCTGATGATATGGAAAATAGAAGTCGCTTCAACAGAATGGTGGTTTTAATATGTTCAGAAATCAGCTGCTGTGGCTGCAATTTTTTCAGATTACTTTGGTTCATATGTGTTTTCAGTTCTTTAGTGTTTTACTCATCTAACTTGAAACTATTCTGTAATTAATTTTTATGGCATCTATGTCTGAAAAATAGTAATTTTCTATGTCTTCTTAACATCTAAACATTTGTTTTAAAGCAATGCAGAGATGTCGAGAGGTTCAAAATTAAGATTTTATATGTGTGTATATGCATTTAATTCTTATTAAAAACTTTGTAAGTTAATGATCATTCTGTAGCAGTTTAGTCTCAGTAAAGACCAACCTAATAAGTTTGCTGATGATTAAACCTGATTTGCTGATGATTAAACTGAACCTCTAGTGCAGCTGCATGAAAGACAAAGTTTCTCAGAAAGGAAATTTTATCACTCTTACCCTTTACTTAAATTGATACATTTACAATAGAAAATGGTGTTGAAGAAATCCCATGAACACTTGCTGAGAAGCAAACACAAGTATGAGGTTAATGTCAGGTAAATACAAGACGTGACAGACCTGACAAAGAAATCCCTAGTATTGTTGATTTGTTTTCTTCAGGAAAGAATTTTCTAAATTACTTGGTAAAACTGTCAGTTAGGACATGTGTGCTAGGGAAAGAGAAGGATCTTAGGAAAGTATAGCATGATATTTGGTAGGACATGGTATCTGATTTAGAGTGACTTCTAAATAAATCTTTGTTTCATCGATACTGAACAAAGGGGAAGAAACTTGATTAATGGCCCTATAGAAGGATTTGGGTTTTATCATGGGATAAAAAGAAATCAACTTTATTTACATCAAGCTGGTATATGTCAAAGAACAGGAATTCTTTTTTTTTCAGGCATGCATTTCACTGAATTTAGACTTTCTATCACTTAAAACAAATTGTTATTGCTATTATTATAACTTGGGATTGTGAATATATAATGTATTTTGTTTCTTTTAGTGATCATGATGTATACAATTATTACTGTATGACTATTTAAGCTTTTTTCATTATACACCTTTGATTAGTGTGTATAAGTGTTTAAATTCTAATTATTTTTTTTTTATTTCTTACTACATGCATCACTCAAAATTACTGCAGCAAGACCGGAAAATCAATGCAGTTTTGAAGATAACTAGTGTATTTTGACAAAAAGTATAAATCCAAGTATACCTATTTCAACGTTTTCCCCCCAAACTGTTTTAAAAAATCCATTTTTTAAAATCTTGCTCTTCCATTAGTTAATTATGCAATTGAAGACCTTCAAATTACATATATTAGATTCCAGTCCACAGTTCTGTATAATGTGTACCCCTTTACATGCATGTGCAAATGTGGTAATATAATCTTGTGCACACACAACTTACCTGCACAGAACAACAGTTAGCCAAAAAATATTGAGAAAAAAAGTATTCTGGAGGTAGACCACAATAAAAAGTTTTTTGAACAATGAAGGTGAAAACCAGATACTATTACTAGCTTGTTACTGGCAGTTGTGTAAAAAATATTTTTAAAAGTTACAGTAACGCTTTGCCAGTATAAATAAGAAGAATAATTGCTAATTCTCCTGCAGGAGGATAGTCTTCTAAGAGCCAGCAAAGATCATAAAGGTTGTGCAGTTGAAATGCACATCTTCGTATTATGAGAGTTCCTGGGAATGTTTATTATATTTTTGAAAGTGAAAAAATGATTTATGTACCAAGTTTAGGAATAAAAGACTAAGAAACATTATACATAACATGACTCTTTTTACATGTTTTGCAATTAATAATTTCTCAGGATCATCTCCTTTTCTTCATCTTAAAAGGGAAAGAGATCAAAAGTAGGTCATAAACCAGAAACAGTTTCTGTCCTGTTCTGATTCCCAAGAGGATGAAGGTTGGGGGACAGGCGAGTTTTATACCAAGTTAGTCTTAGCAACTTATTAAGTTAAGATAGAAGCAGGTGAATTCTGTAGTAGCCTTATAGGCAGCACAGCTCTGGCTGCTGGAGCTAATTTGATCCTAGCAGAGGAACAAAACTGCCTTCAGGCCATGGGTTGACAAGATGTGCTGTATGGCTCAAGAGTCTCTCAAAATCCAAGACTACAAAAGGAGCCAAAATTCAATTGTTAAGCTTCCATGATTTCACCAAATGTACACATCCTGAAGTTACAGAAGACACTGGAGTGCCATCAAGTCTTCTTTTTACTGTACAACTACAAGCTGTCACAGTTAAAGATATGCTGGAAACAGTGAAGCTTAGAAATTGTAGTCTTTGTAAATATATGCAGTCTGATCAATGCAATCCTGTGCAAATATCTTGAATTATCTGTAAATATAGATCTTGATCATAGTATATTCAAGTGCTTAATTACCTTACTTTTCTCAGACTTACCAGTGTGACAATGATCATGGTGTTTAGTTTTACTTAATAGGATTTTTCTCTACTCAAATTCAAACAAACTTTTAAAAGAAAGCAAGCTTGTGAATGGTTGCACTGCATCAGGACCTCAAATAATGAAACAAATAAATTGTGAAGTATCAATATTGCTGTGTCCTGGCATAGCTTAGTTTACAAGAGGTATTTTGTGGTGTACATTGAAGAAGGATATTAAGATGGTGCTTTGACTGGCCAGTTGCAAGATACAGTCACTATATTTTGGTGATAGGTACAATTCATTGCAAATGACTCAAACAAAACTTCTTTCTGTTCTCTATTTTAACCTTCTTTCTGTGATTAAAAATGTTCAGGGTTACTTGTTTTCAAACTGACATATCAATTTTCAACTCCTAAATACCTTATATGGTGGCATATGGTTTTTATATAGTCCTGACAATAATTTGACCTTTTGTCATTTTAGGTCTGCCTCTTTTTCCTACAGATACTTTGCCAATATCTCCCTGTCCTCAAAGAAAATTACCATAAGAAAGAAGCTTCTGGTAGTCAGGAAACTTGTTTCTATTCAAACATTTTGTTTCCTCTGAAGAAATCTTTTTCCGTTCAAAAACAAACCACCTGAAGTAAACACACTTAGTATGACAGATGCAGATGTTCGTGTACCTATTCCTTTGAGATAGGTTTTGCACAATTAGCTTTGGCAACAATGCTGAAAAAGTGCAGCTTAGTTGCTAGACATATAGAGTAATAAAATGTTCTTGATCTCATTGGGTTGTGAGTATTTTCTGTCTTTGATTCCACTCAGCCGGGAACAGAGAAGTAATCTTGTAGGTGTTTGGGAATGCAAAGCCAGGCAGAATGCACGTACTGACCCACCAGCCAGGGTTCTTATTTTCACTCCTACCCTTACCGAGTTTCAAGTTTTTTTTTATGTCCTGGAAATAGATAATTTAATTTTTTTAAATCATGGCACTTTTTATTGTTTGATACTAATCTCTGTGTATTCAAAACCTCTTCACTGAAATGCTGCCCCACACAACTGGCTGTTCTCATGTGCTTGTGCGAAGATGAGGGTAGAAGTAATTCCTAATAATATTCACAGGTTAATTTTGAAATCTTAAGGGTAGCTAGCAAGCAGTGTTTGAAGCAATCTGCAGATCCTCTGTCAAGCTTGTGAATTAACCAGTCAAATGTTTGACACGTGTTGCCAAAAATAAATCCCTGTTTACCTCTTCTCTACCTTGCTCTAAACACTTCGTAACTTCAATTTACGTCTTAGAGCAGTATTTGAGAGAGGTCTGGTTCTGAAAGGGTAACTGCTAGCAAAAGCAGTAAATATCAAAAATGCTTTGTTTATCTTGTAGGTAGGGGGGAAGAAGCCTGCCTTCAGGAATGGAATTACTTTAGGCTGTTTTATGGAAGAGTGTGCTAATGATCTTATCGGTTCATAGCTAAAATAAGTTTTAAGAAGAGCCTCATGAATTTCAACACGGAAAATTCAAAATGCAGCCTGGTGGGAGGAATTTCTCTTTGCAACTGTATAGGCTGGGAACTGAATGGCTGTGGAGAAATTCTATTGGACAGGACCTTGGTGCTTTGGCAGACACAGGCTGAAAATGAACCAGCAGTGTGCCCTGGCAGCATCAGTGGTCAAAGGTATGCTGGGCTGCATTAAAAGGAACCAGCTGCTAAGTGGGGAAAGCAATTATTCCTCTCTGCTTGGCACTCAACAGACTCCATCCAGAACAATTGTCCAAGTTTGGTGCTGCATCATAACAATTATACTGTGAGGAAAATATTATGAATGATTAATGGCATCATATTATTGATATGAATAAACTAGAAATAGTTGATGAGGCAGCAGGGCTGGAGCACATGTTTGGGGCCTGGACCACTTGGTCTGTGAGGAGAGGTTGAGGGGCTGAGGCTTGTTCAGCCTGAGGGAGAGAAAACGGCAGTCATTAAGGTGGAGCCAAGCTCTTCACTGTTCCAATAAAGTTGCCAGCTTAGACAGGACAACCAGAGCCTTCCATTTTTAGTTTGCCCTGGTTGTAGCTGAAATGCTTTCCACAGCCACCTATATCAGTGTTAACTGAACAACATGTGCTCAGACTTCTGAGAAGAGAAGGAAAAGGGGCGGTAAGTAAGGAAAGAGTATGATGTGAGTGTTTCATTGTGTTTATTAGTTCATCAAGGAACTGATTAAAGGAAACAGTAGTCAGAAGTAACTTAGTTTAAAATTTACTTCCTCTGGATCATTTATGCAAAACCAGCGTGGATATTGATAGTTCCATGGAAGATGTTTTATGAGGCAAGTTGTGCTAAAGATCTGTATTGCAAGATACTCAGCTACGAGTAGCAGGGATCAATACCTAAGGATAAATAAATTCTAGACTGAATTATCTTCTTCTCTTTCATATTATTCCAACAACTCACTGAAAATGTAATCTTAAGAATATCTTGCTTTCCCCAGAGTGCAGCCAAATTTGTCAGTGAGTGTTGTTTCATCTGAATTGGAAATAGTAAAAGAGACAGGGACATACAACTACTCTCAAGGTATAAGTCATACACAAATCTTCACAACAAAGCCTCTTCAGTTAAGAGTTAGTCTGAAGGCATAAATTTGCTGGTCTGCCTTTTCTTTCTTAGTCTTTGTTAAATCCTCTCTTCGGTATCCAGCAAACTTAATATACGCTTTCAATAGAAGCCATGGTCTCTGCTTTCTGCAAGAATCTCCTTCGCTGAGCAGAAAAAGTTTGTCATCTCTTTTGTGTTTACAGCTCATCTCACTGGGAAGAGGAATTCATTGTCCACATGTTTCCAACAATCCTTTTTTCACTCAAAACTCTGAAATGTCATATTAAGTCCTCATTTAGAGTTTGAAGTTAGGACTAGGACTGCAGAAAGACTTTTTCTGTGGTTTGCACGGGGATCTCGGAGTTCATGAGTGATTCAGCTGGTGGAAGTATTCTGTATAAAATAAAGTTAAATTTATATAGTGGTTACGAGGGGTTTAAGAAGGCATCTTTCATGAATATCTGTATTTAGTAATGCTGAGTCAGCTTTCAGAACTAATTAAAGTCATAAACGTGGATACACAGGTAATCATAAATGCATTTGTTGATTACAAGCCCAGAGCAATGTTAATTTGCTTCCAAGCAGATTTCAAAGATCAGTGAACAAAACAGGAGTTTGTGTTTGAGTGTTCAATACCTGCAAGATTAGACAACTGACAACATACAGCATGAATCAGATGCGAGAACCTTGTAGCAGCTGAATACCCCCTCATACACTCATGTAAATAGAGTTCTGGCAATTTCAATGACATAGATAGGCAACTCTTTTTATTAACTGAGTAAATTCGTAGTTGAATCAGGAATTATCTACCTGTTCTTGATTTGTAGTGTAAAAAACAGAAGGTCACATCTCATGATCAATGCGCAACATATTCTTACATCTTCACTGTTCTTCTGAACTTAATGCCATGCAATATTTTGTATTAAACAAGACTATTAGTGCTTATATTACTCTGTATTTTTTACGTAGATATGCTATTTTCATTAAATATTCTGTATTCTAAAAAAATTTATAGTGCCCACAAACTGCAGAAAAGCAATCCTGAGATATGATTCACAGCTTATTCTAAATTACTTATTAATTTGATGTACTCTCTTTTAGTAATCTTCAGTCTTCAAAATGAGGCTTTGCCTAAGCAACTCTGAAAACTCTTGAGTCATGCCAGTGGGAGCTAATAATGCTTAGGGCTTTTTATAGCCAAGTTGAGACAAAATACAGATTAAACCAGTACTGTTTGCCTCTGAGATGCACTAATTCCTATAACTTAATCAATTTATTCTAGGTACCAAGAAAACAGACCTAGACTGAGAAAAAACCCTGCATCAACTGTTGCAATGAGCTGGGAGCGGGGAGGTCAAAAAAGATCGAGGGACCATGGTTTGGTCCAAGAAAGCCCCCTCCAGGTTTGTTGGAGGAAGCCTCTCCCATCCACTCTTATGAATGTTCATGTACCCCTGCAACATGTAACCAAAGCCCCCATGCCTGCCCCTCTGTTCCCATTCGTTGGTTTTGTATCACCCGCCCTTTTCTCCCTCTCTCCCCATTGGCTGTTTTGTATTACCCCGCTCCCTTCGGGACCCCCATATAACCCCCAGCCAAACGGAAGTTCGCCCTCTCGGTTCCTGGGACACCAGGTGGGTCCTCACTCTTCCCTGGGGTTCTACATAATAAAATCTACGGTTGTCCAGGCCGGAAGCCACCTCTCCACCTCTGGGGCTCCTGAGACATCATGCGCAGGGAGGTACCTGGCCGTCACGGCCCTGGGTTGGGTACAGCTCGCTAGCAGGGGTCTGGCCCCGCCCGGGACTCCTCAGCAAAGGGATTCTGTGGAAAATGCAGCAGCTGTCTCACCCAGCACCTCAGAACCTGGGCTAGGCGCAGTTTTAAAGAATCAACCACAGGAAGAGGTTTGGAGAGAGATAATCTGGAAGCACTATGTTTTTCTACTCTATTGTATACCCAACTTTCTATAGTTATGAGTAAAAGTATTGTTTTATGTGACCTTAAAAACTCCTCTCTCTACTGGCTAAACTGTTCTTGGTTGCTGTGGAATAAGAACTTTGAAATCGTTCCCAAGTCTTACATTTAACCTAACAAAGTTCCCACCTTTAAAATATGTGTTGTATAATAGATGTGCTATTGCATATGTTATAGCTACAGAACAGCAAATTTTATGTTGCCTTGTCAGCAACTTGGATTTGACCAGTTGAATCTGCAACTTTCTTGTGGTCTTTGAAAGAATAATTTGTCTGTTTAATAGTCATTTTCATTTAGTGTAAATCCTAAATCTTCTAAGTCCTAGTTGAAGCAGTCTGGGTAGGGAGGGCTATCATCAGGCATCAGTGCTGTGAGGTCTTTCTTTGGAAGACTGCATCGCTCCTGGTGATACTCCTCAGCCCTGACATTTGCTTGGGGACATATCTGCCTGTATTTTTGTGACAATCTTCGGCCTTCCTCCTGCAGAGAGCTGGCAGTGCTGCTTGCAGGATGCATCTGGCCCTGACTTGTTGGGAGCTGGTCTCAGGTGTGTCAGCAGTTGCTTGGCGGCCTCGGGCCTGTGGCCTTCCTGAATTGGCTTTGCTCTGGAAGTGCCCAAGGGGCAACTGCTTTGTCGTCTTATTTAAATATTTGGTGAAAGGTGGAATTCTGCTACTGATTTTATGGTTCACTGACCTTTCTACAACTTAAATTAGACAATCCCTCAGCTGAATCTACAGAATAGGAAGTAATTTAAAACAAAAGTTTCATGCATTTTCTCTTGTTCTAGCCTTTCCCAGAAGAATATGACATAGTAGATTAAGTTTTAAAAACCGATATCAAGGTGAAAATTGTCAGACACCTGAAATTTTTATGGCTTAGTTTATCAGTTAAGGCAAAAATTTTTTAAACTTAGTTTAAGAAGAAAGTAATAAATATTAAAGGAAAGTTGTGTCCATTTATTTTGAAATGTCTGGATATTTCTTAAATGTCTTGTTTATCCCATTTGCTAATAATAAATTACAGGTAAAAGGTGGAGATGGTTATAAAAGTGATATTTTTTCCTGTAAAACTAACCTGTAACAATGCCTCTGTATAGAATTCCAGTGGTGAAGTAATAGAACTTTAAAGTTGTGAAATCCTCTTAGTAATTAAGTAAGTTTGCTTGTCAGGCTTTTCAAATCCAACTTTTTATTCTAACTGAGTGCATTCTCCTGAAGTTGATATATCTGGAACATGCCTTTTAGATGCAAAAATCACAGAAGTGTGTCAGTAGGTATTTCAGTGTGCAATGAGTTAAACAAAATCTTTCTACATAATTTCAGTTAAGAGTTTAAGATGTCTTTCTCACCTGGCCACGTAAAATCTCAGAAGTACTGAATTCTAGCACAGTCTCTCACCTACCTGATGCTGTGTAAGGGATTATTGCCTTCTCTAGATATACCTCAGTCACTTTTTAAAAGAAACCATTTTCTTATTCTGTAAGCAAAACTAAAAGTAACTGTGAGCATTCACAGTGTAGACAATGTTAGAAATGTCTGTTTTGACAAAAAAAACCCCTGCCTTGCTTGTTTTCCAGGGAATCATAGTCATCCTAGCCAGTTAAAGCCAGTTAAAGCAACGGATCTTTCCTCTATGGTTACATCAAATAAAAATGCGAACTTATCTGTAGTGCAGCACTTGACCAGTGAATAACAGTGGTTAAAATTAATTCCTGGCCACCAGCTGGAGCTGCTTTGTGTGGGGAAAATCAGTGCTGGAAGCCATGCTTAATAATCCTTTCAGTTCTTGGAAAGGTGAGCAAGGGACATTTTACTTCTAACCAGTTATCCACTATCTTGTACTCCTGTCATGAGAGTGAAAGACAGCATGCCATGCTTGTCTCCAGACATAGGTCTGCAGGAACTGACAGGCAGAACGTTTTCTTTCTTGAACTAGAGAAATGCAAAGCACAGAACATACTAAGAAGCAAACCATTATACTCATAAATTTAGGTACAGATATATATATATATATAAGACTTCAAATTTTGCTGCTTCTATAACTGTTTTCTTTTAATGACAAAACTTCTTCCATGAAATCCTAGGCTGTGCATTAAATGGTTTTTGTTTGAAAATTTGCATTTGAGTACTCTCAGCAACTATTTTCCTTTAGAAGGGGAAGAACATAAATTCTGATTTATGCTCACTGACTTATTTGTCCCATAATCTTCATTAGAACTTGACACACTCTTTCATGTTACAGTAAGTAGGATGTGTTCCAGGATGTGCCTGAGGATGTGCTTTAAAATGAATTCAAGTTAAGGATTGAAAATGAGAAAGAGCTGCAGCCAGCACAAAGTGCTGTGTGGGCAGTGAAAAGAACATGCAATAACCCTGGTTGGAACATCCTGAGAACCATCAGTGCCACTTAAGGCTACAGTAGGATGTCGTTGCTGAATTGGTATTCAGTTGCTTAAGACATTAAAAACAGTTTTTTCTTAAATAAGTACTTTGCTAAAAATGAAGTAGCTGACTCCTTAGCTGAAAGGTAACAAATTAGAGAAAATTTAATCCACAGAATGTCTACTAATTTCTGGGTAAAACTGAATTTCTATAGTGTGGGAAAAGGGATTTAAATATTCCGAAGTGTTTCACCAGTCTTCTGATATTGTCTTCTAATATCTTTAATATGTAATATATCTTGAAAGCTATCACTGCTGTGTTCTCCTTTTTAGCCATTTATAGCTTGGATTTTGCAAAAAGGTGATGTAAAGTCTTATTTCCCTAACAAAAGAATAAATACAAAGCAGCCACGGACCACAAACAATATTTCTTAAACTGAGTTTAAGTATCCTCAGCTCATAAATTTTGTTCCCTTATAAATTTAACTCACTATAATGCAGTTTTTGTGTTTCAGAATGTCTTTAGTTGATTTGATTCAACTAGGTCCCTATAGTGTTTGAAATTCTGCTGTTCTAGACAGTTTCCTTTGCATCTTAAAGGAAAATCATGTATATATGGCAAGTCAACTGACTGTTGGAATGATTTCTAATTTTACATCTGAGAGAAAATGTACTTGCTGCTCCCTAACTGTAAGAAGATTTCTGGGTACCACTTTTATGCTTTTTGTCAAACATTTCATTCTCTTTTCTTTCCACAGAAGATTAAGTGAAATTGCTAGGCTTTTAGTTTCAGGAAATTGCATGAAAAGATAACACACAGTCATTTATCGCTCCAGATGTTTGCTCTCTTCCATCTACAGATGTTTGATATGAACTTATGCTGTGACTTATTTTTGGACTTTGACTCTTCCGTAGTTACATAAATTTGGCTCAGACTCTGTAACCTGAGGAATACGTGTGAAAGCCAATTCTCATTTACCTTGTATGAACTTTTCTAGAAATTTCCCATTTCCCTGGAAGCGTTTGGATACTCCTTTATTGAAGTACACTAATTTAGACACCTAAATTTAAGAAAATAGAGCCATTTTTAACAGTTGTTCTGCTTTTCTGATGTTAAAATGGTAGTCGTTACCTAAGTAATCTATTTCACAATTTAGGATCTCTCTACAGAGTTTAATAGCTTTATAGAACTTGTTTAGTGGCATATATGCAAAAAAAATATTTTGAAACACTTTGAGGCTTTAATTAGCTATTTTAACTGTTCATTCTAACAACTGTAACTTGCTCCTGATTTTTCTTTTTCTGTGTGTTTGTTTTGGAATGTCCCTGCATTGTTATCCTTATCTAATCAGTTGTTTCTTCAACTTTGTGACTATATTTTATGACCCTTGTCTCATTACTGGATTTTGGTGACTCTACTCTTCAGTAGAGAAATATATAAAATGCAAATATGAATCTGCTTCAAGAAAAAATGGTTATCTCCCTTGAATCCATACCTGGAACTGGCAGTACTTCAAGGGAACCAGGTCCTTTCCACACTTTCTACAATAAATAGATCCCATAATTTAGGCCTAAGTAAATACGTTGGCACAACTCCTAAATCAACCGTAGTTCACTTTGTTGTACTGACTGCCAAACATATACATACGCCTAAAGGTATATACACACATATTCCAGAAAAATGTTGGGTTTCTTGCCTGAAATCTTGTGCACCTTTTTAAAAAATTACAGTAGATTTTTGATATGGGGATTTTAAATCTTAAAACCGAAAAGGCACGAATACACTTGGATAGTCAGGACTGTGATAATGCTCAGAACAGAGCTGAAACTTCATTTCCTTGATTGCAAAGTCAAGGGGAAAAGAAAGCCAGGGGAAAATAAAATAATCTGTGACATGTCTGTCTCTCACTCGGAAGAAATTATATTCTGAGATGGTGCAATTTAAGATTTAAGAAGAGTACAGCAAGTAATTCTGACATGATAAAGTAGCATAAAGCTGCTCTGTTTGTAATCTGTAGTTTAGAAGTGTTATGAAATGTGCAAAAAAATCTTTTTTTTAAATTCAGGATTTAGAGGAAAGAAAATATTTTTACTAAGAAGTAGTAGTTCCAGTTCATCTGTCATAATCCTGAAAAATCTTATGGCTACTTAAGCATTATGTTTGCTGTACAAAGGAGAGAGAGAGAAAGAAAATAAGAATAATAATTAAAAAATCACTCTTTCAGACTCTTCTGTCAAAAAAGGGAGATTTAAAGTTTTTCCCCTTGCTTCCTATTCTCGTGTGTGTGCTAAGCATATAAAAGAAAAATCAAACTCATAATTGTCCTGTGGAATAGAAATACATTTAACTATTTCTTAGCAATAACTGAATGACTTTCTAGCATTTTGCTAGAAAATGTTCAGCTCTTGGAAGCATTTTTCCATGGCTTCTTACTGTACAGTATGTGCACGCGCACACGCAAAATTACATTTAATATTTTCCATTAGAACAAGTAAAGCATGTATTTGTGACACAAGCAGAAGAAAACCACAGAGGTCTGTGAAGTACTTGTCTGACAAAAGGTTAGTAATTTCAATGGAGCAGCTGACAGTCTTTCAAACATATCCTGTCATGGTTGCAGGAGCCAAATCACAGGATCTAAACACAAATATAACAGGAGTAATGATGTGAGACTTTATCTTTTTGACATGGAAAAGCATATGTCTCTATTGGAGCAATTCATCTAATGGAAAGTATTTCTGTGAGTTAAGATTTTTGCTGAAGTATTTAACGTGATGAAAACCTGATCTTACACATTGGAAGCAGCAATTTGTCTCTCATACAAAGCTGAACTTGAAAGTGGAGGAGCAGCAGCAGTTGTTCATCCAGTAAAATTGAAATTCAAAATTTTTCTATCACAGTTAGTGAGGTGGTAAAAATATTTAAGAGGGTGATATCCCTCCCTTTCTACCGTAAATTCATATCTTTTTCTAAAAGACTTGTCATCTCCTCATGTGGATGCATTTGTACCTTTTTTTGTGTGTTGGTTTTTAAGAGCTGTATTAAGAGGTGATTGGTCACAGATTCATATAGTTTTAAACTTGGATGTATTGTTGATCTTGCACGTCATTATATAGTTCTTTTAGCCATCTAAAATCTTACTGAAGTATTTTATTGTCTATGGAGCTTAACCTTTTATGGTGCCAGTATAGGCTGTTTTGTCTGAACATAGGAATTATGTGCATTCACCTACTAATGAGGTTTAACAGCAATCTATTTTAATAGAATAGCAGGGTCATATCACAATCTTTAATTTCTCCTTTAATTTTTAATTTCTTTTAATACATTGCTAAGTGTTTCAGTCAGAGAAACTGCTTCTGCTCAAACTCTACTTGTAATATACTTTTTAGTGATTACTTCTATTTCTTATAGTTTATGATATACAAGAAATTCTGTCCTTAGATTTGTATTATGAAAATATCCGAGTCTTTGAAAAATCCTTATTTAATAAGATCACTTTGTGTTGGCATTGTGTTTTGAAATATTAATATTTTAAAATATGATCTAATTGTAGTATTTTCTCTCCTCTACTTATTTTTAACTTTTCTGGTTACTCTGTGAACTAAGTAATTTAAGATGTTGAGTGTATAAACTGAAACCCATAAAATTGTTATGGTTTTCCTTAGTACATACACAAAAGTGATTATTTTTATCTTTCTCCCTGAAATTAGTGGTGACAGGTTTATCAGGGTTCCTTATTCAAGGACCAGAAGAGGAAGAAGATTCCTGGAACTCAGAAAGCCCCAAGGTCCACTAATAGGATGTTACTGTTGCTTCAGACATCTGTTTGTGTATTCCTGGCGTCTTTAGTATGAAATGTTCATTAGTGTTTTTCATAATCCAAGGTAATGAAAGATGTTTAAATACTTCAGCCATTTATTACAAATAGTCCAGTGAATATTGAATGCAACTGGATTCTGAACATGTTGCCAAGTGTAAATACAAATTATAGTTCCTACCTTAAGGTCTAAGCAAGACTATTAGGCATCTACTTGGAGAAGTATACTTTTTCTTTAAAAGGTTTGATTTTTATTTGGTGTTTTTCTTTATTGGCTCTTTGCTGATTCTGAAAACTGAAGAACATTTCCACAAAGTACGGAAATGCTGAAAGGTGGTTTGCTGATAATTTAGGGTCGTACCTAAAGGGGTTTTATGGCATACAATTTTTTATAATTCTTGTGTTATCACAGCATGGGTCAAGTTGGATGGGACCACAGTTGGTGATTTGGTCCAAGCTCTCTGCTCAAGCAGGGTCATGGAACAAGAGCACATGGAACAAGATTGCATCCAGATGGTTCTTGAATATGCCCATTAAGACAGATTCCATAGCCCTTCTGGACAATCTGTTCCAGTGCTCTGTTACCTGCACAGTGAAGAAGTTCTTCCTCGGATTCAGGTGGAACTTCCTGTGCATCCATTTCTGCCCATTGCCTCTTCTCCTCTTCATTGGCACCACTGAGAAGAGCCTCTTGACACTGTTCCTTCAGATACTGACAGACATTGATGAGGTCCCCTCTCAGTCATCTCCCCTTGAGGCTGGACAGGCCCAGTTCTCCTTGTGAGAGAGATGCTTCTGTGCCCTCATCATGTTTGTTGCCCTCCACTGGATTCATTACAGGGGCTCCTTGTCTCTCTTGTCCTGAGGAGCCCAGACCTGGACACAGCGCTCCAGATGTGGCCTCACCAGGGCTGAGTAGAGGGGCAGGATCACCTCCCTCCACCTGCTGGTGATGTTTGTCCTAATGCACCCCAGGATACCATTGGCCTTCTGGGCAACAAGCGTACAGTGCAGGCTCATGGACAGCTTGTTGTCCCCCAAGAACCCCAGGTCCTTCTCTGCAGTGCTGCTTTCCACCAGCTCAAAATTATATTTATCGTATTCCGTGTTTTAACTGGGTGATAGACAGAAATACACTAATAGGTATAAACTTTTTCTTTGTCAGTGATTTTTGTTTCAGTTTTGGTTTTAGTATTTGTCTCAGTTTAGTGAAATTAATGTTAATAGACTTGCATTTTTAGGAGACTTTTGAGATAAATATATAGTCTAAAAAAGGGAAGAATGTATACAGATAATAGTGTGTTTTATTTTTAAAATATTAACTTCATACTAAACTCAAAAGTATTTTAGCTAGCAATTTCAAGAGCATGAGCCTAAAACTATTTATCTTTCTTTTCTCCCATTCACAGCTCACTACATGATTGTGTGCTGCTCTGTTACATATAACCTTGTTAATTTTTGCTTTGAATAAACTTGCTTAAAGTAGCTCTGGTCACCTTGATATGCTACCATTTACTACTCCTCTGGCAACTAATCCAACCTAAAGCCTTGCAGTTTTGTGTACATGTCATCTGGGACTCAGATGAACACTGGCATGTTCCAGGGCAAAAGAAAGCTCTTTGTGATCCAGTTAAATTTTGGTGCTTTTCTGTATTTCAAGCTATTGCACAGATACTGAACTAGTGGTAACCATTTTCAGTTGTTCTCTCAGCCTGTTTTCACTGAGAAAGAAAAGCAATGTAGATGCTGTCATTTTTTGAGCTTATCTACATTTCATAATACTTCTTCAGCTATGGGAAAGCAAAAGAAGGCAGAAATGCTTGTATTTTACCTTTAGACACCTTCCTCTGATATATTTCAAGCCCTGTGTGGTGACCTAGTTCAAGGTTTTTGTTTTCCTGGGATCTGCTGTGAGCAGGTCTGTATTTGAAGCTTTGAGACAGAGATTCTAAGTCTCTGCATTTATGAGAAAAGCAGGGACATCCATACGAATTACAAATCTAAATGATACCTTTATCAGCTTTCTTTGACGCATGTGAAAAAAAAAAAAACAAACAAAAGAAATCAAAAAAACACCAAGAAAACACATACACAAACAAGACTTGTTGAATTTATCTTGTTTATTCAATTGGCAGATCCACAGCAAAAATCTGATTTCATTTAACGCTTTGAACATTCTTTTAAAAGTAGTTGTCACGCCTTATGACATGAAACATCATCTTGGACAGTATTCTAACTCTAACACATTTCTTTCACTACTAGCCTTGATTATAGTCAGCTGCTTAAGGCTTTGCTTGAATAAAAATGGGATATTGCATACATGAGTAAAAGTAGACTTGAGCAGGACTTCAAAGGATATCTTGTGGGAGGAAGCACAAAGATAAAATGACATCAAAGTACAATTGTATGAATGATGGCTGACAGCAAATCTCATTGAAGTTGTTGCTGTCCCTAGCTGCTTGTTGCTTTTGGAAGTTAGGTTTTCAATGCTATAAATGAGGAACTGCTTTGGTTTTCTTTCTGGCTTCTGACTGTCTTGGATGGTTGTGAAGCCAGTTAATACAGAGTTATGAAACAACTTGTACGAAAGTGTCTTTGAGTAATGGAATTTTGCATATTGTAAAGCTTTTAAGAGAACTAACAAAGCTTAGCCCATCAGGTAGTACAGAAAACACTGTCATACAAAAGCTGGAAAGTTGATCAGTTCTCTGCTCCAGCAGGCCCAACAAGACAGTCCTCATCTGAAAGAGTTTACAAAGAGCATTATCAAGCTCTCTCTGAAAAGACTGAGCCACTGAGGTACTTCAGGAAAAATCTTAGCTACTGCAAGAAAAACTCACCTCCTTTGTTTTGCACCTATGTTATAACAGTATGATTAAACTCATGCTTGATAACTTTTTAGAAAATTAAGTTGTATATGTACTGCATCCCCCTTCTCATGCAAGGCAATTGCCTGAACAATTTATTTTTAAAAAAAAGACGAGGGGGTAAGGGAGAGACATCCTTAATACTACAGGTTTTAACTTATTTATGCAGGTGAAGTGAGGTGAGCATTTTTCTGTCAGGCAGTCTCTTTGTAAGTTAAATTACCTGATAAAGATCATTATATGTCCATTAGTTGGGTTAATCTTTCAGGCTAGTATGGATACAAACATGGAAGACATTGCTTATTGATCATTTTTAGGAAATGTCTGAGTGAAAACATTCAGCTTCTCAAAGTCATGTAACAAACTGTGCAAGGTTACTCTGGTAAATAGAGATGCATTATCTATAGAATTGCAAAATAAATTTCTGCTGTACTTAATATTTGGTTCTTTGGGGTTTTTTAAAGAAAAAGGCTGCTACAGAGACCTGGATTCTTCCCTTCCTTTTGTATAGCCCCTGATGTACAGATTTTTGAAGGATGCTGCTCTATCCCTCAGTTCATGAAATGTCTTTGGCAGCAACGTGAGCAGTGCAGCTGTAAATTAAGTCAAGTGAAACTTCGTCAAGGACATGTCTGCTTTAATAACAGTCAATCATGATTCCAGTATTAGAAAGCATACTAGTCTCAGTTTGGGCATCCAAAATGGACTATATTTGCTTTTTCTCGCCTAATGACAGAATTTAATTTTTTGGGGTGGTATTTAATGATTCACTGTACAGAAATACCAATAAACCAAGCAATTTATTAAACTGAACTTCGCAGATATTATACAAAGCTATATATCCTACAATAAACAATGGGAAATTAAAGACTGAAATGAAATGAGAGCTGCCACTTCTAAGACAAGTTATGTGTAAGTACAATGGGAAACAGAACATTGCAACAGATGGGGGTTGGAAAGCATGCCAAGTTAACCTAATCTTAATTCTGGTACTTCCTAAGTGATGAATAAATCTAGAGAAAGCAATCTGAGCATGCATTTAATCAGAAAAATCTATATAATTTGCTTGGACTGGTGCACTTTGTTCCCCACAATTTTATGCTCTACAACATTTTAGGTTAAATTAGTTTCTCTGTTTTTTGTTTATCCAGTCTAAGATAAAAGACCAATATGCAGGACTTCAAATGTTCATATGGCAAATGTTCATATCGTTTCCCATATGGCAAATGTCTTTAACTCCCTATATAAGGCACTTGTACACATAGTGACATAAATTTCTGTGTTGTTTGAAAAACTCATTATTGCTCTGAATACTTCTGGATGTTGATACATTTTTCAGATGCATGTTTCTTCTAATTTCCTGAAGATTTTTGCAATTTCATTCCAAGGAATTACTTTTGTAAGTATAGCAGACTGTATTTTATTATAAACATGCTTATTATAGCTATATTACATTTACAAGATTAACATAAAATTTTAATTCATAACATATTTCCTCTTTGACCTGGCAATGCTGTGTTTTGATAAATGCTAGACTCTCTTGGTAGGTTAGTAGAGCTACAAACAAAAGAAGGAATGGAACTGCCGACCAATTAAATACTGAACATAAAGAGCCAAAGTAGAATAATTCAGGAATTTTAAATAAATGAGTAATTTAAAATTGCAATATCTCATTTGCTTGACAAATATTCTAATGAGAAAATGACTCAATATTAATCCTTTCTTGTGACAGAGAGTAAGAAATGGGGAAAGGGTATGAAATTAATCTTCTTATTATAGGTTTAATACAAGTCTTTCCATTCTTATTACCTGATGTTCTCAGACCTCTAAATTTACAGAGACTGTGTTCATGTCCATTTAGCTTGTATCAAGGAGGGACTTAGTATTTTTCTTGTGTTCATACCTCTATTTTTCCTCATAGTAAGGCCCTTTACTGGGAGTTAAAATTAAGCTATCCTTCAGATATACAACTACTGCAAAATACCTTAATCCCCAGTGTTCATGAGTCTCTTTTCCCTTAAATTTAGAAAATAATAGATTGCAGCAGGAACAGATTCTCAGCAAAGTTTGCATCTGTCCTTCTAGATTATTCCCCAGAAAGGTGGTACTACTCCTCACAAACTGGTGGGTGTCACAATTCTCAAAGTAGAAACAACTTGTATCTGCCTCTACAGTTTTTTGGCTTATTTAGTGGCACCAAATGTAGCCACAGATGTATGAATTTCTTGGATTAAATTAATATATTATTCTTTTAACCATCCTGGTACTTCCAAGAATGTGACAGGCTCAACAGAAGAAAAAAAATCCAGAAAAGGACAGTCAGTCACCGGTCCCCAGGTGTCACATTTTCTGATCATATCGGATTCTAACTATAAATATTAAAATATGTGGAATAGGTTATTACCAAGAGCACTTTTCTGTAGGGAATTGTTAAATTATCTTCTGTACAACATTGAATAGCTTTACGTCTTTCCTGCTGCTTCCCTAGAGAAACAAGTTTCTTCATGTGTCTCTCTAACTGTCAAAACTCTTGGGCCATTTCTGCCAAATCACGAAGAAGTATAGCAGCCTCTAAACGTTGAACCTACATAAAAATTGAAGTGTCACTGACAGTTGCAGACAGGGAGGTAGGAGAAATAATTTATTACTAGTAAAGCAGTTGCATGGTCAAACTTAAGTATGTGTCCATAGAAAAAAGGCCTTGGTAATCCCAGAGCTCACAGAATTACAGTTTCTGTACATCTGGGAAGATGCTAAGGTTATGTGACAACTTAACGAGACTATCTCCAACAGATCACTGCCATAACTTCAAAGCTACCCTTTTAAAGAAGTGCTTCAATGAGGACTTCTCCTGTAATGGTGTTAGTTGGGAATACTCCCTCACTTTTTCCTCTCAAAAAAGACATCTTTGAAGTCGCATTATCTTGAAAATTATCACCCATTCAGCGATCTTGTCACTCATAAAGCAGGCTTAACTGCTCTTAAGTCCTCTATCTGCTGATGTCCTTCAAAAAAAAAAAATTCTCATATCACTGAGGCTATTTTTAATATGCCTATAATGAAAACTTTCTCCTTTATGGCAGGGGAGGATAACACAGCTGATGAAGCCAGATCCAAGCATGTTGTTTTGAAGGGCTCTTGGGAACTCTTGTCTGTCACCCTGGAGCTATGACAGTGGTACTGCTAAAGTTTCCAAATTTGTCCTTCAGTGCATGAAGAATATCTGCATTTCTCTACCCTTTGATGAGCAGTCATTTCTTGGAGATCTCTGCTGAGTGTGAGGATGGCTGCCTTGGGAGCTATCAAGCATTAAGTCTAACTTGTTTAGTTCTAGAAACTGCATAATGCTCCATCAATCTAGCTATGCTTGCTTTCACTACAAGCAGTTTATAACTATTTTAAATAGGACAATCCACCGACCCATCTCAATGGATTCTTCAATAGCTTGAAATTACACCTATGCTCCTTTTAGAATTTCCAGATCCACCTGATGAGGAGTAAGAAAATGTTTTCCGTTTAGATTAACTGTAAAGAATGGAGGTGAGATCTGTTCCATATTGTCTCACACAAGTACTTAGGGATTTACTTGCCTTGTATTTCTTACCTAGTCCTCTAGTAGGGCCAATTTCAGTGGATGTATAAATTTGCATGCAACTAATACAAAAAAAATTCTACAGGGAAGCCCTCAGTAAGTAACTTTGGCATTGCTGGCCAAATAATTTTTAGCTCTCATGCTCTTTTTTCATCATATTGTTGGGGCTTTTGGTGGCATTGTTTGGAATTTTTTTGGGTTTTGTTGTTGTTAGTTGGTTGTGGGTTTGGTTTGGGTTTTTTTGGGAGGGGAAAGGTGTTTGTTTGTTGGGGTTTTTTTTGTTTGTTCTGGTTTTTTGTGTGTTTTACTGCAGAGCAATAAATCTAATCCAGAAGTGACATTCTTCTTTGCATGATGCAGAAATACCTTGTAGGTATGTTTGCTCTCATTTTTAAAAAGTTGACACCTCCAAAAAGATTTGCTTAAAGAAATCAAAGAACGTATTAAAAGTGAGTAAAAGAGCAGTAAGTTTCCTAGGGGGGGTTGTTTTCAACCCTTCCAAATAAGGGGGACTGGGAGGTAATGATACTTAAGTCCTTTATGCATGTGTACTTATTACAATAATAAAAATTGTGTAATATTCCAGTCCTTTCTGCTGCATTGTGTAATGGTGGCAAGCCAAATAATAAATCTTGAAAAGATCCGTTTTCTTCCTGAAATCAGATTACCCAGAATTCTTTGGTATAGGAATACACAGGCTGAAATACAAGTTTTAATTAATGATTCCACTTTGTTTTCTTTTTTCCTGGGGCCTGGTATTTAGGATCAGCTCTACTTACATGCCTGCTGCCAGCAAGTCTACCCAGAAATACTAGGCAATACTGAAAAAATGAGGTAAAATGCTCCATGGACCTTTAATTTAAAATAATTTATTTGGCAACTTAGTATTTTTTTCCCGCAAATGTTTGTATTCCTTGCAATAATGTAGACTATTTGATCATGTAGATAGTCATATTGAGTGCATATTTTTGAGCCAGTACTTAGAACTAAATAATTTTTTTAGTTTCTGAATTCATTGATTGACAATAGTAATTCATAGAAAACAAATCTTGACATTCTAGAATTCAGTATTAAATTTTAGCCTGAGCAAGATATTTCAAATTTATGGCGCTGGAAACCTGTCTAGAAACATAAATGGATTGGACAGATAGGATTGAGGCTATAGTAAGGCTAAATAATTCTCTGTATAGCTAAGCTGAGGAGAAATCTGAACACCATTGGAAGGATGCAGAGACTTAAACTAAGGCAGATGAAGAAAAATGAGAAAATGTTATGGTTAAAAAGCAGTTTCTACTAAAAAAAAAAAAAAGCCTAATTTCTACTGACACATGCATGATTCAAATTTCCTTAAAAGAAATTAAAGTGGAAATGCCACTGGATGTCAAATGCAGAGGTGACTCAGAAATAAAACTGGTTTTTTTCTAAGGGGTTCAAATTTAAGGGAATCAGGTAGACTATACTGAAGTAAATTTTGAGCAATAAAATCTGTCATATACATTAGAGTGCTGTTCCTGGTGATGCTGACGTCTGTGGTTCTGCCACTTAATTTACACAGTGTTAGCTGGACATCACTAATGCTGGATGCTAGTTACGCAAAAACAATTCTATTATAGAAAGGTTTTCATGTTGGAGGGAGTTATGTGATCTTCTTATGACTAGTGTTAGGTTTTGCTACAGCTGAACTGACCCACCTCTTCTGAGAGAATCAAAAAGCTCTTCCTGAAAAGAAGAATGAGGGTGAAAAATTATTGTGAAGAACAGCTAACAAAACAAAACTAGCAAACCAAACCAACAAAAACCCAGTTGAACAAACAAATAAAACCACCACAAAGGGATTAAGTGGTTAAAAGTGTAAGGAAGAGTGCCAGTGGAAAACACAGAGTGAAACACTCCTGGCAGCATGTGCTGCTGCCTGTAAGTAGCCAAGGAAGAACCAAATGCAAGAAATGTTTTTTCCAAAGATATGACAAACCAAGTGACTGTAAATAATCCTTCCTCCCACCCACACACCATCTCCTTCCCACAGTGCTCTGGACAGTAGGACTGAACAGGATCAGGATGCATCTGGCAAGAGAATTCCATGATTGGTAGTGCATTGAGAGAGGAGTAAAATGAGGGATATGTGTACACACATACACACAATACTGAATATGTGGGTTTTTTCCAGATCACTGAAGTTCTCTTCACCATGAAAATGAATACCAGCTCTCCAGGAATTGGACCCAGGCAGTGACAATGTCCAGAGTGAGTCTGTCCTGGAGGATGTAGCTGTGCACACTGCTAGCCCCAGCTGTGTGAGCAGGTTCTCAGTGGAGGGCTTCCCAGTGCTCATTAGGGGCATTGTTCCACTCAGCTGACTTTGTCTCATCTTGGACTTCATCTGCCAACCTATCTGTGAGGAAGCAGCAATGGGCTAAGGCCAGCCTAGAGTGATAGTGTGGAGCAAATCTTGAGAAGGAAGGAAGTTCTGAGGCTGCATGTTGCATTTGACACTTTAGAGAAGGCCTGACTCATATTGTACATGTTATCGTCAGAGCTCAGATTTGGAAGCGAGATGAATCACTCACCAGTAATGCTGCGACCTCTGTTCCTTTTCATGGAAAAAGAGCATCAAAAGAAAATGCACTGACTATTCCCACTTAAATAATCACCTGTTAAATTCATAGCTGGTATAAAACTAAAAGAATAAATGCAATTAAAAATAAATCTCCAGACCCATTTTCTCAACATGGAACAACATAATAGTAGTTTCATGGAGTCTCTCCAGCAAAACACTACATAGGAGAGAGTGAAGCCTTTGCACTCCTGCGAGGAAGAGATGATGGGCAAGAGTAACTGAGGGAAGATGAGATGGAGTGTGGATGGCCAGGGTTTGTCACTGATCTGTACTCCTTGGTGTCTCAAAGAGACATAAGGTGAGCAAAAACATCCCTTGCTAAGATCACCTTCTGCATTGGTGCTGCACAGCAACCTTGGCTCACTGGCCACGGCTTGGAACTGTTTCATTTTTCCTTTACCATCTGCCCATTTTACATCATCTCTTCCCTTCTGCAACATTGTGGAAGCTGAAAGAGCACAAAAGGATTTTAGAGGATACCTATTTTCCTTTTAGTACCTGATCCTAGAGCCATTGTTTACAAATTCTTTTTGAAGTTGCCAGTAACATCTGCCTCCGCAGTTTCCTGCAGCAACACTTTCCAGAATTTCACTACTTACTGTATAAAGACACACTTTCTTATGCATTTTAGATTCATTTCTTCATGCTTCATAGCTTTCTAAAATATACTGGCTTTTACAAAACAAATAAGTTATAATGAGTTTTAAATTCATCTAACTTTTGGAGAACTTGAGAAAGAGATTAAGTACCTTATGGTGTTGTAAACCAAAATATTAGTTACAGTTGTTACAGTTTTCATAAATATTTTTCAGTTTATAAATCAACATTCTGATTTGCTGTCAGGATCCTACAAACCATACCAACATGCCATTTCTACTAGGTTCCTATTTGAAGGAAATTTAATAGAATATAACAAAGTAATTTTTGAGTGATAAGTTAATAAATCCTGGCATATATGTTAGAATGCTGTCCATGGCTACTTTACCCTGGCACAGTAATGCCACAGCCTCTCACACGAAGCGAAGGTTCGTGTTCCAGTAACATGTTCTATATGAGAGGTAATTAGTTCAAAATTACTGTAATGCCAGAAGGAAATACATAAAATGTTCATACTACAAAATGTACTTCAATATACAGACAGAATTCCAAGTGTCTTGGATACAAAAATACAGTACAGTATAAGGGCTTGGGTTTTGAGATATCTGAAAGATGAACTTTGTTTTTACCTTTTAAGCCAGGGCAAGCATGCAGCCAATATTAACAAATAAGGGCCAGATAAGTTATTTCCAACACATGAATCAGTTTAAGGTAATATGGTACTTTATAATTTAAAAAACATCTTGACAAGTATCACTCATAGGCTTGACCCTCACCTGCTCTATTGACTTAATAACCAAGACAAAACATCCTTATCAGTACAATGGCTGAAATATTAATTTACATAATTGTATTTTAGGATGTTATGGTTCATTTGGTCCTATAACTGTAAGTTGAAGGAGTTATACTGACTCACAGAAAAACAGTACTAATTGCTACAAAGAACTTCAGTTGCCTTGTAGTAGAAACCACTGATTTTTTTTCCCCTGTGACCAGAGAGCCACTGTTTAAAAGAAATAGCAAGCTATCCTTCTTAAAATTTTTCTGCAAACTTCAGTAATATGAGCTTGTGTGGTTTACCAAGTTAGGTTCTTGAGCAATTTGGGTTGTTGGGGGTTTTTTTAATGGGGTTTGTTGATTTGCTTTGGGTGGTTTTGTCCCCAGTATGGCTGAATATGTGTATGGTGAAAGCATTAAGAGGATGTTCATTATATTTAGTTCAGTTCAACTCTTAATCCAGAGTTTTGACACATTTCAAGAACAAAGTGGAAAAGAGTAAGAAGAAGTGAAAAAAAAAAAAGAAAAAAAAACCAATTGCCTTCACAGAAAACCATGGCTACCAAATTTTAAATTCAATAGAGGTTAAACTAACCTCTTACAGTGAATAACAAAGGCCTGTTAAAGAAACATGAAAGTTAACTAACCACAGACAAGCAGAAGCAGACCATTAAAGAACACCACAGAGCAAATAATGGAAGGGAAATTCTGAATCACTGCTGGTGAACTATTGATATTCCTGTAATGGAGTGAAAATATTGATGGACAGAAGTTCTAAGACTCAATTCAAATTACACTTTCCTGAATTTAGGAGCTGTTTAACATAGAATAAGTAATCTGTTGTCTGTCAGAGTTGGTCATGTCATATACACAAAAACATTTACCCTCATGCTGACTCGTGATGCTGGAATGCTTGAGCAGAAATCAGCTGCTTGCAGCAAGCACTAAGTGCAAATAACTCATTTAGATATCACACATCCTCACAGTCACCTGCTAAGGCAAGCACGAGGCATTAAGTTTTTGCAGTCTTTTACAGCTGATGACTTTTTATTTTTATCTTTTACAGTGTTGGAATTGAGAGTCTACATCAAGTTGAACGACACCTGAAGAAAAAGGAACATAGAGAGAGAAAAAGGAGAAGATGCAAATGTTAAAATGTTGATACAGTTGAGTATTGACATTTTAAGAAATCAATCTTTCTGTTCTGTAGCAGTTCCCTGAAATATGACACAAAACTGAACAGTTCTAAGAACTAGCTCTACGGTTATTATGTGAACAGCATCCTTTTTGAAATCATAGATGAGCATGATTTCCTGACCTGCTGAATTCAGATCTAGTAGGTTTTTAAGTCAGTAAAAGGTTGTTAACAAGGAATCGTGATGTCCAAATGCCTTTTTAAAAGGATTTTGTCAAGACTATATGCTATGCCTGTTCTGCTGTTCATGTGGATTTAGCCGAGCGTTGGTTAAAAACAGATTGGGAGCTTCCTAAGCCTTTAGGAGTTCCCAAACAAAACCAAAATAAAGCAAAATAGGGCTACGAGATTGTGATAATCTCAAAGTTGCCTCAGTTATACTTTCATTCCTACAAAAGTTCTTTAGCTGAAAGTGTGTTTAAGAGGGAAAGAAGACATAAACATCCCAAGGAGAAGGCTGTGAGAAGCTGATTTAAAGTATCCTGCTCATCTGGCATTTTGTATCCCATGGCATATGAGATCCATTATTATCCCCTGGGGAACGCCACTCCTGATCAGCTGCCAGTTTGACTTTGAGCCATTAACCACCAACCCCTGAGCTTGACAATTTAGCCAGATACCCACCCATCTATCCAGATCTATGTCCATCTGTCCAGATCTTACCAGCTTATCTGTGAGTAGGCTGTCATGGGAGACTGTGTCAAAAGCCTTGCTAAAATCAAGGCAAATGACATCCTTGGTTCTGAGCAAATAATTTCCTCATAGGCAGCAACCAGATTGGTCAAACGGGATTTACCCTTGACAAATTGATGTTGGCTTTTTCCATTGACTTTCTTGTCCTTCACACCCTTCCACAAGTACCTGTTCTTGTTCTTTGTTTTATAGTTCAGGGTGTAAATTGCTTTCCCAGATGTTGAGCTCTCAGGGCTTTGTATTATCATGGGTTTTTTTTGGCACTTATGAAAGCAATTAATAAGAGTATTACTGAATTCTCTAATACCATGACAAAATCAATTCACAGTTAAAACTTAATAGAATATATTAATGATTTTAACTGTAGTAAAATATAGTAACTCTTTTATTAGAAATTTATTTAGTAGATTAATATTTTACATCCCTACGGCTGAATCTGAAGATAAGTTTTGGCCATTTTTCTTTTTAAAACTATGAAACATATAAAAAAATTCTTAGGAAGAGGATCCATTTAATATAACATACTTCCAGATACTTACGGCAAGTCAAGTTTCAAAGAAATATTAAGAGAGCTGTTTGCAAGAATTATGCATTTCTAGTTCTTAATCAGTATTCAAAATTTTCCTTTATCCTTTGTTGGCTTCTTGAGTTGTGGCTTTAAATAGTATGAGTATAGGATGTATTTTGACGATCCCTTAAAGTCTTTGTACTTGCTTGGGAACAGGGAAAGCTGAATGTCGCTGCTGTCAAATGCAGGTGAGTGATGTTGCATTACGGTCAGTGGCTGTTTTGAGCCAGTGGGAGCAATAGACTGGTGAAATATATATATATACATATATTTCCAAGGCATAGAAATAGGAAAATAAAATAAAGAATGAAATTGCTATTAAAATTATGGAAGCATCATTCCCCTCCACTGCAAGTCAAAATGCTGACATTAACAATTTATTTCATCTCCGTGTGCCCCAGGGCCCTTTACTATCCTTCTTTATAGCTCCAGAAACTATCACAAACCTTTACAGAACCAGGTTTTGAAATTCGTGCATGTGAGTTTCGAATCTTAAACGTGTGGCTTGACAGGAGAGAGTTTATAAAGTTCTGCATTTGGGGTTTTTTGTTGCTGTTGTTGTGCCAGTAAAACACTGATTTGGGGCACTTTCTACATGTATAATTTTACATAAGTAAGACATGAGGAGGGGGGAAGGAAGTCATGAACTCTTGAAATGCATTTGTCAGTCTCTATCTGATAAAGTGCAATTAACAGTAATCCATCTCATCAGGGTGTAGCCAGTGTTTTGGCAATAGCTGCAGAACACACGTTTGTATACCCTGCCTAGGTGCTTGTCTTGCTGGTGACCACCTTTTTTTCTCTGTGATATTAAGATATACCATGAATTGAATATTTTGCAACTTGTTCCTGTTTAAAAATCTAGTAGCTTCTGTACTGCTTCCAAATAATAAATTAAAACAGCTGATTATCTTGAGTGTGTAAATTTCTAGCATTCTGCTGGGATAGTACTACACTGGAGCTCAGACTTGTCTTAGGTGCCCCAAATTTCATAAGCATAGAATCATAGAACCATCTAATTTGGAAGAGGTGTTTAAGATCACCGAGTCCAACCATTAAGCCAGCACTGCCAAGTCGGCCACTGAACTATGTCTCCAAGTGGCACATCTACACATCTTTAAATACCTCCATGAATGGTAACTCTACCACTTCCCTGGGCAGCCTGTTCCAATGCTTGTCAACTCCTTCTGTGAAGAAATTTTTTCTCATATCCAATCTAAACCTTTCCCGGCACAAGTTGAGGTCATTGCTTCTTTTTGTAACACTTGTCACTTGGGAGAAGAGGCTGACCCCCACCTGGCTGCAGCCTCCTTTCAGGCAGTTGTAGAGAGTGATAAGGTCACTCCTGAGCCTTCTTTTCTCCAGGCTAAACAACCCCAGGTCCCTCAGCTGCTCCTCGTAAGACTTGTGCTCCAGACCCTTTATCAGGTTCATTGCTCTTCTAATGAGTAGCACTATACTTTAGTTTTCACTATTTAATTAAAATTCTGAAAGAATTTCTCTCAGTATCATTCCATTCATTTAAAATTCTCTAATACTGCCATGTAAAAAGGTAGCTTTTTGTTAATAGGCCAAATTAATTGAAACAAAACTGAATTAATATATTTATTTTTGAAAGACAAAATTGACATTAGGTGATGAAATAATTAAAGTACTATTAAATTCAGGGAATTTTCCCCATTAGCATTTTCTAAACTGTCCTAAAACTAACAAAAAATACTACAATAATGTTATTTTCTGAAGATGTAAAAGAGTCAAAGTTGATCAAGAAATACTTGAGTTTAGAGATACCTGATATTAGAGACAAGAAGTTCCTGATGATTGATAACAAAATTCTAAATACATTTTTGTTCAAGACTCTGATGGCCCTTTTCAAAGGCCATCTTGAATATTTGCATCCTGGTGCTCAGCTGTGGTTTAACGTAAATCTCTGCTCTGTTGTGAATGATGGTAACAGCAGGCATGATTCTGTCAGGAGATGACAAGGTTTTTCATTGTGAGGCTTTCTGTTTAAACGTTAATTCTTGTAGGAATTCTTGTCGGTGTGGCAAATCTTGTGTGGATTCCCATTAATCCATAGATTGTAGAAGCATAACAAACTCGAAAGGTGTTTTCAAAATCTTTTAATGTAGAAGGTATTCTGTCTAATCGCTTCTTGAGTACTGTCTGAGCGAAAAATCTATCACCACTTTGGCACACCCTTTAGCTTCATGTTTAAGGCTGTGCATTTGAAGGACGTATGATTTCGTAGTATGGATTTGTCGTGAGAATAAGCACACACCTGCCTGACTAAATAAAAACCAACATAGGAAAAGGAGTTTATTTTCAGTGAGTGACTGCTATCTTGGATGTGGCGTGAAACGACTGTGTTCTGGGAAATAAAGCAACATGCATGGAAGAGCTAAAGGAGAAAGAGATTATCTGTTAGAGTGACCCAAGGGCTACAAGCAAGGAAACTGCCAGCTAAACAGAAGTCCATGAATATACATCAGAGCAGTGCTGAGCTGAACCATGTCCCCAGTCCTTCTGCCCACACACTCAAACAAGACAAGCAAGCAGGAGGGCAGGAACCAGCAGAGCAATTTTTCCTTTGCTATGCCTCTGAATGCTGTATCAGACAGAATCTCCTCTTTACTCTTAGAGTAATCGAAAAGAATTTGGGACATTAGGCTGTCTTCCTTGGATGGAACATTAAAAAACAGAACAGAAAAGGAACACCCGCTGTGACGGACTACAGAGTCCTAGTCAAAGTTTGTCTTTACATTAATGACATTTTTGCTCCACCTACTGGTAGGAAGGTTTGGAGCCTTCTGAATTGCCATCAGGCACTTGCACCTCCTTCTGCAATTAGTTCTCTTGTTGAGATTAGATTAAATTTCAGTGTGCAGAAAAAAAGAGAAAAAAAATGTTGATACCTCTTCCTAAAATTTGGGAGTGGGAGAGAAATTTTAGTTTTAAGGGAGAAATAAACATAATGGCTCAAAATGTACAAACAGAGAAGTGTTACCTGCGGTGAAGATGGCTGGTGCTCACAATTTTGGAGGGTAAAAGAAAGAACAAAACAACCCCCAAAAAATAAACAAATTCCCTCTCCAAAACATTCTACAACTTTATACCTTAATATTCTAGGTGTCTATTGGTTTGCTGTCTAAAATCTGTCTGGCTATGACAAAGCACAAAACTGTCCTTATATCATCTTCCTTTCTTGCTTTATTGGCATAAGGGAGCTGACAGTCATTCTGAAATGCTGGTTTGATAGCAGTGAGCATGTGTCAGTTCTGATTGCTCATTTTGCCACATTTCTTGATAACTGTGTGATGAAAATAGGACTTCTGAGTTTATTTGCACAGCTGTTGTGATTAGTTATGTTTGGTTTTAAGCCAGGAGGTTCTCAAAGGTTTACTCTGCTATTCTTGAAGTTGTCAGCTTACTGCCTCTGTCTTTCTAGAATGATATCCAAACACATTTGTTGGATGTATTGTTTCATTCTTATTCACTGGACTGAAGTCAATGAATAAGCTTCTTTGAGAATTACTGATTCAACAACTGTAGATGTCTCTTCTAATTGCAAGCTGAGGTCTTCATGAGGACACTGTGCAGTAATAAAATGGCAATTCTTTAACAAGGCTTATGTGGTGAAGTTGATAACACTATACAAATCAGATTGCAGTTTTTCAAATGGGAAAAAACCCCTCAAGCCCACTAGTAGCCAAAGTTTCATTGACATTCTGTAGACACTTCTAGTTGCAGTAGGTACAATGCCTACTCTGTTTGGACCAGTGTAGCTGAATTCATATTAAATCAGGCCCTGCTAATCACACACAAAATCACAGAATAGGTGATGTTGGTAGGGATGCTTGGAGATTACCTAGACCAATAACCTTACTGAAGTAGGATTAGCTAGACCAGGTTGCTCAAGGATGTGTCCAATTGGGTTTGGAATATCACCAAAGATGGAGACTTCACAGTCCCTCTGAGGAACCTTTTGCAGTGTTTCGTCCGTCTCACCATAAAGAAGCTTTTTAGACAAACAAATTTGAGCCCACTACAAGTTATGTTAGTACTTCATCATATGGATACATCCATAGTGAGATATAAAGTGAAGTACTTGTGACCTCTGCAGGACTGGGTCCTTGTGACTAAAACCATAAGAAGAATTGGGCTGCCTAGCACAGGACTGGAGATGGAAGTCCATGAGTCTGCAAATGGAATCAGAAAACACCATTAGGCTTTTGTCCCACTCTTATTCAGTGAAGAAATTCTCCCTACACTCATACCCCTGGCTGTAGCTGCCTGTCTCTTTGATTCTGTAGGCTCCCTCAGCTGTATTTCCGGGTCTGTCCGTGGTTCCACAAGTGTAACAGCAGAATTCCTGAACTATTCAGAGGCCAAACAAAGAATCAGCTAGACTATTATCCTCTAGATAAAATGTAGAAGACAAGGGTAAGTACTTTTCAGCAATTTTAACAGGAATAGATACCTGCTCTTACAGCCATCAGTGCTCTGTAAATGATTTCCTGCATCCTGAAAATGTGTAAATTCCAGAAAATATGTTAAATTCTGATGCTGCTGAAAAAAACTCCTGTCAGCTATTTTTAGTTATTAAATTTTTAGGTATTAACTTCCTATCAACTACATTTAGGGATTAGAGGAGAATATATCAAGACAAGCCCTGGGGAGAAAACTTGGGAGTGTTAGTAGATGAAAAGCTCAACATGACTCAGTAATGCACACTCACAGCCCCATAAAGGCAACTGGGCTGCATCCAAAGCAGCGTGGGCAGCAGGGTGAGGGAGGGGATTCTGCCCCTCTGCTCTGCTCTGCTCTGGTGAGACCCCACCTGTAGTGCTGCATCCAGCTCTGGGAGCCTCAGTACAAGAAGGACAAGGACCTGTCAGAATAAGTTCAGAGGAGGGCCACAAAGTTGATCAGAGGGTTGGAACACCTCTCCTATGAAGATAGGCTGAGACAATTGGGGCTGTTCAGTCTGGAGAAGGCTCCAGGAAGACCTTAGAGCACTTTCCAGTAGACTAACAGGGATTACAAGAAGAGTGGAGAGGGTGATACGGCCTTGTGAGGGCAAAGGGGAATGGCCTTGAGCTGAAGCAGGGTAGGTTTAGATTAGATGTAAGGAAGACTCTTTTTACTGTGAAGGTGATGAAGAACTGGAACAGGTTGCCCAGAGAGGTTGTGAACTTCCCATCGCTGGAGGTGTTCAAGGCCAGACTGGATGGGGCCCTGAGAAACGTGGTCTAGTGGAAGGTGTTCCTGCCCATGGCAGGGCGTTTGGAACTGGATGATCTTTAAGGTCCCTTCCAATCCACACCATTCTATGACTCTATGATTCTATAAGTCTATGAGTCTATAAATTGACTACAATCTGATTAGTACTGCCTGGTTTTGACTTCCTTTTTACAGTCTCCTTTAAGATATTAACTGTATATATCTAAAAACAGATGCTGTGCTTCTTTCAGTAAAGATGGGCTCGCATGAATAATAATATGCCAAATCTAAGGCAGCTGGTGAATTTTTAGGGGTATTCATCAGAGAAAATGCCCTTTTTTTATGTGTAAATGGACCATTCCAACAAATAGCTATGTTATATTTGAATTTACTGGGACTTGGTGCTGCAGTATTAGACACTTTGTGTGCCTATGATAGAGCAGGAAATACACATGCACAGACATGTACACACATTTACACACATGTACACACGTATACACACAAGAGAAAAAACCACAATGCATTTTAAAGTTGCAATCTACTAATCCTAGTTGTATAATAGAAAGCAATTATTGAGTTGCAGAGGTAAAATATGGTGAATGGCAAAACAAGAAGTGGTGTTTTCTCTCTCAAAAAGGGGAGAGAGACCTGCTGATGCTTAAGTAGTGACATTGATCAGGTGCAAATTAGTGACATAATATTGCAGAAATTTTTCTCTCCATTCTTTTGTTCTGCTTCTTGTAGGGGTTATGATGATTTTTGTACCTTCTCAGTGAAGATCTTTTGTATCTTCTAAGGTGATGGGAATTTCAAAGACTAAGGACTAGTTACTTCTGGTTCTGCTGTCCACCTTCTGTTCTGGTGTTTGGCTTAATGCCAGCATTTCTGCTATACATATCTAGCACAAGAAAGAAAAAAAAATTTTCAACAAGCAGTAGAAAGATTTGCTGGGGATGGGTGTCATTTTCCCTCTGTTCCTAATTATGTCTTTTGTATTTTCACTCTATAAGGATTGTTATGCATGCTAGATACATGGGTTTTATTCTTTTCCTGTTGCCTAAAAACGAATCATCCCAGCTCTCTCACATTCAACCAAAAGTAACAATGTCTTTTGTTTTTGTTGTTGATGGTTAAAGCATTGGGGATCTCTGTTATCACCTGTATTCTCAAACCCTTTCTATCTTCTTGTGTTCGTTTCTTGGTGGCCACTGTTACCTAACACGTGTGACAATTCTCTGTGACCGTTCTGTCAACCACTAGTTACAGAAGGAAGGGCTTGTAAGAAACAGGCTGGTGCCTTATTTTTTTTCTGAAAAGGCATCTGTTATGATGTAAGGCTTTTATACACACACATTGAAATACACTCATAAAACTACACTCATAAAACTATCAGACTTTTCAGAACATCAGAATCTCACCACTGCAATTAAGACAATTGAGATCTGACAAGAACATCAGTAGTGTTAGCAGAGCTCAGGAGATTTGAAAAACCTGATTAGAATTGCAGTAATAGATTTCTACTCTTTTGACTATTATGATATCACCAGAATGAATTTGAGCATGCATCTCAATGCTATTATATCTATTCTGTTACAGTGAAGAAGTTATCTTAGCAGAGCAATCCAACACGCTATGGAAAAACACCTCAGTGAAAACTTGGGTAGTCTTAAGGCTATACTTTTTTTCTCTCTTTTGTGCAGAAAAACAGATGATTTGGACACCTAAAAATAGTATGCACTTGAAAACGAAGCATAAGCACATAAAATAATTAAAGGCTTATTTAATTTTGACTAATTGGGGATATTTGAGGTCATGTGAAAGATTTCAGGAATATAGATTTTTTCGACCAAGACTTTTAACAAGATAACATCAAAAGCACCAAGTGTGAATATCTTGGGCTGGCATTAGATAGAAGAGCAGTACTGATGTAGTAATGTACATAGTTAACATTTTGGTTTTCTGAAGACTGATCAGGGTAAGAAGATATTTTTAAAATCTAAGAAGAGCAGCAGTTAAAGAAACTGAAAAAATAGGGCTCTGGAACGTAAAAGAAGAGTGAAAAGAGCAAAGCAGTGATCCAGACAGAACCTTAAAGAAGAATTTAAAACTGGTAATACAGGAGTAGAACAGAATTTCTATATGAACATGCAGAATTTTTAAACTCTTTTACTATGGCTAGAGGTATGGATAGAGCAGGCAGTAGGTTTAGAGAGTATGTGCATGAGTTTGGATCCAGAAATGGAATGAAGGACTCCAGGGCTCCTACAAGGTAATTGATACTCCGACTCATAGTCTCGATATGAAGTTCTTTAACCCTATTTTCCATGTTTCAGTGGAGTGCAATTCAGCGTAAGCATGGTTTTTAAAACCTATACTTACTGACATGAATTTTTACATTAATTATGTCAAAAATTTAGGATCTTATAATTATGCAAATTTTGTGCTTAAGAGTATTTTAATTGCCTAGAATTCCTTCTATCAGTTCCCAAGGTCTGTAATAGTCTTGAAAAATTATTGAAAAATCCCTGTTCATAACTGCTGCTCCTTATTCTTAGAGAATAAGGCTACTATTCACTCTATGTTTTATTCCTCCCGGGAAAGAAAAAAAAAAACCAAAACCTTACTCTTGTTTTTTTCTTCATTTTAGCAGAAACTAGAAATACTGCTTTGGCATAGTTTTTTCTATTCTCTTTCAAGTTATAATCAATTAATATTCCATTTCCCCATTTTTTTTATTGAATTGAGGTATTTTTCTAGAGGTTTACCAAAGTAGGCAATCTTTATGTATTAAATTGCTTTAGAGTAGTCTTAACTGCCTTACCCTCATGTAAAATTCTACTGAAGTTAAAGGAACTGTTCTGGCAGAAAGAAGTAAAGCATCTTATTCATACCGTGTACTCCTGGCCGAGAATTTTATCTCTTCAAGCAACTCTCAGGGAGGAGGAAGGCAGGTTCAAACCTTATGAAGTGGCATGTGTTAATCTTCTCCAGTTAAAAACTGTATTACATTTTGATTGGCATGTACCTTAGAGCTTACAACTTCTTTTTTCTGCAGATGCTCTATTAAAAACCAATTAACTTTCAGTGTAATCAGGTATTTAACTTATCAGTTATGCAGTGAAAAATGTTGAGGGTGATAGCAATGACAAACAGGCTTACTAACTAATCAGCTGTCTAATTAATTTGAAAGTCTTTCATGTTTGATAAAAATTATGCATAATATGAACTGTTTTAAATCCTGGGGATAAATATACCTGTAGAAAAGCCTTTGGGAAGGTTTGTCTTGAGATATATTCAGAAGACAGCTGAAAGATGCAGCAGTGTTGTGGTACAAAACATTTTGGTTTCTTCTTTCTTATGTTACCTTCCTCAGATGTTAATAGAAAAATCTAGAAAGACAAAATGATTTAACTAAGGTTAATTAATAAATAACCTTTTCAACGATGTCAAAACTGATGTTCCAGGACAGATCTGCATCTGTAATCAGGGAACATTTAATTTCCTGAAAATTTCAGGGCAGATTATTACTTCCCTCCAGTTATTTATAAACATGATGGCCTTTTCATCCCAAACAGGCAATTATTGACTGGGTTTGGGTATTGGGCACTGCAGAATTCCATGTGTGGGAAGAGGTCAGGAACTACCCCGTGACAGTCAAGCCAGGTCCAGTTGACTTGGCAACAGATAGGGACAACCCACAGCACACCAGAATTTCAGTATGAGGAGCACATGGCAACACTGCTCAAACATCATTAAGAAATAATAGTGGCTGTGGGGAGTAGGAGAAATGAAAAGAAAATTGAAGCAGGAGGATGAGGAGGAGACACAGAAGACAAAAATGGAGGTACACGAGAAGATGTGAACAGCACATTTTGCAGTAACCAGAGAAGAAAATGCAGGAGACATTGCTGGGAATGCTGCTAGAAAAAAGCTCCTGAAAGGGGATGATCCATGCTGGAGAAGGTCTGAGGACTGCAAGAGCCCTGAAGGACTGCACAGCATGGAGAACCCTGAGGTACTGCAGGCTATGGTGGAGCCAGCTGCTGAAAACTGTGGGAATGGTGACTAGAAAAGAACAAGGAGAAGTGTTGAACTGAAGCTGAGCCTATGAGGCCAGGAGCAAAGCTGTTACCCTATGTGTCTGTATAATTACATGACTTTTGTTCCTCAATACACGAATCAATAATTTAAAATTGTATTAATCGTCAATAAGTCAAATGAAGTTAAAAATCCCCTGGTCAAGATTGTTTTGCCCATGAAGGTAGTGGAAACAGAAATGTAACTTAACTGGCTAAAATAAATTAAATTAGCAAAATTTCTTTAGACACATTCATTTATTGTGGCAGTGTTGTTTAAGCAGTTTGGGCTCATTATGGCTTCTGAATGTTTATTTTTGAATTATTTTTTCTGTGTTTTGACAGTGCAAGAATTTCGGGTAGATACCTGTATATTAATAGTTATATCTAGGGGAAGATTTGAACATACATTGCTCAACTTGAATGTTTCTTGCATACCCTGTTCCTGCATGCCCTTGCATACCCAGAACTATAGTCTGGGTGACCCGGCTGTCCAAAAAGTGCGTTAAGAATGGGATACTTTGAGAGTGCAAATGCAAGTCAGACAACAGAAGCAGGCGACATTATGCTGATCCATCAATCCAGCCATTCTTTGGGTTGCCTCTTTCAGAGGTTGAATAGATAACTAAACTGCATAATACTCACGACTTTCAATTTTGCTTTACTTCCATGGCCAACAAAAGGAACTGTAGGAGATTTTTAGAATACCTTAGCAGAGATAGGAAATAGTGGTACTTTAGCCACAGGCTCAGTTTACCAGCACGTGTGGATATGGCTCATAAGTTGCTGCTGTAATGACAGCAGGTTCATGGAGAAGGAAGTGTGGTTTAAAGATTAGCTGGGAGTACAGCAGCTTTCCTCATGTCTTAAACTTACCTGTGAGTCATTCTTTATTTGAGAAAAGGATCTGAACCCAACACTAGACTACAGAGAAAGGTGCCTACAGCTAGCCACTGGGAAATGTAATTATGGATCACTGAAAATTTTCCAGCTGCTCTAGTTATAAAGAATGGTTTCAGATATCTACCGTAAAATAAAAGTGCTGCTGTCGGACTGTTGAGATAAATTAAATGACACGGGTATCTCTGTTTTGAAGCATTTTAACATGCAGCTTTTGTTTTCAAACAAAACATGCAGCTTTTGTTTTTCAAGGGACTCTTCCTCAGTTCATACTTTATGAAAAAATTCAAAGCTCACTACTGAGGACTGGAGCATAACTTTGTTGAGATACTCAGATGAGAGAGAGGTTTGCACTTTTCTTTTTACTCCTAGAAATTTGTACACTTCTCTGTAACATTAAGCACATAAAAGAAAAAAGGTTTCTCTCTGCATATCCCTCCAGCCTGCAGAGGTATATCAGAACTAAAAAAAGCCCTGCAAAGATTGCTTACATTACAAATGCAACCATTCTTTGGACCATGATAGACAAGATTTTATGCCTAAACATATCTACAGACAAGCACATACATCTCCTCTCCAGGGACAGTTCTCTATTGTACTGCTGTTGGTGATTTGATTCAGCAGGCTCTTCATGGAGCTCTGCTCTCTGTGCCCTAGGGAGGTCTGGCGATCTTGACACTCTCAGTGCAGCTTATGATCTTCTCTACTGGGATCCTCTCTGCACCGCTGATTTGCTTTATTCCTGGGCCTTTCCAAAGACAAATATGAACCATTTGGATTACAGGCATGTTTCTAAGTGGACATTTGGTTGTTTCGATGCAATTTTTGGCTGTTTCTTGGTCATGTCTCCCCATCTTAGTTCAAACAATCAACTCTGTATCATTCGATCCCACTGCTCTGTTTATCACCCCATTTCCATCCAAGAGCAAGAGAACTTCCCCACTTCTATCATCAGGAAAGTTCCATCTTTGATTTTGCACCAATCTGGACATCACAACCCACAAGAAGTATACAACAAAGAGCAAGCATCCAAGTGTTTCTAGGTTTAGGCACCACTTGGCAAGGGATTTTCAGGAAGCACTTTTGAATCTGAGGACCTCAGTTAATTCTAAATCTTGCACTGGCCATCTACCTGTAGGTCTTGTAGTTCTTAATGTTTTTTATTGTACTGATGACTTGAAAAATTCTTACCAGGCCCCATTTGCTGTAACTTAGAGATACATAATAAAATAATTCAGAGTATTTTAGTCTGAATAAACGTGACAGATTAAGTGTAACAACTTGTTAGAAACCTCTAATGAATTGCTAAAGGTATAGAATTATATCTTTTAATGTACTCTCATGCTGCTGGAGGAAGTTGCTTCTGTTCATTTCTGTGAATACAAAAAATATCTTTTAAGTTTATTTTAATATTCATGAGTGTATACTTAATATTCATTGGAGATTTTAGGGAGCCAGCAAAAATGTGACGTAATCCTTTTTTTGCTGTACATACCAAATCTATTTGGATGGATGTGGAGAACAAGTTTTTATACCTGAATTTGACTGGAAATTATGCTGTCCAGCCAAAATCTCACTTGATGGAGGAATATAAACCGAGCAGGTTTTGAAAAGGCACAGACCGAACAGGCAGATTTCTGGTTTCATCCCAGGGAAATCAGGTCACATACACAGGAACAAGTTGTGTAAGAGTTCTGACAGAACCTATGTTTACATTGTATGAGGACATTTTAAAAGCTTCGGGAGAATTTAATCAAGCAACACCAAATTAGTTGTCTTGTTTAAAAAGCATTGAATTTAACAAGAGAAAAGTACAATAATAATTTAATGCTTCTTAAACTGTTTCAGTTCCAGGTCATGTGCTACACCAAAACCTCTCCAAGTCTGACAATGCAAAGTTGAAATAAGCATATTTTACTGCAAGTAATTTTGAAATGCTTCGGGCAACTCTTCACTAGTCATTAGCTTAAATACTTAAAGAAAATCCTATTAACAATATAATCTCTATTTTTATTCAAGAGAAAAATTTAAATTTGTATTTGGTTACCGTAACAGGAATAAATTCAGTGAGTATAATTGCCCTTTTCTACTAAAATTTATCTTTATAGCTATATTAGGGAGGAGAAACAAAATCCATTTGCAATGTAATTTTCAGATGTACTTATTTTCTTTACTTTTTCTTTTTGTTGAGTAGAAGACTTAACCCTTTTCTCTCGCTGACAAAACGGGCTGGCATGAATCTTTCAGCTATGCCAAAAAAGGTGCTGGTTTTCTACTTGGCTGCCCTAATTGATCTCTTTTCTGAGAAGTTTCTTCCAGTTCACCAGACCTGCATTATACAGGTCAAAACTTCTCTTCTTAATGACACGAACAGCGTGACTGAGTGCAAACTCAGCAAACTTGCAGATTACACCAAGTTGAGTACGCGACTGAAATGCTGGAGGGGTGGGATGCCATCCAGAGGGACCTTGACAGACTTGAGGAGTGAATGCTTGGGAACCTCATGCAGTTCAACAGCATGGTCAGGGAAATCACCAGTATGAACAGAGTTTGTGGAAGGAAGGGATTAAGAGCAGCCCTGCAGGGGACTTGGGGATGAAACATTGAACATGAGGCAGCAACACGCCCTGGCAGCCTAGAAATCCAGTTGTATCCTGAGCTGCATAAAATGAAGTGTCAACAGCAGGTTTTGGGAGGTGATTCTTCCCGCTCTTTTCTGCCCTTGTGACGCCTCACCTGGAGTCCACTTCTGGGTACAAGGAAGACATGGACCTGTTAGAGCTGGTCCAGAGGAGGGTCATGAAAACGGATGGTGGAACATCTCTCCTACAAAGACAGGCTGAGACACTTCATGTTTTTCAGCCTGGGTAAGAGAAGGCTCCAAGGAGAGGTTATTGTGGCCCCTTATAAACAAAACCGGGCTTATAAGAAAGATGGAGTGACATTTCACAAAGGCCTGTAGAGACAGGATAAGAGACACTTATTTTAAACTCAAAGAGGGCAGATTTAGATTTGATATAAGCAATAAATTCCTTATTGTGAGGATGTGAGGCACTGGAACAGATTGTCTTGAAAAGCTATGGACAACCTACCCCTGGAAGTGTTCAAGGCCAGGATGGATGGGGCTTGGAGCAACCTGGTCTAGTGGAACCTAGACCAAACCTGGTCTAGTTTCTGCCTATGGCAGCAAGGTTGGGATTAGATTATCTATAAAGTTCTTTCCAACTCAAAACATTCTATGATTCCATGATTTTATGATTCATTCTAGGATTGGTAGTTCAGCTTTTTAAAATTTAAATAGTTGCACATTTAAGTTCTTAATTTCTAATAGATCAAGAGTGCAGTTGTTATAGTAGCTAAACTGAAGTTGTTGCTGCAGACTAACATTATTCTAATTTTGTTCTGTACTGTATTACAACTTGCCAAGGTAGGTGTAGAGAAATAGAGAAATTGAAATAAATGTGTGATGTCAAGCATGCTTTACACATAAATCTTCTATAATGAAATTCAGACTTATATTTCTGTCATTAGTTTGTACATAATATTACTGAAACTGAGCGATGCTTTACTACTCTTATCTTGTTACTCAGATTTCTAATCTAGAAACACCTTCAAATTTCACGCAAAAAATGTGTATTTTTTCTGCTTATTCAGGCATATGTTAAAGGATTAAGAGGAAAACTACCTTCTCCCTTCACTGTATTCAATAAAACTTGTGACTTTCAGCTTTATGCTCAGACCAGTAATTAGTTCCCAGATCCTTTGATTTGACTGAAGTCAGCACAGAGATGGAGGAGCAGTGACTATAATCAATAATGTATCTCTTTATAGGTTCTTAAACAGAATCGACATATAAATATGCTCAATCCCACTGAATGAAACACAAACTACATTTCTACACTACAAGCTGGGAGTCCTAAAAAAATATAGTCGCTTGGATCCAAAGAGTCGAGGATAGTATTATCACTGTAGCTGGGATTAAGAAATAAAATAATTTAAACTTATCCTTTACTTGCTCAACATGCTTAGGCTGTGCTTTTCTGCAGTAAAGTTGTGTATTTAGGCTTTGTATATATTTTACGAAAATTTGCAATGAATAATAGTGTACTATAGCAGCAGAATGAGATTTCTTTTCCTAAGATACTGGTAAGAAAGATGCAGTCAGAGCAAACACTACTCAGTGCGAGGATGTTTTCAAAATACCTGTCACCACTAATTGGCGATTCCACTGCTTGCTCAGGAAAGACTGTATGAGCATCTCAACCTGTTGATTAAGAAATCTTCTGGGTGTCTTGATTTAGATGGGTAGAGGAACTGATGGGAAGGGGGATGGAATGAATGGTCTGCCGCACAGCCTGCCAAATTAAACTCAGTTCTGATTATCATCAAGAATAAAAATGCTCATATGTTATCTAATACTTGTTTAAGATACATGCTATTATTTAGGTATAGAACTTTACTGCCTAGCCCCTGTTTGCACTTCTAAGCACCAGGTATGATCAAATTATCCTAAAATGACCATTAAAAAAATCCAAATACCCCCTGAAAAATTTAGAATATTTAACTCAAATTTATCAATCAGAACCAGTTTAAAAGTTGTTCCAACTGGTGTTCCTGAAAATTAAGTATTTGGTTAATTTTCATACGTTCATCCCTATGGTTTTTCCAGTTGTCACTATCTTCAGGTTCTACAGAAGTGGCACAGGATGAATGCAAACTGTTATTGCTGTGTGTGATGGCAAAAAGACATTTGCTATGGCACACCATCTTGAAGCAGTTTGTGGAAGAGAATGTAAAGGAATCGTTCACTTTAAAACAATGTCTCCTTCACGGTTCAATGGAAGATGCATTTCTCCCTTTAAGTGGTGGTAGCTCTTGCCGTGCCCCTGGCATGTGAACGAGAACTGAGATGAAGCAATTGCAGACTTTGTACGTTTGGGCTGATGGAAAAGTCATTTTTCTGAGAGGTGGTAGGTCTTCAGATCAACAGTGACACTTGCTTCACAGACTATAATTTATCAGCTTCAGGAAGGTCCAGAGAGGGTGAGGAGGAAAGAAAGAAAGCACTAAGGAATTTGAGGCAGTTACTTGTACTTCTTTATAGAGCAGCAACCTCTGACATCAAGTCCTCTCAGACTTTTGTTCTAGGCTGCTTCATTTCTGAGGCTAATTATAAGACATGGCTTAATTTATTATGATAAGTAAATTGAAAGAAAACAGACAAATTCATGTCAAAGTGTTTTTTACCTCTGTGTGTATGAATCAAAGAGTTCCCTGTAGCATAGTGTCATTCTTTTTTTTTCTGTGAAATTTAGCTGCAGCCTGAAGAAAATTAAAGACTGGGATAAGTTCAGGTACTGGAGGAGGAAAGAAAAAGCGCTGGAGGAAGCAGTGAAAAAACAGTAGAATTACAGAATGATTGAGGTTGGAAAGGACCTCTTGAGGTCATCTGGACCAACTTCCCTGCTCAAGTAGGGGCCACTTGAGCAGATTGCTCAGTTCTGTGTCCGGTTGGGTTTTGAATATCTCCCAGTATCTCTACCCCTTCTCTGGGGAGCTCATGCCTCTCTCACCAGTCTCACAGCATAACTATTTGTTGCAATGAGTAGTAGTGGGGGGCCAAAAGACCAAGAG
>VZTA01014247.1:88278-102812 GCA_013398855.1 Mohoua ochrocephala | reverse complement strand
GAACAGCTGGCTAGCAGGGGTCTGGCCCCGCCCGGGACTCCTCAGAGAAAGGATCCTGTGGAAAACACAGCAGCTGTCTCACCCAGCACCTCAGAACCTGTGTTAGGCGCATTAAAAGAACTATTTTCTTGCATTTAGATGCAATTTCCTGTGTTTCACTTTGTGCCCATTGACTCTTGTTCTGCTTCAGCACACCACCGAGAAGAGTCTGTCTCATCTTCATTCCCTCAAAAGCAGGTAGTTTTATACATTAATAAGACCCTCCCCCCCGGCCAGCCTCCTCTTTTCCAGGCTAAAGTGTGACAGGTCTCTTAGCCCTTCCTCATATGAGGAAGAAATGCTCCAGTCTCTCATCTTCTTTGTGTGCCTTTGTCAGGTTCCCTCCAGAAAGTTCTTATCTTTCTTGTGTGAGAAAACTAGGTATCTCCAAGGATAAATCAGTAAATGATTGAGGGAGAATGTTATTTTAAATTGACTGCAGGTTATAATGGTGACATTTTGTACATAAACACCTTTAAAATGTTATATGACATGAACATAGAATGCAATTTTCCAGGATTTAATGTAAATTTTACATAGAATTTATAGATGCTTTTGAAAGTGGGAATTTCAAGGTCACAACTCTTTTTTTGTTCTGTCAAATGAGAAAAAAAAGGAAAGTTACCTAATTTTAAAGACTTAATTCCTGTTGATTCAAAAGAGCTTTTGCATATTATGTGAAACTGTATAATACCTTTAGGCTTTTTCTCACAAGAGATAATGAATGACATGTTTCTCTCCTGAACAGATAAGCTTAAAATGAAAATCCAGCGCAGCCTTAAACCATGCGTATGTTCTGGTTTATGTATGCAGATTCTACTAGCAGAAGGGTGTTTTGCTGTTATGTTTTTGGGGATTTTTTTTGTGTGTTCGTAGTCTGAGGAAAGAAACAACTTTCATCAGCAAGGTTGGGATCAAAACCATAAAGTGAGAAAGTTCTATAAAATTGTTTTATTAGCTGCACAGCATGCTTCAGAAAAGTTGTCTGGTTTTGGAGTAATAACTTTAAGAAATAGCGAGATAGCGTCGACGGAGTTGTTTTTTTAAGGTCAGGACATTTCTCTATTTTTACCATCTACATAAGTACATAAGTGACCTTTGTGTCCTACTGATCACACCACACTCATGGCTTCTGATTACTAGTGTATTCTGAGGAGGACTGAAATATCACCTGGAAGTTCCAAGTAGTAGAAGATCAAACAAACTTATTTAAACTGATTAATTTCTTGATAACTAATACAATTTCTTGGGTGAATAGATTAATAAGTAACTGGTGATCTGATTTTATTGAACCTTCAGAATGAACCCCACATGGACAGAAACTAAGGTAAAAAGATAAACTTTTCACTACTGAAAAGTAATAACTGCTGAGTTATCTTTTTGAATATTCAGATTATAGCTATTCTAACATTAACTATGCAGTGGCAAGACTTTTGTATCTGCACTGGACCTGGCTTGGATGGATTCAATCCGTAAAGTGATGAGTTTTGTATCTGTGACTAAAACAATGCTGATAACACACCAATGTTTTCAATATTAGCATACTAGTAGGAGAGAGAATTATTTGGTTAGAGTAAGAATCATAAAAAAAATATCATTCATAAGAACACTAATGATGGAATGAAGAAGTCGTAGTGTAGACCCCAAGCTTCAGATCTCTTAAGGTCTGCTGATGTGTTTATTCTCCCAAACATAGAACTTCAGTGGGACCTAAACCTGTCCTGTGTTTCCATAACTCCTTTCTTCAAAAAAGTGGAAGATAGGTGGGGATATTTTCCAAATCTCCTAGAAAAGTGGCAGAAAGCTTCTAGGTATTCAGGGCATATACATTCATACACATACAGACATACAGACATAAATATGCATTTGTGTTTATATTTAATAAATATATTGATGCACTATATAATAATAGATATAGATATATATATAACTATAAATATATGTCTGTGAGAAAAAAAATTATATGCATAACAATTATATAACTTCAGACAGTATAACTGCTAGTTTAAACAACCTTTCTTTTCCCATTTAGCAGAGTTAATGAATAGAAGGTGTTACATATTTGACCAGTAATGTTTTCTAATTCCGTTCAAAAGTGTTTCTCAAAGTGACATTTTTCAGTAGACCTTTTTTCCCCTGTGTGCAAGCTCCATAAAAAAAAGAAAAAAAAATTAAAATCCTATGCCTTTTCCTTTTATCTACTCCTAATCAGTGAATAATGTGATGAGAATAAGTCAAAATTTGGAACACTTTCTCCTAAGCCACTTATTTTTTTTCCTGATTTTTCTTTTTGTCTACTTCATAACATAGTGTCTTCAATATGGGAAAAGCTATTAGAGTAATATTTTGAGCATGAGAAGCAGAGGAAAAAAGTTGAATCTAGCTCCAGCATAGCTGTCAATAAGTGTGGACCACAGTATTGCCTAAAAATCTGAAAACTTACAGTCATTTGAAATTCAAAGTAAAACTCACCTATCTTACATGCTGAACCCTGTTTTCTAGGTCTACTGCCCATATATTTTGATCAAATCACCTTTGGACATTTTTTTGCCTCCAGACATTTTTTTTTGCCATTTGAATTACACAAAGATTGCGGTTTTTTTCTTTCACTCAGATGGCTGAATAAGTCGCTGTTTCAGAGACACTAAGTAAGGATTACTACAGACATAGCTTATAGACAGCCTTAAATTTTTAATAGCAAAATACATTTTTTTGTAGTTTGAAGATTAAAACTGCATTCAGAATATTCTGTATTGCTTGAAGTCTGTTAGAAAATGCTGAGTATTAGTTGTTTTCAGCAACTTTCTTAGAAGGCTGTTTGTTTCCCTTTGGAAATAAAAACTTGGGTCATTGACTGAAAATCTAAAAGGAACTATTTCCTTTCCAACAGGACTATTTCATGTCAGTAGTTGATAATGATAATAGCCTAAGGAGTATTTTCCAGCCTGCTCCATTTAATGTGGTCTGAAAATGCCATCTTAGAAATCCTCCAACTTTTCCAAACTTTATAATACATTCTCAGAGCACTTTTTCCGTTCCATATACTGTTTTAATGACAAGATCAGTATGGTCAAATATCATGATAAAAAACAAGAGAGAAGTGGATTGCAAATTGAAAGACCCCATAAAATCATGGAATTTAGAAAAGACACGTATTTTTTTCAATGAAAAGTGTGGGTTTTAGGGTTGCCAGATGTAGACAAATGTTCAGGTAAAAACTATGTGATCTTAAGATGACTTCAGATTCAGCTTAGAATAAGTTAGTTTCCACATTGTAAAGTTCAGTTTAACAAAAGTTTGCTTTTCTTTGCATAATCAGTGCTGTTTCCTTTTCAGGTTATGAGGTAAATGTGCACCGGCCTCCTAGCACAAGGTGAAAAATTGACCACAGTTGATTCGTAGGATGTCTATGAAAAAGCAGGTGCCTGTCTTGTTTCCTCAGTTCTCAGTTTGGAAAGCTGAATGATTACCGCCCATTTTGTTAGGCTTAAAGCAGAAGCCATTTCCTATACTTGATATTTCTCACAGGTTTTTTCAAATTTCTGCTAGTTCTGCTGCACCTTTCCTGCAATGTCAGCCTGAACTGGACACAAACACTAGCATTGCATGGGCTCATGCAATAATGGAACGAAATTTCCCATTTGTCCTTATGTCTTTCCTCTTAATTACTGTGTTTTTCTGGATGTGTTGGGACTTTTTGACAAAAAATGAAAAACAGACCACATCAAGCCTGTTTGAGCTGTTATGGTCAGCTCACCTTTTGTCTGTGGCACACATAATAACTTTTCCTGCCGTTTTGCTGCCCAGCTACTGAATAGAATTGGCATATCCCAACAGCTGAGCAAGTACTCATTTATCTTTATCAGTATTTGCAAAAAGCCTTTAGATTTTAGGCTTCAATTTCTATGACCTAAGTGACAGACTCATATTCTTTCAGCAGAACTGACTTAGCTCTTACTTTATGGGAAGAGCATGATATTGCTGTAAGTTATTATAGATTTATATGTCTACTTACTATCTACTATATAGTTAGTGCACCCAATGTAATGTCTTCTGGCTCCATGTGTTATCTGTTCTTTGAGTTGAGGAAATGGCCACACAGAGAATTTTTGATAGATTCTTATCTAAATGTTCATATGAAACATATTTAGAATAGCTAAATTACAAATAAAGGCTGCAAAAGAAAGTTCGTCAGTCAGAAAAAAAAGATACTAAGTTTTGAATGTCATAAAAACTGCAAAACGAAAGCTTCTGAGGGATAGAAAGGTTCTTGGAAGAAAAACAAAGCTTATGTTGGTTCAACGAACATTTTTTTCTTCTACTCAAAATGGGACATTTCCTTTTTGGACATCTGCAATACAGCCCAAGGAAAAGAAGAGCTTAAGCCACAAAATTGTTAACAGAGATGCTTAAATTTCAACTTGGTAAGATACACTTACAGCAGAATACGACTTCACAGTTCAAATCCCCCATCTCTTTATCTAGAGCAAGTAAGCTTCAGTCACATTACAGATACTGAGCATCTTTTCTACACCTAAGTCTTCAGGATGGCATGAACTTTTTCTAGAATGGATTATTTGTGCTGGACCAAACCCTTATTTTTAGACAATGACTGTTTATGGCTGGGAACCTTAAGCTATTTGAGAACATATTATACTTTTTATTTTAAATATTGATGTCTAAATTCAAAGAACTAAAACTAGGCTAAGCACATAATAAATATAGAGAGATATAACAGAAGTTATATTCCAGCAAACCCTACTGTACTCTTTGTGAAATATTCTGTGGTCCTGAAAAAATTTTGTATTTATTTAGGTCTGCAATTCTGGCTTTTTTTATTGAAGTTCTCTATACTTCCAGGTTTCAAACATTACAGTGTACACTCTGATTGCCCTTGAAATTCAGTCTGGAATTCAATTTACTGGGATCATTTCATTTCCCACCTGGAAAAAACCCAGAGCGCACTTTCTTATTAGGGCTTTTTTGAGTAGTATATCCAGTGTTTTCAAAAACATTCTCATTGCAGCCACAATTTTCCTGAACACAGAACATCAAAATAACACATAGAAGTCCTTTATGGATACCCAAAGCTAGAGATATAAGTTTGAGCAAGATTGTTCAGTATTTGTCTCATTAATATTTTATCCCTTTGCCATTTTTATAATTTCCACAATTATACCCCAGGCATCAAAAAGCAGCATTTATCTGCTTTAATCTAGAGAAGAAAAATGAAGTGATGATTTCAGCATCATTGTTGCAGCCACTGCTACATACGCATAACTTTATAACCTAGCATGTAAGCAGTTTACACTAAGGACATATAAATACTTACATAGTGTACCTAACGTACATTTGTATTCTAAAACTACATTTTCAAAGCAAAGAGAGTTTCCATAGAGAGCAATCTCAATTATTATTCTAAAAGAGCCCCAAAAGTAACAATTTACAGTAAGAGTCTCAAGTCTTCCTCTTACTTTTAAGCATATAATTTTAATGAAGCAAAATAGTTCTGAGAATAATTTGCTTTGTGAGCATTGTAGGATGAAATGATGTACAGAGGGAACAGAAGACGATGCAAAGGAAGGGATCAAGGTGCTTTGGACAGTAAAACATTTAGGAAAATAGAAGGATAAGGAGATAAAAAGGGATAGTCATGTAAAAATGACAAATTTTAGTAAAGTAGCCCTACTTCAAATAAGTATTGTTTGTAGACTAAAAGACTGCATCTCTTATTTGCGTTTGCATAACAAAGAAAGATGGCAAAATAATTTAAAAATCTAGAAAAATGAATAAAACCTCAATTATCTGCCTCATTTTTAAAATTGGTAAGACAGCTACCTTTCTCTTCATTGAAAAAGAATTTTACTCTTTTAAGCTATACTTTTTCTTGCCAACATTTTGATTTTCAGTCCCATTGTAAACAATTTTTGACCTGAAAAATTATAGATGCCACAGAAGGAGTTTTCAAAAGTTCCATGAATTATGACATCTATTTGAAAACTCTCTTTTCCCATTTTTATTTTGGATTTCACTATGTAAAAGGAAAGTGTATTCTTAGCACATCGTATGTTTTGTTCTTGTAGTTCTGTTTCATTATTTTATTTATTTATTTTTTTAAAGTAAAATTTTATTTCATCCCAATAAGATTTCTTTTGCTCATATGAAAAAACAAATTCTTTGGAGAGTTATCTCCTAAAAGACTGACAAGCGCATTTAAAAACAAAACAATCTTTTTCCATATGAATAAAGGGCTTGGAAATATACTTTCCCAGATAACATTCACAGACTTTTTATTATTTAAGATATATTATTAAATCATTACTAAAGGAAATTATGAATGGCACTCTCACCAATCACCTTCTATACTCTATTTTATGTTTTCTAGACCACATGTCTCTTTTGTCATCTCTCAGCTTTTTCCAAGAATTCAAAAATCTAAACAAAATAGCTAATTCGTCAAGAAATGTCTGCACAGTCTGATCGAGTGTCAGGTTTCTCAGACTATCTTAGACAGACAGAGATTTTATTTCTCAAATGCAGCTGTGCCTCCCTTAACTAATGCAAACTGTTACAGCTAAGTGTTCTTGCTTCCAATATCCATAGTATTCTGGTGACTTTACCTCCTATATGTTTTTAAGGTATTATAATATTCATGTCTTGCACCACTACTATACATAACGTTCTGTGGTACCATCACTTCAGAATTGCAGATTTCCTCAGAATAAATTGTCAGGATTTTATTTCAGGATACATCAAAGATATTTTTAAGTTAAAAACTAAGGCAAAAAGTGTCAGTTCCTGAAGGTAAGTCCCTGAATAGACAAATTAGTTTTTAAGTTTGCAATTTGAAATAAAAAATTCTCATTACATACTCTGTCACTGACTTGACAACTTAATGGAAAACAGACTAACAAAGAAGCACATATGTGAGCTACTAGAAAATAAAATAGTTGCATTTCTAAGTGTCTCTCTCAAACAACAAAAGTGTCTTTAATGCAATCAAGTACTGTATTTTGCTTTGTATTTCCCAAATGAATATGTCTATGTAGCCTTTGACTTGAATCGATCAGGATAACACTCTTCAGAGAGACTTGAAATGCAACCCTTCGGTGGCTTTTCATTTAGCAGAGTATCACAGAGAGCCATGGGAGATGACAATAACAGGTTTTTGTTATTTTTTACCTTAAAATGGTGCTTTTTTTTGTCCAACATCATCACTTGCACATTATAATTATTAAATTATTAAATTATTACTATAATTTACTAAAGGAAATCTGAATTAATCTAATGCTAGCATTATTCTATTCCTGTTTAGCCAACTAAAGAATCCTGTAACTAACACTTTGTCTTAAACCACAGGAGTATATTTTATTTACTTCTTCCAGAGCAAATTTCAGTTTCGACCCAATGCTTCAAACCTAAAACCTCTACTACTATCTCGTGCCAAATTTTGAGTCTTTGCACTACAAAAATAACTGGGACTACTTAAAATTGTACTGCAGTCAGTACAGTCTGCCAGTGTAACCGTAATACAGTGACAAGTAATGGCACTCTCGCCATGTCTCAACAAGTAGTTCAGTGTTACTGAAAATCTAGATGGGATGTGCAGTGCCCTTGAAAAATTTTTTAGGCGTTTTCATCCCTCTTTACTCTAAAACATTTGGAAAAGTAGTAAGAAGGCTGTTGTCCATCTTTCAGCTTCCAGTCAAGGAGTATTGACCAAACTTGTTTTATTTTACGGTGTTCTGAATAGGAGTGGAACTTGATGTAAAGAGACATCTCAGTGCTTCTAAATGGATGATGGTGTAGGGATTGGGTTGGTTTGGGTTTTTTTTTTTTTTGCAAGAGGTTTATGGAAACCTGTTCATAACTATGAGAGAGAATGGGAATGAAAAGAGTGGTATCTAACCTTGATGGTAACAGTAGAATTAGAGGTAATATTCTCTTCCAAATCACTGCATATTTAGTTCAGAAAGAGGAGATACCTGTAGATTTTTCATGTGGCATTGTTTTTTGACAACATTATAACTATAGTTATATATATCAGTAGGATATATTTTTTAATCTGAAATTCCTTGCAACAAGAAATTGATTCCTCAGAAGACTTAAAATTTATCCAGTGAGTCAAAATCCATTTTACACACTCAAAATAATGTATTAGTCAATTAGAACATCATTAGAAGTTAAAAAATTCCAAATCACATATTCTTACTGAAGCAGTTTTGGTTCAAGAGGCCTAAATTACCTGGAAGGACATATACTTTAATTTGGTTAGGTCTCTTTTTTTCTGTTCATATAATGAATTTCCTTGATTCATATAATCAATACTATAAAACTCTGCCTTATAGTAATACATGCTATGTAGTGCCACACTGCATTTTGAAGGGGAATTAGAAATACCTAATCATCCATACGTGATGAACTTCTTTTAAACATTTGTGTATTTAAAATAGTAAAAAAAAGTTCAGATTCTGTATTGCCTCTGTCTTTCATAACATAAAATTGCAGCTCTGACATATTAACTTGTGGACAGCATTGACTTCACATGCAAACTCTGGTTTAGAATGGTAGTCTTGCAGGCAGTCATCACATATTTCCAGGTCTACTTTATGAATCACAAAAACCCTCTTTTGATAACGATCAGTTAAATTATACAGAATTTCTCCATAAATAAATATCTTGCTTTTTTTAACCAAGTTCAGCTCCAGGGCCAAGCGAAATATTCATTTTCCTATATTGAGAGAAATAGCCTGTTCTTTTGTGTCATTTAAACCAGAATGTGAACTTAAACAAGCTCTGAATCCGGCAAAGTAAACAAATCTGAAAAGAAATCTACTTCTGCAACACTTCTAAATACTGTGCTAAACCACTTAGCACAGAGCAAGCCGATGCAGATCACAATGAGCTGCATACTGTAATGAATGGCTTTTCTATTCCTGGCACTTTCCTTATTGAGTGGTTTTACTCAGGAGGCAAATCCATTAGGTACTGAAATAAAAATATTTTCTCATGATACTGTCATGGTGTCTCTATGGAGACAGTGAGCAGTAGTTTTGTCTTGTTCATACATTTTGAAAGACCGAGAGAGAAAAGAAAATGTAATTAGACAACATGCATAAACATGGATTTTTATGCCTTTTAATCATATCATACCATATCATAAAACAAAACATCTTTAGCTTCTAAATCAAATACTAAGAAATGTAGCATAGCTAATTAACTGAACAGAGAGGTCAGATCAGAAAAATGTCTCTGCTACGTAATTTTAGACTTTTGCCTGAAAGGACTGAATGATAATAATTAATGGGAAAAGCTAGATTTTTACTTGTATGACAGAGATGATTGGAAAAAATTTTAAGTACAGTGTTAATGGCACTCTGAACACCATTTCTAATAGTAATGTTTGATTAGTACATTTGTGAATGTTTGGAGGAAAAAAAATGAAATTGAAGGGCCATTTTTTTTTTTTTTGAAGGACAGGAGGCTTTGTTCAAATAAATAAATAAATGTGGAAATGTAAATCTTGTTGCTTGATGTCAAATATCTTTATTGTAAGTTTATTCCTATGTTTACTCCACCATATGTTCTGATGTTAAGCATAAGTTAATGTCATGAGCTAAGTGCTCATATTCTCTTTTAAGTGCAACAAACTTTCATTCATAGCTTTTGTTTACAGAAGATAAAAACATGGAAGAAGTTGTCTGTTAATTCCAGCCTGTCATTTTATTGAAAGTTCTTACTGGCAATTGCTACATTTTCAGTACCCAAACTTCCTGTAGATGGATTAATTTCTACAATTTCTTCTCGTAAAAAATTTTTCTCAGCATTTTCTCCTTATTTCCTTAACCTTTTACTCCTTAAGCATTAGACTATTGGATTTTACAAGGTGGAACAATCTCTTTTTATTGAATCAAATGTATTTTTTCCCAAAAAACTTCAAGCAATTTTTAAGTTTCCTCTAAGAGTGATATGGGAAAAATACTGTGAGAGAAAAGATTTCTGTACACTGCTGAGTGCTCAAAGCAAAAAGAATCAACAGACTCTTCAATAATATGGTACAGTACATGATTGGACACAATAAGTTCAAATTGAACACAGTAAGTCCAATTTAATACCAGGTATTTACTGACTGTCAGAGAGGAAAGATCAAACTGGAAAAACAATCAGCTAAATGAAAAGTAACAAACACAGGTACTAATTCACCTGATTGATATCTTGAAACTTATCCTTTCATTCACATAAAATATCTGACTTTTATGTTACACAGCCCTTCAGGTGGGGAAACCGAAACTGTCTTCACACTATAGGAAAAAGACCCTAAAACCTGAAAATGTTATGAGGAGATCAGAGCTCTCTAACAAAGGTTCATCTTGGAAGTTAATCAAATAACTTTAGGAGCACAGAGGTTACCTTGCCATTCCACTTTCAGATCTATTAATGTCATCGACAATTGTCAAGATGTCACACTTGCCTTTTTGCCCTTACTGTCAGATTAGAGTGGTAACAGACCTCTTGATTAAGTGCTTTTTCAGTTTACAAATTCACAGTAGAAAAATGATTGAAATTAAACCCACTAGTGTAAAACACATGATGTGCATGACCTTTGTAGAATGAGATACACAGAGAACAGAAAAGGAAGTTGCTTAAGTGTAGTGAAAAAAAATTTCTGTTCTATTTTCTTTGTAATAAAGCACAGTGAAACGTTTGCTGAGACTGTGTCATGACACTGAGACTTCATGTGTGTTCATATACAGACATATGCATGAACATACGTTGCGTGTTCAGACCAAAAGACTTGCTAATATTTGATTCTTTGAAGAAGTATTCTCACTGTTACAGATAATTTATTTATAAAAATAAATATGTAACAGAATAGAAACATGGGGAAACAATGTACCCAGCTGTGTATAAGAAAGGACAGACAGTGCATTGCCTGGGATCCATTAAGATCTGACTGCATACCTCTCTTTATAGTTCAGATTTTGTTCCCATTATACAGTAATGTCCCTTGATACGACAGTGACTTCTGTTGATGCAGAGGTTACGCTTTTTTCCTTCCACAACTCTACCTTGCGGAAGGAAAAGAAAACTTTTTGATGTTCCTGGTCCTCTGAAGGTCTTTTTGGTTCTCCAGGCCTTTTGGGTGCATCACCCCTGTCACGCATCCAGTGAGGCAATGTGTCATTTATAGAACAGATTCTATTTGCCACCTTGCTATGAGAAGACTATCTTACTTACATTTCCTTGATAAAAATTTACTTGACAGAGAACGCACTTCCAGAAAATGTAGACAGGTAATAAAACAATCCACTGTTGCTAAACGAGAAGTTTCAGTCAGACTTTCTCCACCAACAGCTACCTTTTGCCAGCTCCTTCATATCTTAGACCCTTTCCAGGCTCCTTTAAATACTGTTATGTAGGGGGAAATTTTCTGACTGTTTCCTGTCAAGATAATGTTAAAAAAGCTTACAGAAGGGCCAGAAATGTGCAGAATATGGTTCAAGATGGGGAGGAAGATGAAGAAATGTGAGGAAGATTTCCTCACTATGACAACTCTGAGTTATTAGTCCACCTCTACTTCCTATAAAAAAACCAGTCTTCGTCATGCTGCAGTATTAGCAATCTGAGCTGGGTATAATGTCCCACTCATTCTAGCATGCTTGAAAGCTTCTATAGCTGAAGTAACACTTATCTTTGAGATGAAAGTCCCAAAGGTGCTACAGAAAAATAGCTTAGTACCTATAAGAAAGATCGTAGGTGAAAATGGATTGCCCTTCAAACCTTTTGTCAACTAATACAGATAATAAAGCACAACAGAAGTCAATATACTGATACCTATTAATAAAAAAGGATGATGTTAACAGGAGAGAGTTGAATCTGTTTAGGAGGAGAATATTGTAAGCTTAAACACTAACTATTTCAGGGCATGGATGCAATCATGACTCTGGAAAGAGGCAGTACTGAACATGGAATTAGACAGAATGACTGAGTAGAAAGAAGGTGAAACAACATCTGTACAAAAACAAACCCGGAATATACTGCCCGGAGTCACAGTTTTAGCTACTATAAACTGAGTTACTCTCCACTGAGGAGAAAGCCCTGCATAAATAACAAGTGAACTGAAAAGGAATAAAACATATTGTAGCTCCATTTTCTCTATCTGTAAAAAGAAAAAGAAGGAAAGCACCAGTAAAACTGGTTTGATGCTTATGGTGCCTCAGTTGGTCATAGTTAAATGTAGAAAAGTATAAAAGGGATCAGTGAGAGCTACTGGGAAAAATGGACAAGTAAGACCAAGTTTGTCCATTGCCTTATATAATATCTGGTACCTGTGTGAATATCTAGGCTGGTATGATTGAGAGCCTTTCATGTGCACAGGGACTGAAGAAATCATTGCATGAGTCAAACATTTCACACATGCACAGAGGAAATTCTTGTAAGTTTGAACCTGCTACCCAGAGCAGATGGCTGTTTTGCTACCATAACTGTGAAAGTTTCTTTGCTGTAGAAATGGCTGTCATACCAGAATATTTAGTCCTGTGTTTACATGAGAGCTGTACTGGCCTTTCAGCCTAATTTTTTTTCTATATTTTTTAGTATTTGTCTACTATATTTGTTTTAGGTACATTGTAGACTCAGAGAATGTATCAATTTGGAAGACATCCAGAAGAATCATCGAGTTCACCTTCCCGGTCCCTTGTAAAATGACCTAAAACTAAGAAAACTAAGCCATAGGAATAAAATTTTCTAGATATTCTGGAACTCTGGCAGGCTTGGCACAATGACCCCTTCTCTGGAGACCCTATTCCAGTGCCTGATCACCCTCTCAGTGAAGAACTGTTTTCTGATATCCAGCCTCAACTTCTTGTGATACAGCTTCATTTAATTTCTTTGTGTCCTATCGTTAGTCATCAGAGATCAGAGATCAGCACCTTCCCCTCTGCTGCTTCTCTTGAGGAAGTTGTAGACGGTGATGAGGTTGCCCTCAGCCTTCTCCAAGCTGAAAAAACCAAGTGATTCCAGCTTCTCCTCATAAGTTTTGTCCTTGAGACCTTTCACCATCTTTGTAGTTCTCTTTTGGATGCTCTCTAAAAGCTTCATATCCTTCACTTATTGTTGTGCCCAAAACTGCATGCAGGACTTGAGATGAGGCCGCAGAGCAGAAGAGTGGGACAATCACCTCCTTCAATAAGTCATTAAAAATATCTGCTTTGTCTTTGCCCCTATGTTAGATACATCAGTGTACTCATCAAGTACTAGATCAGTGTTACCTCTAAACTTCATTTTGCTGCTAAAATATGCCAAAAAGCCTTTTTTTCTGGCCTTCACAGTACTAGCCAGGTTGAACTCTACTCAAGCTATGGCCTTATGAATTTTCTTCCTAGAGTGGCAAACAGCATCTCTGTAGTCCTCCTGTGTCACCACTCCTGACTTCCAATGGCCATAGACTTTCCTTTCTGACCTAAGTTTTAGTCTGGTTTAAGAAAGGTTACAGCAGCCTGAACCTCTTTGAAGCAAGCAAGAAGGTAGTGTGCTATTGAAAGATGAGAGTGGAAATCTAAGTTTGCAAGGGGACAGAATGCAAGCAGAGGAAAATCTTTAAGTACTGGATTAAAGTATCACCATGAAGTCATACTCTGCCATGTTCCATCATGATGGTTTTTCTTTGTTTCATGAGTGGTCTCATTAGAACAATTGAATCTTCATGCATAGTAACTCACTGACTGCTACGGATAAACATAATGATATCTAATCCTCAGGGATTGAGTGGCATAAACTGGCACTGTCTATGGAATGTTAAAACCATCTAAGTTAACAGAAAATGAATCATGTCAGTGTAGTATTCACTTAAGAGAGACATTTATTGTTTTAATAAGACAATAAAGTTAATAAAACTAAACTTGTTTTTCAAATTTAACTATAAGCATATTGTCTTATTTAACAATTCGCCCCTCTCTTTGGACTATGTTTTATTCTTCTCCTCTTTATCCAGGCCAAAAATAGGAAACATCTCAGATTGTTTTCCAAGCCTATGTGGGGCTTTCCAACCCATCTAAAAGAAGTCAAACCAGGAGAAAATTCTTATGATATACGCAGTGATAGTGATGTCTTCTGTCACAATTTTTCCTTTTTTAAACTATTAAGATTGATAGTCTAACCTGATAATGTATAAGAAAAGATTATAGTACCCAGGGAAGTTCCAAATGACAATATTCCATTTTCCCAGGCAAGAAAAAACTAGAATGGAATTTTTCAAGTGTCCCCTTGGAACTAAAAGAAGAGAGATGCCTTGTTTTACTCCAATGTGACTACAAGGACAATATCCATGGTGTAGTGTTTTTCGTGATTTTTGGATAGGCCTGGGAGAAGCTTTATCCAGAACAGTTGCCATAGAAAATAAATATGTTCATTAAGCACAAAGTTTTTTTCTTTTCTCAGATATGATCATTCATTTATCTCTGTCTTCTCCCCCCACCCCCCCCCCCCCCCCCTCC
>VZTA01014247.1:55321-88203 GCA_013398855.1 Mohoua ochrocephala | reverse complement strand
GTGACCTTCAGAATTCAAACATGCAGCCCAGAGCACATATCAAAATGTGAGGGAAACTCATCCTCTTCTGGCGAACTCTCTGGACTCCACAGCGCAAACAAGGGCCCATTGTGTTTCCCTTTTGATTTGGTAGGTAATGTGTTAGGGATCCAAAATGCACAGCGCATTTCAGTGTTTCAGTTGGTTGATTGGATATGTCATGGACTTCTTGTTAACAGTTAGTTGCCTCATTTTGCCTTGAGACAGTGTGAAGTAAAATGCAATGAAATATTTGTTTATAACATCCTAAGTAGTCTTTGCTCCTACTGGTATTTACAAGAGACGTTGCTAAAGGCAAAAAATATTGCTTTACTTTTTAAGAGATATTTATGTATCTTTTCTAGAGTAAGGATCATCCCTGTATATGAACAGCTGGTAGACATCTGGTCTCTTGAAGGTAAAACTCCCTTATTCTCGGTAACTCAATAGGATGTTACAGTGCAAAATGTGGTCTTACATTCTACAACCAATGAATCACAAATACACAGAATACTCTAAAGAAGACAAACACACATACTTATTTTCTGATATTTGACTGTCACCAGACGCAATACTCATTAGTTGATTTCAGATACCGATCCACAACTTCTTTCTCGTTTATGTCCTAATAGGAGTAAATTTCCTCTCTACCCCAGACACTTTATTTGATTAATAACGTACTGCTAGTTTTATTATTAACTTCAATATTTTACCTCAAATGTATAAATAGGAAATGAGGTAACAATCTCTACTGAAAACAAATTCCTAACGATAACTGTAATTTACCAGTGGACTCAATAATCTTAAAGGTCCTTTCCAACTTAAACTATTCCATGATACTATGATTCCTCTTAAAAACATAAAGCCCTAGTGGTTAGAGTTAAATTCTTCAATAACTTTTGAAAATATGCAACTCTTTTGGCTTTGGCTTATGTGGACCACAGTTCCAAGAGAGAAAATTTGTCCATATTTCACAGCACATTTGTAGTATGCCTGTTGAAAAGCAATTTCCAGTCATGCTGTTGCTGCTGAAGTTATTTCATTTTCTGTGGTGTCTCCCCGTATGACAACTTTCTGTAACTCTCAGTGAGATTGATACTGAGAGAGAGAGAGATGGTTGGCTTCCAGTCACTGAAGTTATTTTCTTCTTCTACCTTTCCAAGCCAACTGTTCTGTTAGCAGAATTCTCTCTCGGCAGGCAGCTGCCAGTGCTGTTGCTTAAGTGTTTTTGCTGGTGTGTGCTCTCTTTGAGCCATTGCCAATAAATTTAATGATGCTTCCTGTTTGGATATTTTGGTCTTTCCAACACCACTACACAGCAAAATGCCTAAAATCCAACCTTTCTTTTTTACAGAGATTGTAGCATTTCTTCCAGAGAGACTGCATCGTCCCAGACTTGTGTACAGAAATGGCAGAAACTCTACATGAGTTTCCTGTTGTTCACTCTTTTTTTACTCCAGCTTGTAGTCTTTGTTGATTCTGGATTTAATGTAGGACTTCTGTCTGCCACTTCATCACCAAGCATACAGACTTGCATATTTCACATGTCTCTTTTAAAGAAACAGCCCTTCCTTCTTCTGAAGTCTTAAATTCAGAATTTAACAAGGAAGAAATAGTAAAGTTTTCAGTAGAAAGAAAATTAGAATGAGTGGCCAGACCGTGGGCTGGTGTGTGTGTGTGTGTATATATATATATATATATATATATATATATGAGATGACTGGTGTGATTAAGAGCTTTCAAATGGTACTCCAGTCCTGTGCTGAGCTCAACCTATTTCTGCATTTTACACGAAATAAAATCTCAGTCCTTTTTCAAGTTCCTGGTATATTGGCTTTCTCAGTTGCATTTACTTTTCCCTAATAAAGATTGTCTAGTGGTTTTTTCTACAAAATGGAAAAGACTTTCAATGCATGTCTGCTGTCATGTTTTTTATAAATATGGGTTGCATTTTCTAGTAACTATAATCATAAAACCTGCTCTTTAACTGGAAGGGAAAAAACCTCCAAAAACAGACTGAATGAAAAAATCCATCAAAACTTTAGATAGTTTTTTGGTTTTTTTTTCATTTGAGAAGCTTACCCTGTGTAAATTTTGAAAAGTAGAAATTCACAGTTTTGGTCCTGTTCGAGAATACAATGTCTATTGAGATTTGAAATGTTAAGATGTTTTGAAAAGTCTCAGATGGAACTAGATTCTTTGCCTTATAAAGTCAAAAGTGATTTTTTTCCCTGAAACTTATAGAATCTACTGTAAACCAAGTAATGTGGTGATAATATGAATACAGCTCTTTTTTCATTGTACTTTTTGTCTTTCATATTTAGAAATATGAAAAGGTTGCTATTTTTTCAGAAGATTTGTCTGTTTCTCTTATAAAAAGTAAAATGAGAGTATTGATTTAATGATTCAAGTTGTCCTGTGCAGATGTAAATGTGTTTCATTTACAGCTCTGACTGGAGTCACTCAAATGCTAATGAAATGTTGGTGAAAATTATTCTAAAGTGGTTTTTTTTGGATGGTATTAGGACTTCGTTTTACAGGACACCAGTATATGCTCATCATTTAAAATAATTCTGGGTCAGTTGTTCATCTAGCCATTTCCTAAATCATCCCTTTCTCCTCGTAACTAAGGTGTTAGATTCAATGTTACTCATTCCTTAGGCTGGGCTCCAGGATTTTTACTATACTGAACGTTTAGCAAATCAAAGTCTGTCTTTTAGGAACTCTGACCAAATACTCTATAGCAACTTCACAGTCTTTCTGAAACATAATTACTGTGAATTAAAAGACCTTCAAGGATTGTTCTAAAGTCTCATGTCTATCTTAGCTAAATTCCCCACTCCAATGTTTGCCTGCACAAATCTAACTTTTTCAGATATTTCAGAAAAGTATTTTGGCAATTATTTTATTGAATAGTACTGAAAAATTAGCTTTGCCAGGGTAAGAGTGAGGGTCACCTGTTATCCCCTGAGAGTTCCTGCATTCCTAAGCATATGGCACTGTCAAACTCACTTCTGTTAGCTCCAGAGGATGCCAAAACAGATATTATGGTGTCACTGTCAGTGCCTCTTCCTTAAATACTTGCTACTGTGCAGCTCATCACAGGTTTTTCTGCAATCTCCTGATGAAACACACCAAAGACATGCAAAGGAACAATGTTCCAGAGTGGCCATGCATTAATTAGCAGCTTGATTGTCGCGGTTTGATGCTGAGCTAAACGCCAAGCACACAAAATCTTACTTGCCCCTGGTGTAAATAAGCAGAGAAAGGGGAAATTGAAACTTCATTTTCATATGGTGAAATTTAAGATTATTGAGGAAAATGGAAAACTTCAAGGCAAAACAGGTCTAGACTTAAACAGTTACAGTATAAAGAGGATTTATTACTAACAGAATAAAAAGTAAACAGAAGTAATAAGAAATTAAAGTAAACTCCCAGAACAACCCCTCTCTTCTGGTACACTCTCCTTCCAACCAACTCGTGCGAGGGAAACAAAACATGAGGTTTGGTCAGTGTTTTCATTTCTTAAGAGTCTTTCTTTATGTTTAAAGGAAAGAGTTTCCTTGCTTTAACATGGTTCAAACTTTCACAGGCAACAGCCCTGCCTGAATCTGCTGCAGTGAAGAAATCTCTCCCACAGCCTAACAGTCTTCTCACAGCTGCCAACGTGGGCCATAGTGGTTTTAGTCTTTTAAGGATGAGCTATTCCAGCCTGAAAGCAAAGGTTCTCTTCTTCAATTCTCTAAAAGCCTTTCATAACATTTCTGTGGCCTGGCATAGGCACTCTTTCTTCACAGGCTACGTGTGGATCTCTACATCCCCCCAATGTACTTGAATGAATTAGAGAGAACCAGTTTGCAATATTACAGTCTTTACCACGGCTTGCAAGAAGAATTTAAGCTCCAGTGCTGGAAAAGCCTCTGCCCTCTTTTCCCATCTTTTAATACTGACCTTGGCGCGGCCATTTTAGCTTCGCCCCACATGACCTCACTTTCCTTTCTCTCCGACCTTGGAATTGCCATTTTAGCTTCACCCCATGTGATCTTACTTTCCCTTTCTTTTTCACTCTGTGAAGTTGATCTCACTTGGGCCAGGCACCGGGAAAGAACCCGTCCTGTCTTTCACTGTCTGCCGCGTGTGGTGTTTTCAGTTTGGCAAGGTCCATGCAGAAGTGGGGGAAAAAGGGGTGGGGGGGGCCACCAGCCCCAGAAGCCGCACTGCGATGATCTCAGCTGTGCAGCAGCTCACAGCTGTTTCTTGGCTGCCTGCAGTTTGGGGATTTTTCTCCCAGCAACCTGGGCCCCCGTGCCGCCAAGCCCGGGGGAGGGCCAGGACTGGGCTGGCTCCAGGGATGGAGCCTGGGGCCCGCTTCCCACTGCCCTCCCCCCAGCAGGAGAGCAGGAACAACAGAGAAAATTCCCGTGCTACTGCGCCTCTAAATATGCAAATTGCAGAAGTGTCATCAGCTTCTCATTGGGTTAGCAACTTGTCCTTCAACTAAGTTTCAACCTACCAAATTGATATAAAGAGTTTTGTAAATTTCACGTATTTATTTAAACTTATATCTTTTGTGTATCTTATTTATATCAATTTTGCTGACAGTATGTACATCATAAATCTCCATTTTATTGCATCTTCTCTGGATTCATAATTTTTAAAAGAAATTGTAAGTTTCTTCATTGAAGAATGTTAGAAAAGTTGACATTCTTTTTCCTAACAACAAGACAGCATTAGACTTCAAGTAATATCCTGGCAAGAAGCTGTCATGTCAATCCGTGCTGTGTGTGAGAGGTGAAGATAGGACTCAATAGGGAAAATTTAGTAATCAATGACAAGTCAAATACAGAACAAAAATAATCTAATTCCTCATGACATAAATTTATTTCCTGCCAACTCGCATCTGGATTCATCCTGGATCAACTTCATTCATCTCTAACAGCGCTATCACAATTCAGAAATAAAATAAAAATGCATAAATGATGCTTCTAGTGAAATATGGAGGCTACAGGATTAGCCATTTAGTGACAGCTGTTGAATTCCATATGTTTTGAATGCTTTTAGTTGAACTACATTTATGAAGTTTTTCTGGTAAAATCACTTAAGTGTGTGCAAAATATTCATGGAAAGCAAAACTTGGGATTAATATTAAAATTCAGGTAACACCTTTTGTTGTGAGAAGGACGCACAGTAGGAAATAAGCCATTTTCCATACACTCACATAAACAGTAATCACTACAAATGGAACTCTTAAATGCCAAGGCTATTTGTGTAGTTACAAGGACAACAAAACTGAAGTTACAGATTCAGACAATGACGTTAGTTTAATTCATAATAGTAAGATTTTTATTCTTTATAATTGAGGTCACAGGGGTAGAAGCAACTTTTTCTAAATTGTGACACACTATGCTGCGTGGCACGGGATCCATGATCAGCTTTTGCTCAGCTGAAGTGGTATTTTTCTGAGGCTGTTCAAATACTAAACCTTGTGCTAATTTACATAAATAAAGATGGGTTTTTTTGGTTATGAAAAGTCCATGACACGAAATATGAATTATAAAAAACACTATTTTGAAATTAGATTGAAACTCTGGTCCCTATACCTGCTAGGAAATGTTTGTTTAACATTTAAATTCTGTTACAAACCATGTGCTTTAATTTGAATTTAAGTTGCTTTCAGTCCAGTCTCTTATCTTTCATAGACTACATCCTGAAGATATTTGTTTGTGACTGTTCAGTTTCCAAACATTCACTCTACAAGCTACACATTTTTAATCCAAGGAAACAGTAGCGTAAATTTAACCTGAAATGAGTCATAAAGAAAATATTTCAATTTTAAATCGGTTTGATAAGAGACTGAGTCTCAGTGATATGTTTGGTATTGACATATATGCATATAATTATCTAAACCTCTATCAGCAAAGAATATACCTATTTTTACAAGAAAATTTTATGACTTGTCCTCTGATCTTACTGATGGAAAAATCTGACCAGAAATCCTCATGTGAGAAATGGCCTTTCATATTTTTTCATTTTGACACTTAGGAGAAGGTATTATTCCATGTAAAATAGTGTAAATATTTTTGTCATGTGGATAAAAGGAAATGAGTGTCTGTATGTCCCAAGGGAAAATTTTCCATCCTTCTTCTAATTAATTCTTAAACTTCGTGTGGATTCAAGGGCTTTTTAAACATTATTTCAAAGATTTCTCACAATTTTACTATGAGGGCTTTCAAGTGGAAAACTGTTTTTGCTTTGGGGGGTTTTTTAGTTCTGTTCACATTTCCTCCTTTTAAGATCTTCAGCGTAACTAACATTGAACTATGCTTCACAAAATCTTACACTGGTACTGGTTTTTCCAAAGAAATTTTGTCAAACACTGACATTTTCTTCCTTCCTCCCTTCTTTTTCAGTTTTTTCCCACTTTGTATGATCCATGTAAAATGGGTTAATATTAAAGATAATCATGAAAATGAAAAGGTCTTTTGACTGCCAGTGGTAGCTGCTGAGACAATTTTTTTTTTGTCTACATATTTTCTCATGTTTAAGACCATAGGAACTGCAGGAAATATTGTCATCCCACTCCCTATTCAGCTCTCTACTCTGTCTGCAAGTGGAACTGGTACTACAGCATTGCCTAGATATATATTTTAAGGAATTTTAATGATGGATCATCCCTGCTCTCCACAGTTTTCTTCCTGTTTCTTCCAACAGCATGAAGCTTCAGATTGCTCAGACTAAAGGGTGTTTTTTACATATATAGTGCTCATACAGTAGCCAAATATGAAAATTAACATGTGTAGTCGTAGCTTCCCACTGTTGCAGTGTAACTCACATCCAATACCAGAAAGTATTTTATCCAACACCAGAAACTAATTTTTTCCTTTCTTTTTCTTTTTTTTTTTCTTTCTTTCAAGACAACAGAACATGTTTATGGAATGATTTATAATGATTTCTTATGAAGATCTGATGTCTGTGGTTCTTGCTGTCTTTAAAGTCATTGACTAGACAAAAGAATTTGAAACTCTTACATCAAAACAGAAGTGTCCTTTCTTGTAGATTCTCCACTATTATATTTACCTTTCTTCTTAATTTTCCAGTCTTGTGCTTAGTTTGTTTTTTTTCTTAATGTGTTTAGGAATAGAATGACATAGAATGGGAATGTGATATTAGATGGAAAAACACTTTCCTATTTTTCTTAAGTCAGCAAACCCGAGTGTGACAGTGGTCAAGCTTAACAAGAATAAACTTGGATAAAATTGAGCTCTTTCAAAATAATCCTTTTTTTTTTCCTTTCTATGTGATATGCTCTAACTCAGACTCCTAAGTAGAAGGCAGTGAGAGCAAATAGGAAGAGGACAGATAAAGATGCCCTCCTATCTCAGCAGAAACTTGCTGATGAGGCATGCCTTGTATCTTCTAGCTACTGAATTTTTATGTATATTTATACTTGTGCATCATCTTATTTCTACAGCATGCTGTCAGCTTTGTCACATGAAATGAAAAGGAGGTTAGCTTACACATTGTTTAGTCCCATGCAAAATAGTTGGTCATAGTTAGCCTCATGCTGAAGAATGCTGAGAAACTGCAGAAGATATATTTTGATTGTTAAATTGTTGATGAAGACTGAAACTATCTTTCAGAATATGTAGATACTATATATTGGAAGCCTTGGGGTAGATACACAGCAAATAGGAAGAGAGCCCAAAACAACCCACACTAGGAACATATAGACCTTTATGCTAAATATGTATATATTTATATTAGTTTACTACTTGCTTGTGGCAGTGTGGCTTGCATCAAGGCTGTAAGCTCTTCAGAGTTGGGATTGTATTTCATATGGCTTGTGTATTATAAAATCAATAATCCTGGTAAATAATGAAAAGTTATGTAACTAGTAGAAATTTCTTTGGCACTCTGGTTAGAGAGTTTTTCAGCAGTTCATTAGGAAACATCATGTACTCCACTCCGGAAATGTTTGCAATTTTGCTGATCTCTTTAAAATAGCTCTAATTATTAGTGTTTATCTGGTTTTCTCTGAAAATGAACAAGCAATTCTTTTCAAACTGTACCTGTTTTAAATCAAAACTCCCTAGCACTGAGACTTTTATGAAGATACCTTTGAAGACACCACATCTTTGACTTTTCACTGCTTGAAGAACAGAAGTACCAGTGTCCTGGGTTTAGCTGGAAAAGTTAATTTTCTTCCTAGCAGCTGGTACAGTTCTGTGGTTTGGATTTAGGATGATAATAATGTTGATAACACACTGATGTTTAAGTTGTTCCTGAGCAGCGCTTGCCCTAGGTCAAGGACTTTTCAGTTTCCCTTGCTCTGACAGTGCAAAAAAAAGCTGGGAGAGAGCATGTCCAGGACAGATGACCCCAAGTGGCCAAAGGGATATTCCACACCGTAGAACATCATGTCCAATATATAAACTAGGGGCAGTTGGCCAGGAGGGGCCATTTGTTTCTCAGGGCCAAGCTGGGCATCCATCAGCAGGCAGTGAGCAATGGTATTGTGCATCACTTGTCTTGGGTTCTACTACTCTCTTTTTGTTATCTCCCTTTTGATCTTCATCATTATTGTTGTTATTGCTATGCTTATTATTATTATTATTAATGTTGCATTTTTCTTTATTTCAACCAATAAACTGTTTTTGTGATTCTCCTTCCTATCCCACTGGGAGAGGAGAGAGTGGAGGGGCGGAGTGAAGGAGTGAGTGAGCAGCTGTGTGGTGATTAGTTGGTAGCTGTGGTTATACCAAAGCACCTGGAAGGCCAAGAGTGAAAAGTATCTTGCAACTGACAAGTCTTACCCTTTTTGATTAAATAAGTAGCGATACTCTTCAGTCATCCTTGGACCGTTGTATTGTAATGACCACTCAGCTCTTTCTGAGTGGTGCAAAAATTACGGTTGACAGAGACTGTTTTGATATGAACATCTGTAGGTACCTCTCCTGGTAATGGCTGTAAATTTGTAGTAAAACTTGCCTTTAAACAGCACAATAAAGCCTTTGATAGACATTTTGTCCCTAGAAATTTCGCTTTCCAGATTCAATTCCAAAAATTCAACACATGCATTTCTACAAAGGTTCTGATATGAGAGACACTTATTTTCAAAGACTAACAACCCTGAGTTTGGTTACTTTGTATTCTTCATACAAGAAGAAAACGGATTTATATTATTTTCTGTTCCTTCACCATGAGGGTAAAAGGTCTGCTTTTGCTTCAGCATTTGACAAACATTTCTGAGTGGGTCATCTGAAGGTTTTTAATCGTACCTTTGTTTCCTTATCTGCTCTTACTTAAAGTGATGTCTCCAGCTTAAATTTGCAAATAGATTCTAAATTCAACCTTTGTGTCAGAAAAAACTCTGCAAGAGTCTAAAATGTTTTCATGTAAATTTTTTCTGACTGAATTTTGGAGTTTCCTAGATTTTTTTGCTGTTTCTAATGCTTCTGATAATTCTGTTGCTTTTTGGAATAAAGCAAATCTCCCTTGTTTATTTTAAGAATGATTCTCTTTTAGCATATTGCTAATTTCACGAAAAGGCCTTCCTTTAGAGCTTGTTTTATAGCACTTTCCAAGGACACAGTACACCCCAGCTCTTTTTAGTTCTGCTGCATCTGATCTCTATTGCAGAAAAATGCCTCTCATTCTTTTATAAAAGTAGAGTTGGCCAGTGGTCCTTCCCATCAATTTGTAGAGGTCTCCAAATATGTTGTGCATGTCTTGTGAACCTTTGTTTCATATTTTTCAAGTTGGCCAAAGGTCTCTTACTCTTCTGACCTTTGAAACGGAAACAAAAAGGAAACTGTGCCTTTAGTTTCCATGTGTTGTCAGAGATTGCCTCAAATACGTAACATTTAAACTTCCAAAATATTCCGCGGGTTGTTTTTTTTTTTCCATTCGAAATGTCCCATCGTAATGTGCTGGTCTATGCATAAAAGGACACTTTTGAGAAACTGAGGTACATTTGTATCATAACGAAATCTAAGAAGTTTCTTTCTAGCATTCAACTTGAATATTCAGAAGTATGTTTTTCATCAGACTTTTGTTTTCCTTGTTTAATCCTGGTTTGCATCCAAATACACACAAGACAGCGAAAATAGATATATGAAAAATTTAGAAATCTCCAGGTTTTATGCTCTAAAAACTCTCTGTTTAATTTTTCAATATAAAAAATGTTCTATTATAGTTATTCATTATTTTGGACACATTCCACTCTTTTACAAGAAGATGGATATACTAATTTATTTCCTTTTATAACTGGGTAGGCAATGTCAGTCTGATAATTTCACTAGAAGATGCCAGTGGGAACTGAGGCACATTTTATTCTCAAAGAAACAATGTCAGCTGCTTCCCACGCTATTACTTTTTTGTGGCTGCTGGCTTTACTTTCCGGTGTATTTTCTATCAAGTGGTAATGCCAGGACTGGCAGCTAAATTTCTTCTGGTCTTCTTTAAAATGAATACAGGCATTATGTTATTCACCTTCCAATCCTCTGTTATCAAGGCACTACTGGAGCAGAGTTTTATGTAGAAACTCTTGGACTGACAATTCTGGAGAAAAACCCAATCTTTCTATCTTTTTCCTCCTTCTGGATGAAACCAGTCTCAAGGAGGTGGTGCTGTGATGATGCTAACTGAAACAGAGCAGGGTAATATTTCACCTCAATGCCAAAGTAGAATTGTGAGGAAGGGAGCTGGAAGGTACAAAGACCTAAGAGCAAGAAAACCGGAGCACTAGTGAGATGAGGAAAGGAACTGGTCGGTGATGTCTCCTCAATGATTCTGACCACTGCTCACAGGTGGTTTGAGGTGTAGGAGCTTTTCAAATAAAAATGGTTTATTTGTTATTTTGCATCACATTCAGGCAGATTACAGAAATAAATACAGAGCAAGAAAACTGAGGGTTCTTCAGCAGTCATACCAGTCCGGGTTTTCCTTACTGCATTTCAATGTTGCCTTTTCTACCATGATGCTGTTCTTGGTGATCAGGGCCGACATTCACTACTCTATGTTTCTTAGATATCTTCTTTTCTTTTTTTCTTCATCTTATATTGATTCTTTATGCAATTATGCTGTTTTCTTACAGATATTTTATCTACTATAACTTCAGCTTGATATTTAACTTGTTAAAAGAAACATTTCTTTCATTGATTGGAGTCTACCATGGACATCTTGGAGTTAGATATTTTAGTGAATATTGCTGTTCTGCAGAAGAAATTCAATGTTTGTATTCAAAAGCCTTTGTCTTAGCATCTTTTAGAAAGCTATTTGAAAATATAACTGCTGAGAAAAACTTTACCTAAAGGTTCAACCTAAGTTGAAGAGCACTCAGAGATTCTTTGTGAAAGGTACTGCAGGATTGTACTGTAGTGTTGTTATAACTCAGTTGGACTTCTGAATGTCCTTTGCAAGTCCCATTTCAGAATGAAATTATGATTTTTCTTCTTTTCTTTTAGTAATACTTAGACATTTCAGCTTGTATTTCAGTAGAGACTTCAAGCTGCTATATGTACTTATGTAACAAAAGCAGGTAAATTTTGTATTTTTATGACCAAAGAAGTTTATCTGTAGAAGTGCAAAAACAAGTTTATTTTAAAAGAGAAGAAGACACTACCTACTGTGCATCAAGATGTAAGTTTCAATTATCTTTTCCTAATTAAAAACTCTCTGAAATCAAGCATTTGCTTATTTATTTTCTTGAAGCTGTTATCAGGTAAAAATTCTTCCATCGTCTGTTTCGAAAATAGTGCTTTCTGCTTCTTGTGTCAATCTCTTATCTAAAACATCAGAAATTTTTATATTTATGTGCAATTCAGATATGTGCTTATCCACTTCTTGAACATAGTAAGCTACAGACAAACACACTGGGGCGATTCGCCTTTCAATCTTCATCTTAGGAGATAAATTTACTTCTTGAAGCTTCTCAGTGGTCATGTGAACTTTTTTTTTTTTATCTTGCACAAATAATACTGAAATTAAATCATAAAGGACCATCACTGTCTAAGTGTGTGTGTGTGTGTGTGTGTGTATATATATATAAATACACACAGATTTAAAAATATATGTATTTATTAATACATTTTGGAAATGAAGGGAAATCCATAATGCTGTTTTATTTTGAAGGACTTAATAGTGATCTGAGATAAAATCTGGGACATTGTAGGCATCGATATGAAGGTTTTTGCATTCTAATAAAGATTATGGATAGGAGCTAGATTTAACAGCACTGGAACAAAGCATTGCCATATTTGTTTCAAGATATTGAAAGAGATTTCCTTCAGCTGAGCTCATTTTTTTTTTTTCATCTTGAGCTCCACTGTAAATATTTGGATTAGTCCTACAACATAATTGTTATCTAAGTTTTGAAAAATAATTGTATTGCTTTCTGAGAAATGAGCCTTTGTGACTTTCAGGATGTCTAGATCTAGACATATCACTTAGTAGCCATCTGTATAATGTCACTTCTCACAGTATATTATCACTGACATATTCTGGTATTTCATACCAAAGTAATTTTATTTTCGCAGTTAAAAGCTGAGGCTAATAAAATGCAAGGTATCTATCCATTGCATACTGGTGTTAATGTCTGCAGAATGCTAGATATCTGGAGTACTGCTTTTATCTTGTGATTTTACTGATCTACCATTAATAGTACAAATTAAATCAGCATATTTAAATTACAAAAATTATGTCCAAAATAATATCAAGAGGTTCATCTGAAGACTCATTAACAGAGGAAAGAACATTGTTTCAGTGGTATGAAGTCTTGCAAAATGGAAAATTGCTGTGTCCCATCTGTGAGCAGTGAAACTTAAGCATGAGAGAATTGGCATGTGAACTTTACAAATAAGGTGTCTTCAGAAATAAATCTCTGTTTATTGTCTGATTGTGTATGTGTTTATTTCCTTGCCTGAGTGAGTGAACAAAGACTGAGTGGAAAATTTTGAAGTCTCTTTCACTATCCAATATAAAGCATTACTATTTCGAGCACCTGAATTTCTATTCCAGCACAAAATGCTCTTGCAAATTCTCATACTTAACATGTAGTTTCACTATTTATACCACCCTGTGTTTAGCCTTTAACTTAAACAATTCCTTTAAAATCTCCATTACCCAGGGTTGCCTTTCCTTCTGCCTGATCTCTTTCAAATGCCCTTTACTCACTAGGTTCAGCAGCCAGCTCTGTTAGCCCTGCTGCCTTCACCTGCAGAGAGTCAGCTGCAGTGCTTTGTGGAAGCTTCTTCTTCCACCTGCAAGTCAGTAGGAAATGCTGCTGAAAAGGATTGTGAAGCCTCACTTATTTTGCAAGTATAACCTGAAGAGGGATTCCTACTGCTCAGAAAAAAAGGTATTTGTTGTTTTTATTTCAACAATGTTTTCTTTTCTGAGGTCTCCTGGATAATCTGAATTATTGCACTGCATACAAGGCTAAAAAGAATGAATGATGGCGTGGTGGTGGTGTTTAGTCATGAGTTTGGAGCTTGTGTGGGGTTGCTTTGAAAAAAAAAAGAATTTTGCTTTCCAGTTTCAGTTTGTGTAAGTATCCAAATTAAATGATAACTGCAATCACACATGAACTTCAAGATCTCTGTTTTCTTATGTGACTACAGGTGCTTGGGGCTGTCTATTTGGGTCTTGATTTGCTGTACAAATTCACAGAATTGTAGAATTGTTTAGGCTGGAAAAGACCTTCATGATCATCGAGTCCAACTGTTAACCTAGCACAACCAAGTCCAGCACTAAACTAAATTCCAAGTACACATCTACATCTTTTAAATATTTCCAGGGATGGTGACTCCACCTCTTTCCTGGACAGCCTGTTCCAATGCTTGACAACCCTCTCTGTGAAGAAATTTTTTGTAATATCCAAACTAAACCTTCCATTGTGTAACTTGAGGCCATTCCCTCTTGCTTGTTAGTGAGAAGAGACACTTCACTACAATCTTGTTTCACATAGTCGTAGAGAGGGATAAGGTCCCCTTGATTCTCTTTTTCTCCAGGCTAAACAACCTCAGAACTTTAGCCACTTCTCTTGAGTCTTGTGCTCCAGATCCTTCCTCAGCTTTGTTGCCCTTCTCTGGACACACTCCAACACCTCGATGTCTCTTTTGTAGTGAGAGGCCCAGAACAGGATTTGAGGTGTGGCCTCACCAGTGCTGAGACAGGGGGACAATCACTGCACTGGTCCTGCTGGCCACACTGTTGCTGATACAGGCCAGGATGCCATTGGCCTTCTTGGCCACCTGGGCACAGCTGGCTCATGTTCAGCAGCTGTTGATCAGCACCCCCAGGTCCTTTTCTAGTGAGCCGCTTTCCATCCACTCTGCCCCCAGCCTGTAGCGCTGCCTGGGGTTGTTGTGACTCAAGTGCAGGACCCAGAACTTGGTCTTTTGAACCTCATACAAATGGCCTTGGCCCATTGATCCAGCCTGTCCAGATCCCTCTGCAGAGCCTTCCTACCCTCCAGCAGATCAATGCTCCTGCCCAACTTGGTGTCATCTGCAAACTAATAAAGGGTACACTCCATCCACTCATCCAGGTCATAGATAAAGATTTTAATCTTGATTGGCCCCAACATTGAGCCCTAGGGAAAACCACTTTCGACAGGCCACCAACCGGATTGAACTCCCTTTACCACCATTCTCTAAGCCTGGAAATCAGGTCCGTTTTTCATCTTACAAACAGTACACTTGTCCAAGCCATGAGCAGCCACTTTTTCCAGGAAAATGCTATGGGATATAGTATGAAAAATTTTACTATAGTCCTGGTAGACAACATCCTTAGCCTTTCCCTCATCCACTAAGGAGTTCACCTTCCTATACATGGGGATCAGGTTGGTCAAACAAGACGTGCCTTTCCTAAACTCGTCTTGGCTGAGCCTGATCCCCTGGTTGTCCTGCATGTGCTGTGTGATGGCACTCAAAATCATCAGCTCTGTGACCTTCCCCAGCACCAAAGGTCAGACTGACATGACTTTGCTTCCCTGGATTCTCTGTCCAGCTCTTCTTGTAGATGGGTATCACATGTGTGAACTTCTTGTTAGCTGGTACCTCCTCAGTTAGACAGGACTACTGGTGAATGATGAAAAATGTCTTGGTGAGCACTTCTGCCAGCTCCCTCAGCACCCCTGGGTAAATCCCACCTGGTCCCATAGACCAAGTGGTGTTAGCAGGTCACTGACCATTTGCCCTTGGATTATGGGGACTTCATTCTGTTCCCTGTCTTCCAGCTTAGGGGGCTACTACCCAGAGAACAACTGGTCTTGCTGTTAAAGACTGAGGCAAAGAAGGCATTAAGCACCTCAGCCATTTCCTCATCATTTGCCATGTTTCTCCCCGCATCCAAAAAAGGACGGAGATTTTCCTTAGTCCTCCTTTTGTTGCTCATGTATTTATATAAACATTTTTATTGTCTTTTACAGCAGTAACCAGGTTAATTTCTGGTTGGGGTTTTGGCTTTCTAATTTTTTCCCTGAATAACCTAATGAATCCTAATAGTCCTCCTGAGTTGCCATCCAATTCTTCCAAGGGTTAAAAACTCTCCTACTTTTTCAGAGTTCCAGCCAAAGCTCTCTGTTCAGCCAGGATGCATTTCCTCACCATTGGCTCATGTTTCAGTACGTGGGGACGCCCTGCTTTTGTGCTTTTCCTATTACTTACATGAAGAATGCCCAGCCTTACTGGACCCCTCTGCCTTTCAGGACTGCCTCCCAAGGGACTGTCCCAACCAGTCAGCCAAAGTCTGCCCTTCCGAAGGCACAGGTGGCAGGTCTGCTGACGCCTCTACTTACTTCTCCGAGAAGCAAAAACTATCATCTCATTATCAACATGCCCAAGATGGCCTCCAGCCATCGCATCACCCACCAGTCTTTCTCTGTTCAAACGCTGTCCAGTGGGCACCTCCCCTAGCTGCCTCCCTTACCAGCTGTGTCAGGAAGTTATCTCCCAAGCATTCCAGGAAGCTCTTAAACTGTTTCCTCTCTGCTGTACTTTATTTCCAGCTGACATCTCATCCCATAAGTTGAAGTCCTCATTGGTGAGGCTTCTCCCACCTGCTTATAGAATATTTCATCTGTTTCTTCATGGTGGTTGGGTGATCTATAACAGACTCCCACCAGGATATCCGTCTCATTGTCTTTCCCCTGATTCTTACCCATAAACTCTCAACTCTGTGCACAAGTTATCCCACCATATTTCTGTGATGGCAGCTCTGTCATAGTTTTCCTGCTGCACAATGGTTTCCAGCTCCTCTTGTCTGTTGCCCATACGCATGTATCAGTGTAGACGCATTTCAGCCATTAATCCTGCCACCTTCTTTGTGGGGCAACCCCCTAATTCCTGGATGGAATTTCCTAATGATGGAAAACACTTTTGCTACAGAATAATTGTTTTCTCCTAAGGTTTAATTTAAATGGCACAGTGCACAGATTTTATACTTATCTCCAACTATGTGCCTCTACTTCAAAGGAAAATAGTTCACAGGAGTTGAAACCTGACAATCTGACAACATATTGAGAGAGTTCTGTAGATGAGTAATCTAGAAGGCAGCAGCTGGGTTTATTCAATCAGCACTGTCATCTCTGATCTCATACCTCACAAACCACTTTCATCTGACAAAATTTCAGTTCTTTTCCTGTTGTGATCTCCTGTGAATACTATTGTTGTGAAATAGTTGTACAGTGCTTAAGCATCTTGATCTTAGTGCAAGAAAGCCTTGTACTTGATCACCTGAAGCTTTGAGTTTTAGTTCCTTGTGATCAGTTGTAGGCACTTTGAACTTGTGTGTTCTGTTCTGTACCTAAATGGCCTCTTTTTTCTCTGAGTGATGTGTACGATTATGTTCTGCTGCAAATATGGAACTCATTCTTTGCTCTACTGTTAATCAATGTAGAGTAACATAAATCTTTCACAATACACCATTTGGAACATTTATTTGCTTTAGAATCTTAATTTTTTTCTTCAAAATACCATTTCTCTTGTACCTAGAGATGATATGTATTGACGCTCTCTTTGACTGCTTCCCTCTGAAATCAGTATCAGTAGGAGTGGCAGAAGGAGGACCGTCATTATCTAGATTTCTCTCCATAGCCCATAGCCATGGAGAGATCATGCTTCTGATTATAGATAATAGAAGTAAACATCCATTTAATTGCCAAGTATATTGCAGTTAAAGCTGTCTGGTAACTATAGTTATAAAGAGATTCTACCATATAATTTCATTCCTATTCATGACCCCTTTTGTTTGCTTATTGATAAACATTTGGTTGTATTAAACTTATTTGCAAGCACATTTGTGATAAGTACAAATGTCGCACATGGAACCTAAATAAATATTTGCAAGACATGAGACGTCAGAAAGAGCTTTCATGACCACTTAAGATTCACCTCTTTCTCCTCAATCAACTTCTATTTCTTTTTATGCTGTAAAATACTAGTGCTGAGGTTACTTAATTGTTATTATGCACACATATTTCAAGTCAAAAATGTAGCTCTAAAACTGTCACCACTCTCCCTCTCCTATTCTAATTCTTCTTTCTCTATCTCCCTTACCTACTTCAAACAACCTTAAGACATTTTATTATTAGTCAGAAAACAAAAACCAAATATCTGGTTTGAACAAAGCATGTGATTGACTTTTGTTATTTAATCCACAATCTAAAAATTAAGGGTCATGCTGCCTAAAAACATCTTTGAGAAAATCATGTGTTATGGATTAGTGAACTAAACAGTACAACCAAACTAATAAAAAACCTGCAGTGTGGTTACACTCATCATCACAGATGCAATTTCTCAAGAATTCAAGGTCATAAGAATACTGCAACTCTTAACACGTCTCGTTCAAAATGAATTCTTTAGAGTTTGTCTACATGGAAAATTTACTGCCATAGTTTTTACTGCTATAGTTACATTGATCTAATTCTTCCTGCAAATGCTTATTTTAGAATAGGTACCATGAGAGGGAGCTATAAATACAGTGGTATGGTTACGATAGTATTGTTCCCCATAGATCTTCTTTCTGGGTTAATCTTTGATGCAGAACATAATTTCTATAACCATTTCACAAAGACGCAGAGGTTGTGACTTACCAGAATAAAAGTAGCACAGCTGGGAAACAGAACCAAAGTTCTACTTTAATCATCACCATCTCTGCATATACCTAAGGACTACAGCTATATTATTAATTTACATTGGCTGAGAAAATTCCCCATAAGTAGAAAAAGTGTATCTATGCAAGTAGATTGTTAGAGATGTTACTTGCATCAGCTTGGCCCATGCTAACTACCACTCTTCCCAAGTAATTCCCAGCTACATTTCAGCAGTTAAAATGTCTCTTGGGACCTGTTTCTGCCCTTCAACAATATCCAAGTAGGCATTGTGACTCCATAAAGCAATAACTCCATACAGTCCTTCATGCTGTTGTGTTGCTCTACATTTGCACTGGATGGGCACTTAGAGGATCATTCCATGTATTTCCACCCTTAGGAGTGCAGAGCAGGTTTTCGTTCTCACAGCCAGGTGGAGTTGCAGGGAAAGGGATCCTCAGATCCAAGGAAAGCACATTGAAATTCCAGTCTATGAGATTTGCCATGAGCAGACTGGTCTGGATGGGCAGTTCATATTTGATTCTTTGCCAGCTTTCATCCTCCCTCCTGTCTCTTCTCTAAGTTTCTAATTTGGGTGTTGTGATTTGGGTGTTGTGATTGGATGTGTTGGGTAGCAGATGCACGCGATAGAGGTNGACTGGTCTGGATGGGCAGTTCATACTTGATTCTTTGCCAGCTTTCATCCTCCCTCCTGTCTCTTCTCTAAGTTCCTAATTTGGGTGTTTTGATTTAGTATGTTGTGATTGGATATGTTGGGTACCAGATGCACGCGATAGAGGTCAACGTGGTAAACTGGGGAGAGACGGAATTTTCCTAAAACCATTGTATCACAATGATAGGAAAGCAAACATTGCATAAGAATGCCCATCTATCTATCATACAGATAGAGGAGAAGAGCACTTAAGATTCCTAATATAGAGATGCAAGCAAAGTCTAACTCAACACCTACAAGCTGTAAGTGTATAGTACAGACAGGTTGAAACAGTGGAATCTAGAAACTCTTTAGGTGAGCGTGGGTGGTGGGTCCCCAGGGCTCATCCAGAAAGTCTGCGTGAGAATACAGTGAAGGTAGGTGGAAACATGCTAGAACAGCTGGGAAGGGGCCGTGGTTTAGCAGAATGAATGTTGCACCTCATCAGATGATCTGTGTTCCAAGCAGATGGTGTGGCAATGGAGAGAGGGGTGGTTGGAATTAAATGGTCCATGTTATATGATTGGATCTAGAGGGAGTACTCATTATAGATTTTGGGTTGTTTAGTTTGTCTGTTTCTTCTGGCATTTGATTTTGTTGTGGGTTTTTTTTCTTTTTTTTTTTTTTTTGTTTTGTTTTTGTTTTGGTTTTTTTTTAAGTCAAAAGAACTGATGTACAGCAAGAAAATATGTTAGTGCCATATAGAGCGTGGGAGAGAACCCAGATCTATTTTTAAAACCTGCTTTGTGGTATGTGGCTGATGGAATACTGCTGCAATCTTCATGAATATTTTGATGGAAAAGCTCTTAACTAGATGGGGGCAGTGAAGTCAGGCAAGATTTACATGAGATAAAGGACTCAGTCCTACAGTGAATCCTCCTTTTAAAACAGTTTGCCTGCATTCTCAGGCAGATGACTAAGATGCTCCAGGTAGATGTTTTGCACAACACTGAGCATGCTGATGTCCAGCCTGTCCCTCCTAGTTTTCTATTTCAAAATCAGCAGATCAAACACTGCAGTGAGATATTCTACAGGACCACAGGTCCTACTCCAAACGCAAGTCTTGTAGTTATTGTTGGAATGGCTGCAAGTTTCAGGTAGAACCAACTGGAGTATGTGTGTTTCTTCAATGATAGTCTAACAACACCCTTCAGGATGTGTGACTGGAAGACCTTTCAGTTGCTGTAGGAATTCTGCAGGGGCCTCTGGCTGCAAAGAGGGAGGGAAAGGGCATATCTTTTCAGTGGGTTTAGCTAGTGTGTCCATTTAACCTTTGTGCAGCTGGGATTGTGCAGTGCCTTCACACTGGGTTTGCTTGGCCTTGCTGATACTGTGGACATGCATCAGTCATGGGTACATGATCTGTATGATGGTCTCTGTGCCATCTGACATAATCCTGCCTGCTATGGACTTTCTGACCCCAAACTGTTTGTGTGTTGACTGGGACAAGCAACAGGAGTTTATTTCATTTTTGCGGCAGAGATGCAGGATACTTGAAAAGACAAGTTCGCACATACTAACAAAGCACGGTTTCCACAGTAGTCCTTTCCAATCAATTTAAGCCTTTGCATTCACAAGGGAAAATCCTAATTTTTTTAATGAATTCAAATGGCAAGATGTTCAAGAACAGAAGAAAGGGGATGACTTTTGAGGTAGTATTAGAGTAAGAAGAGTTAGTTTAAAGTATTAGATAATTAACAAGGTCATATACTGTAGGAACATTGTCCTCCAAATTAATGGGCAGTCCAAACGCTGATGAACTATTTCTTACATGAGGTCAGCATGAAGAAGAAACCATAGTGCATGATTCCTTGTTGTGGTTTGCTTTGTGGGCAGGCTTCAGGAGCACCTGGTTTGTCACTAATAGAAGCTGAAACTCTATGGGTATCCTTTGAAAACACTGTGTCTGGCCACCTTCTGAGCAGGTACTTTATTCATTTCTATCAAAGTACAGCCTGATGATAGAGCTGTGGGCCTTTCCCTCTCAGCAATAACTCTGTAGATTTTGATTAGCATTTTTAATCAGAATGTGCTTCTGCTCAACCTTGAATACAAGTTTTGTGTTCAATATCTTCATGCAAAATATGTCAGGTGACAATTTAAACTGTTAAATGAGATTATAGGGGAAACACTGTAAATCAAAACTAGAAAGTATTAGTTTTCTTAAAAAATAAATTAATTTTATTTCTGGTCTTGTGAAGGATTAAAAAATGTTTTTTCTAATGTAGATTATTCCTGGAAATCAATTGTAGATATCTGATATGTGTGCACTTTGTTAATGTGACTCCTTTTTTTTGAGAAAAAGGAATGATTGATGATTGCTTCTGAAAAAGAAATTAACTCAGGTTGTTGCCTGGTAGGTCCCTCTATTCTGTCTGAGATGTCGTCATTGAAATGTTATTATTCAGAACTGAGAAATATTGTGGAGACCTACTGCCCAAGGCAGTGAGGAAGTAGAATGAAGGCTGTTTAATTGGACCTGCTAACAATAACATTGACTATTCATGTGAAACAGAGGTGCATAATCAGAGGAACTGGGAGAGAGGGAACAAATTAATTCTCAGTCCTGGTATGAAGAAGAAGCTTCAGATACAGTCACTGTTTGTTTGTTTGTTTGGTTTTTTCTTTATGGCACATTATTTTTCACTGTATGGAGAAATTAGGCTACTAGATATGCACAGTGGAGCAAATTTCTGCTTGAGCTTTCTGCAGAAACAAAAAGTGTTTGTTTTTCTTTCAAAAGTATAAAGTAACAGGTCTCAGTGATGTACAGTGTCTTCCTTCCATCCATCCATCCATCCATCCATCTGTCCATCCATCCTCTAGCCAGTGTGGCTGCTCAATACACCTGTAGGTGATATTGTGCAGGAAATCCAGCAAGTATAGACAGAGTCCATCAAGCATCAAACCATGTCTAAAGGTCCTCTTTCTAGAGGATGTGGGAGTGCTCACACCCATGAGTGTAGTGTAATGTGAGTAAACTTACTCAGCCCAATCATGCACAGTCTCAGACTTGTGTTGCAAAGCAAGAAAGCTGAAGTAGCAGCTCAGCTCAGCAAACTAAAAAGCATTAAGGTAGACTGAGACTATGCCAGGAAGTATAACAACCCCTGAATTCTGACTGATCCTTCTCTTTGGTGGCACACAGAAGTTTCACGTACTGAAGGCAAGGCGCCTTGCCTTTCCTTCCGAAAGCTAATAGCTCGTGGTGCCTGGTTGTCAGCTTTTTCACCCCTACTCATTTAATGGAAAGGAAGTAAGTGGTGCCTGAGGACTGCGCCCCAGTGTGATGTGATGTACACTGTACAGTACATGACTAACTTCTGTGTTTCTTAAGTTTTACCAGACTAAATTAGCCCTTTATAACCTCCTGCAGACACTGTCTTGCAAAGCGAAGGATACTCAGCAGTCAGCCATCTTGATGCACGTCCTGGACATTAATATTGGGGTTGTCATGGCAGCAACACCATATTTGAAACAAAAATGTGTCTGCAGAATGTGCAAAGACAACACATTTCAAAATTAAAAGGAATTAATGGAATTCTCAGTAAGAAAAAGTTAACTTTGTTAACTCTATTTAATTTGGTATCATGCAGAAGTTATGTAAGTCTGAAACACCGTATCATAAACCACACATGAACTAGACCAATTTTAGATACCACTGAAAATTAAATAGTTCTGCGTTATGATGGCATGTAGAGCAAATGGGGTAGCAGTTTGTAAGTGGTCCATAGTTTCCCTCGGAAATATTGCAGTGGTATTGAAAAGTAGACAATTTGTCCATGGTTAAATATTTGAAGTTGATATTCGCTGACATGATAGGTGTATAAACACAGTCCACTGAATCCGAATTAATGTCTCAACCCCAAACAGTCTGGAAATTACAGCTCAGTGTAATTTTCAAGAAGTTGAAATTTTCAATTAAGGAAAGAATGCCTAACAGATGAATTCTTCTTGGTTCTTAACTAGCAACCTTGGGAATTTCCAACTAAATCCTTTTGGAAGTGATTACTCTTTACTAATCCACATTACTAAATATAAGAGAATTTTTCTTTCCCTGGTGAAATTTGACCTCCCCAAATTAAAGCAATGAGATGTAGCACATCCCACATGACTGTTTAAGTACTCCAGTGTTTAGTTTACTGTGATATCAGGATGCTGTTGCTGACTCTTGTATTTTTTCGTCTACATAAAATTGGACATACATTTGTTTTCTAATAAAATATTGCGCACCAGGAAAGTAATTCTTCTAGTAATAGCAATACATTACTGAGGCTTGACCTTTTTACATTAAGAACCTGAAAGCAGGAGAGGAAAAAACATAACTAGAAGGCTTTGGGGTTTATGAGAACTACAGAACAAAAAAAAATGGACAAAATATTCACGGCCTAATAAAGCAATCTTCAGGGAACCTCTTTAACTTGTACTGATAAAAGCATGCAGGAGATGTTTAAAAACTTTCTGCCGTTTAAATATAAAGCAGGAGAATATCACATAATAAATCATATATTAGTCAAGTGGCAGTTCTTAGCAGTCCTTTTTATGAGTGGGGACAGTGCAGGCTCTGAATCAGATTGATTTACTGGGATTTAAGATGTAAAGGAAAAAAACCCAGCTAACCTCAAAGCCAAACTGAAATAATACCAGCTGGATACTTCTATGTATTTTGCTGCCAAGCATGGTAAAATGAATACCATATTGATCCAATTCAGAAGAAAGATAAATGGCTATTTTAAAAAAGTATTTATCTCAAAAATATATATANACTGTGACCGTACATATATTTTGACTCAACTCCATTTAACTGTTGAAGCTTTTGATGTCCTGTAGGATAATTTTATATTTAATCATATAAGCAGCTGCACATAGTACATGGTATACAGACTTCAAAATCTCATTAAGTCACAAAAATGTATTTGAAAACAGATGAAGCTATTGCAAAAATATATATATATATTCTCTTCAATCATGAAAAAACCATATGTATACAAATGTGAAGGACTGACTTAAGATTTAAAATATCGCAGAGCAAACGCTTCCCAAAAGGATATCAAATAAAATGAGACCTTGACTACACTACCCAGCTCTATGTCATCAGGTGATGTTCATATGTGCTGGGAAAACAAGGGAAACCCAGATAATTGTTAAGGGCAGATGTGCCACATTCCTCTGGATTACATCTCCCCTTCTGTCATGGTTTAAGCCCAGCCAATAACCAAGCCTCACACAGCCACTTGCCCGCTCCCTCACCAGTGGGATAGGGGAAAGAATCAAAAAGGCAAAACATAAAAACATTGTGGGTTGAGGTAAAGACAGTTTAAAAGGAAAAGCAAAAGCCACACACACAAGCAAAGCAAAACAAGGAATTAATTATTCCTTGCCATGGTTGGGCAGGTGCTCAGCCATCTCCAGGAGAGCAGGACCCCATCACACATAACAGTGACTTGGGAAGACAAAAGTCATCACTCTAAATGTTCTCCCCCTTTCTTCTTCCTCCCTCTTTATATACTGGGTATGATATCATATGGTCTGGAATATCCCTTTGGTCAGTTGGGATCACCTGTCCTGCCTGTGTCTCCTCCTCCCAACCTCCCAAGCACCCCCAGTTGCCTTGCCAGCATGGCAGTGCAAAAAGCACAAAAGGCCTTGGCTCTGTGCAAACACTGCTCAACAATAACAAAAACATCTCTACATCATCAACCCAAAACACAGCCCCATAGCCACTGTGAAGAAAATCGACTCAACTGCAGCCAAAGCCACTATATCTGTTCTAATATTCTGAGTGGAAAAAACATCACTGTTTCACATCCCTGGGACAGAAGTGACCCAGGAAACTGTGCTAACTGGCTCTAGATACAGTGAAATTCAGGGATTAGCCTTGGTAATCTAACCAGCAAGGCCACTAGTTGCTTCTGGGACCATCTAAGTCATAAAAAACCAAATAATAAACCAACTAAGCTCTCAGTAGAGGATATGTTGTCCAACTATACGGTAAAGCTATAGTACATCAGAGAATCATGGGTATAACTGTCCTACCTAAGAATATGATTTGAGTTTCACCACAGTCAAGTAAAAGAAACAAGAATTTTGTACAGAATTGTATATAATTGTGGCAGAAATTGATAAGGAAAAGTTGATATTTTTGCAAGGTTATTCAGAATTTTTAGTCCTTGAGTCTCGGGGATTTATTTTATGTATTTACATTTTCAACAACCCTCTATTTTTTTGCAGTTGATACTTGACAAATTTGGTTGAGGAAAAAGGATTGCAAAGTGGATTTTACTGATGTGCTCTGAAGCCTCGTATGCCAGGATGAATCTCTTTTCTCTACATATATCTGATATATTACATACCAGTACTGTATCTGTTAACTTAAAACATTTTCAAGGCAGACACTGAAAGAAGAGAGAACATTTGCCTTACAATGTTTTAATTAAGTGTTAGTCTCATGAGTTTTATTGGATTGTCTAAAACCATAAACCCTTCATTACTTCTACTATCAGTGTCGCTAATAACATTATGAACCTAAACCTTCTTATCCTGCTTTCTGTTTGCTGAAATGTTCCATAATTACTGTTGATTCTGTTAATAATTGCATAGCCTAACTATTAAGAGAAAAGAAATTGACAATGGCAGTGTATTTAATCTATATGAAACAAGAGATAGAAAAGAAAGAAGAACAGAAAAGTAGAGAAATTCTCTCATCTATGTAATATTTTCAGTACAAGCAGAACTCTAGATTAAAACTACATGAGGGCAAGCAACAGAGCAATAAGCATTAAATATGACCCAAAGGGATCTCACAATATCCGTGAGAATTAATAGCATAATCAAAGCTGCAATTCTGATCCATCCTACAGCTCATGTGTTTCTAGCTTTCTCCTTCCACAGTTTTTGAACCAGTAGGAATAGGTGAGGGAGATCTTTCTAGACTATAACAAAATCCCAAACGAACGCAAGCCTGAAAAGTGCTCTCTACTGGAACTTTCACAGTCTGCTGGGATGTTTTTTATCTGTAAACAATGCTTCTTGCTTGAAGATTTCCCTTTCAAAAACAAATGGATAATTGTGGGGTGTGTGTGTTTTTTTTGAGCCATTTATTGTTTCTCATACTTTAATTCCCTGTTTGTATACCTCATTCCATCTGTGTTATTCTTATAGCATTAGAGCTATGTTAAGGATTAAACTATCTGTAAATTTGCTGAACTGTTTATTGTCTAATAATCTGGGAAATAAACTGAGATGTGTGGGGTGTTTGTTAATTTGTTTTATTTCTCTTTGGAAGTGCTGCACTGCATTAAAAAGGATTTAACTAGATATTCAGAAAGGTTTTGAAAAAATATCTAATATCACATTAGCAATGAAAAACTTCATGAAATGTCAGAAACTAAATGCATGTCTAGAGAAGCCCTGGGATGACAATAAAATAGAGAGCTAAGAATTCAGATAATGCAATTATTACTTATGTAGATGTAGATGAGTTTGTGTGAATCCAAAGAGGTACATGACGTGTACATAAAGAAATATTAAAATGCTGTAAGGATTTTTTTGCTCTTAAGGCATGCACAATGGGACTTAGTTCCTGTATGATACTGTCAGTTGCAATTCTGAGTTTCACTGTCATAACAAGGTCATATAGAACTACAGATTTTGTCTTTTTAGCATCAGGTCATGACTAAAGATACCAACTTCCAGTGATGTAGAAAATCTTATACTGGAAGATATTACATTAGTAATTAATAACACCCTGGGACTAAGATCTGCAGGGGCAACAGTGCTGGAAATAGAATAAAGGAAGAGGAGAGCTTTAAGCAATTTTTAGCATTTTTAGCACAGGCTTAACAGTTTTATTTATTGCTTTATACCTGGAGGTGCTGCTTCTTTTTGGATCCCAGCAAGAAAGTCACATATTGATAGTCTAGAAAAGATGAAAGTAAGTTGGAAAATACTACATCCCTGATGATGAAAACCTGGAATGACCACAAAGGCCTCTCAAGTTAGGGAATGGCATTCTGCACAAAATTCCTGTTCATGGTGAGGTTTGCTGCTATTGCTGTCTTAAGAGTTTTTTAGCATTTTCTGCAAGAGAATGTACTTATGAAAACATGTTGGGAAGTGAAGTTATCCTTCATCAAAGTATGTGTGTAGCACAGCCCAGTCCTTGAGGCTAAGCAATATGTGTGGTACAACCCAGTACAGTCAGAACAGCTGATGGAGCATTAACTCCTCAATATACCATAGTCTCCCAATCAGGGCCACAACAATATTTATTAACAATATTTGGTGGCTATTTTACCTTTGTCTTACCTAGATGCAACAGGAGCTCTGCTAGCAACCTGGTAGCCCCAAAAGCACAACTGAAACTGGATCAAACCTTAGCCTGCATTCTGTGAGGGGTATTCTAGAGAAAGGACTTTAGTTCAGCTATTTCGCCTGAGATACTGCTGTAGGGTATAAAAAGAGCCTAATAGTCACATGTAACCAATAGGGATATTACTGGTGAGTTTTGAAAGTTGTATTACATGATTAATTACCAAAAATAATAATACTCTGCTGCCTGCTACATGGTGTGATAACGTAGCATGAACATATCTGAAACTTGATGTAGTGGATTGACCCTGGCTGGATTTCGGGTGCCCACCGAAGCTGCTCTATTGCTCCCCTCCTCAGCTGGATAAGGCAGAGAAAATATAGCAAAAAGCTTCCAGGGTAAGATACAGGCAGGAAGAGATCACTCACCAATTACCATCACAGGCAAAACAGACTTGACCTGGGGAAATTAATTCAATTTACTACTGATCAAATCAGAGTAATAAGAAATAATTTCTGGGGGCAATGACAAATCAAACTAAATCTTAAAACACCTTCTACACCTCTCTTCTTCCTGGACTCAACTTCATTCCCCATTTTCTCTACCTTCTGGCCCCCACAGCAATGCAGGGGTACAGGGAATGGGAGCTGTGGTCTGTTTGCCACACATTGTCTCTGCTGCTCCTGTTTCCTCAAGACTAGGACGCCTCACACTCTTCTCCTGCTTCGACATATGGTCCCTCCCACAGGAGACATCTCCAACTTGAGACCTTCACACAGGCTGCAATTCTTCACAAATTTCTCCAGTGTAGGTCCCTTCCAGGGGGGGCAGTCCTTCAGGAACAAGCTGCTCCAGGTAGGGTTCTCTATGGGGTCACAGGTTCTGTCAGTAGCCTGCTCCTGTATGGACTTCTCACAGGGTCAGAGGCTCCTTTGGGCATTCACCTGCTCCAGCCATAGCTGCAGGTGGATCTGCACTCCACCTTGGGCTGCAGGAGGACAGCTTCCCTCATCAGGTTCTTCCTCACAGGCTCCAGGGGAATCTCTGTTCTGACATCTGGAGAACCACACCCTCTTCCTTCTTCACTGACCTTGGTGTCTGCAGATTTCTTTCTCCCGCATATTCCCAGTTCTCTCTCTGGCTTCAGTTGATCCTGAGCAGCTTTTTTCCCCTTCTTAAATATATTTTGCCAGTTTATGCTACCAGCACATCAGTGCTCAGCCTTGGCTCAGCCTTGGCCAGCAGGAGATCCGTCTTGGACCTAGCTGGCGTTGGCTCTGTCGGACATGAAGGAACCTTCTGGCAGCTTCTCACAGAAGCCACTACTGCAGCCTCTCGCTACCAAAAGCCTTGTCGTGCAAAGCCAGTACACTTGGCAAAGAACATTTTCAAATATATCTTTCACAAAATTTTCTTTTTGAAGCTTCTTAGAGAAAATGTGTGTCAAAATCAGAATAATTAAAGAGTTAATTCCAAAGTGTTAAGACATTCACTAGGACTGGCCTTTTTTTAAAGTTCAGTTTTTAAGATTGGCAGTCTCCTAAATATTTTTGATTTTGGTGATGGTGCTTTGATGGAAAATGAGTGTCTCTTATGATCTCTAAGTCTAGCTTTCATCTATGTAGCACACAAATGAATTTTCATATTTGAAAGTTCAACTTGGCCTCTAAAATAATTCTTAAATTTAGTGACCTGGTTTTTACATATTATTACTTACAGAAAAGTACAGAAAAGCCTTCTCTGGGTGGTAGTGAATAGGGATATGGTGAACTTCGGAAGTCCGTAGTGTAGGCCCCACTGGATGCTGGTGCCCAGGGTTATTCCTGTCCACATGCAAGACTTGGCATTTCCCTGCATTGAACTACATGAGATTCCTCCCAGCCTAATTCTACAACCTGTCAGGGTCCCTCTAAATGACAGCAACTTTCTGCTGGACCTGTCACTCCTTGAAGTTTGGCATAATAGGTCATTAACAAAGTTTTTAAAAGGTATTTGACTCTGTGTCATCTCCTGGAACACATCACCAGTGACTGGCTTTCATCTGGAGTTCAGCAGCTCAGCCGGTTTTCAGTCCATTCCTGTTCATCCGTCTGTCTCAGAGGATGCTGCAGGAGGCAATGTTGAAAGCCTTACTCTAATGGTATGAGCACACCTACTACCCTCCCGTCAACAACCAAGTCAGTCACATCAGGTGGATTAGGAAAAATTTCATTACGGTAAATCCACGTTGCTGATTCCTGCTGACATTCTTATCCTTAATGTATTTGGAAAGGGTCTTCAGAAAGATTTGCTCTATCACATTCACAAAGATCAACATGAGAACTGACAAAGTTATAGTTCACCACATCCTCCTTCTTGTACATCTTGATAACAAGATTGACACTTCCTTCCTTCCAAATTTTGGAACCTCTCCCTGCAAGCTGGAATCTGTCACTCCACTGCAAGTTATAAGTGATATGTGCAACCTTAATTGTTTTTCATCCTCAGTCTAATTTTGTGCTTCCAGCTTCTGCTTTTTGTCTCAGTTTTCCTGTTGGGCGCAAAGGTGGTTCAATAACCCTGATTAAATTTCTCTCATACTGGTTACTGACTTTCACTGCCTTTTGATTCCACCTCTTCCCTCCCTTTTCTGTGCACCAGCATCTCACATTTGCAAAGCAAGTACCCAGTGATTTCTATTTCCCAATCACCATCTGCTAGACTGTGTTTGTGTACCTAGGTAGCCATCCCATGACAAAGTGCATGTAGCATGAAGGGTTTCAAAGTGGTAAAGAGGCTCCAGCTCTACACTCCAGGCATCAAAAGGGCCCTCCTACAGAGAAAATACTTCCTTGTAACAGCATGACTTCTCCACTGTGATGTAACTCAGTCTGCCTTTTATTTACCTCACACAAGCCTGAGCAAGTGACTTGATAGACAGTCTCATGCTTCTACTTTCAACAGAACTCATAAATTCTCGCTGTGAAGTCTGCTTCCTGATATTCAGTGTCTATCTGCATATATGCCTCGGGTCTTTAATATATTTGTTTTAATATTAATTATATGGAACTCTGACTTTGATATGCTAGAAAGTAAGGAAAAGCAGACATTGCAAATATTTAGATATAAGGATGGAATATATGCTTTCCAGGCCTTTGAAAAGAGTCCTGACTGCAGAGGTCTCCAGCAATATCCCGGGCAATATTCACAGGAACAGAGCTAGTACATCGAGAGAAGATATTAAGCCCACGTGCCTGGCATTTGGGACACCACACCTAGGACCGCGGCCTCGCTTCCCCCACCTTCAGCCACGTATTGAAGGAAGGACGTACAGCAGAGGTCACTGTTGTTGCAGCACATGACCTTTGAGGAGAGGCTGAGGGACCAGATCTGGAGAAGAATTCAGGGAAACCTAATGGCAGCCTGCAAAACCTACAAATGATAATCTGGTGGGAGTACAAGAGACAAGAAATGTAACTTGAAACAAGAGAAGAGTTTCCCACTGGATAGAAGGAAAACCTTTTTTATTCTGAGAATAGCCAAGCAAAGGAAAAGCATGTAAATTATTCCCAAAGCAGAAATTGCATTACTTTAAGTGATGAAAACAGTTTCCAACTGAAGCTCTGCAGCTTCACCAAAAATCTATCCTGTTGTCTGGTTATGTTTTTTATTTTTAAGGCGTTACATAATGGTCACTATCTACCTTTTCCCCTCTGGGTAATTTGGGGCTAATTTGCTCCTCTTTTTAAATCTATTTTAAAGAAATTTTTTCAAAATTAAAATTATTTTTTTCAGTTGATGTTTCATCAGGCTCAAAGCAGAAGAAGGATTAATATGCTTTAATATTCCTAGATTTTTTTGTCCCGGGTGACTCTGGAGCTTGTGATTCCTGACTAAGTGTGGAATCTTACATTTGTCCCTACACAGTTTCAGCTGCTTTTTTAGAACAGTTCTCCATCTCTTTCTGTCCTGCCTTTTCAAACTCAACTTCAACCCTTGATAAGGGTGATGATATGTTGAGCTGTAGAAGCCTGGCTTTTTTTTTTTAGGCAGAAAAGCAGTTTCAGGGTATTAGATTTAATGGAACAGATCTATTTTAAATCTAGCCTCTTGTTCCGTGATTTATAGTCTGAAAGACTAAACATTCAATAATTTAAGCACCAGCAAATGAGTCAATAGCTATGAACTCATTCACAGAGTAGCCCCAGTTTAATTCTAATGTTTTTCATTTCTGAATATTTCCTAGGTAATGCAAACAACTGTTTTGCACAAAAACTTATCATGTTAGAACTGGTTTTGTATTTTGGAAATTTTCAGATTTTGAGAAATCAGATTCAGGTTTTTTTCAGCATCTAAAAGCTAACACATCTTTATTTCCAATCCACATTTAAGTAACAGAAAAAATTACACAGGAATATAAGGGCATCCTGATCAGTAATGGGTCTTGGTCTCGGTCTTAGGCTGATCTCTTTCCTGTATAGCAAGCAGTGTGTGTGTGTGTGACAATGCTCACACACAAAACTGACTTGCAGGTTTTACTGGCTTTACCTTATGTGGTTGTATACTTGATAAATACTTAATATTTTATTGTTTGAAGGACTGTTACCTTCTTTTTTTATAACTTTAGTATATTAACTTATTAAAAGCATTCATTCTCTTTAGCATGAAATATTTCTCAGCTGTTCATTAAAGAAGCATAAAGGCAATGGAACTGTTGACCTCTTTTGCTTTGCCTAGGGATGTTTTTGAAATGCTGATGTCTAAATGCTACTGTTTGCTTTTCTTGAAGAGCTATGATGAATATTGGGTCCACAAACCCCGAGAACTTCCTAAAGCAGCAGTATTTCTATTATCATTGAACTTCTGTCACATCCTACTGAGAAGGTTAACTTTGATTACTATTTTTCAAGGAAATTACACAAGAGAAAATTTACTTCATTCATTGTGCTTTTTTCTTGCTAATATTTGTGGATTTGAGGGCTGAAGTGAGTACAGCTGCACCAAAGCTTGAGTGAAGTAATTGGATTTCTGGAAGATACAGCTGCACAGAGAGAAGCGGTGATTTTTTAGCTAAAGAAAAAGGACCAAATGTGAAATATTTACTTGGTAACTTTGAAAGTTCCGTATGACCAAAGGATATTTACAATAAACATAAATAATTCAGTATTTGAAACGAAGGCAAGAAAATTACTGAAAGCCTTTGTATTATTTATTTTAAGTAAGGTAATTTTTTACACAGCCTTGCAACAACATCTTCTTTCCTTTATTGTGAGAATAAACATGAGAACTACGCTATAATCACTTGGAGCAATAGTGTCTTAAAATATATGACCTGGTGTAGCGGGTTTGGGCTGGTTATGCACTAAGCACTAACAAACTATTTACTTACTTGCCTCTGCCATGGATAAGCAGAGAAGGGGAACCAAAAATCCACTTTTTGTGAGGTGCAATAAGGATTATTGAGGAAAAACGGAAGAGCTTCAAGGCAAAACAGGCTCAGATTTAACAATATAAAGAGAATTTATTACTAACAGAAGTAAAAGTGAAAAGAAATTATGAGGAATTAAAGCAAGCTTCCAGAACAATCCCTTATTTCTAGTACCTCCCTTCTTCCAACCCACCAATATGCACAAGGGAAACAAAACATGAGGTTTGGTCTGTGCATTCATTTTTAAGAATCTTTTCTTTAAGGAAAAGAGTTCCTTTCTATGTGCCATGGGACTCTCTCCACAGAAGATAGTCCTCGGTGAACTTCTCCAGTGTGGTTCTGA